>OZ024825.1:117622200-118222200 GCA_964016985.1 Anodontia alba | reverse complement strand
GTAGAAGAAAGCACCCTGGAAATCACAAAAGTTGTCTCCCTTACACAAAATAGCAAAAAAATCTACCAAGTGTATCCGAAGCCCTTCACTGTACCTACTTTAGAAGAGCATTGCTGTTTGTCATTTCTGCCTTATTTAGGACTTCTGTGTCTGGGATGATGCCACTTGAGCTTCCATAGCGTCCTCATAAAGCTTAGACTTTTACACTCCCTTGGCAAATTCAGCAGATGACAAATTTATCATATTTTTCCAAGAAAACTGGATTTGATATTTCATGCAAATTATCTCCTTTGGAGACAATTTGCATGAAATGTCAAATCCTGTTTCCTGGGAAAAATAAGAAAAATATTTCAAAATGCTGAAATTATTACCCAGCATGCTAAGGGTTAAGCCTTCTGGCATGGCTTTGGTTCACTGTCCATCTCTTACAGCTGGGAGTACCACAGCCTTGTATAAGTTCAGTTATGTATCCAGACATGTTTCTGATTGATCCCACACATTTCTTCATAGTCAACTGAAGGCTACATATATGTATAGCCCTTGAACCATCAATGTGTACAACCTTGAATCATCAATTTATATAGCCCTTGAACCATCAATGTGTATAGCCCTCGACCCATCTATGTATACAGCCCTTGAACCATCAATGTGTATAGCGCTTGAACCATTAATATGTACAGCCTTTGAACCACCAATGTATGCAGCCCTTGATACCATCAATGTATACAGTCTTTGACCCATCAAAGTATAGTATACAGCCCTTGAATCATCAAATTGTACAGCCCTTGAACTATCAATGTGTAAAGCCCATGAACATCAATGTGTACAGCCCTTGAACCATAAATGTATACAGCCCTTGATACCATGCTTACAACTGAAGTTTTATCAACCACTTGCAATTTCTCACTGTTATCTAAAATTGCAGTTTCAGTGTACGATTTCCTGGTTAATCATCTGGGCCCAGATGTTGAAAGCTAACGATGTCGTTAGTTAACCATTCGTTAAAATTTACATCGAGTGATACGCAAATATGCTGAAATTTTTTGCTGAAAAAATATCAGAATATTGTGTGTTGAATCTCTAAAACAGTTAACGAAATGACCCTTAACGAGCTCGTCCGTAAGCTAACGACGCTTTGAACAACCGGGCCCTGGGTTTGGTTGAATTGGAGTTTAATGCCCAGTCAACACTATTAAGGTCATGTCAGTATATGTTACCTCACTTTTACTGAGCAGACTTATTCCTCTAAGCGGTTAACCTGTACTTGAGCACATTTTTTTGCCAGAAGCTGACAACATACCTTATTGAATCAGCGGAAGGGAGAAAATGACTGTAGAAAATATTCCATGATCAATCTCCATGAAAGAATGTTGCCAGACCCAGTGGGGATCCAGCCTTCTTGATCATCAGCTGGACGCGCATCCCACTGAGTCACCATGGCTGGTAAATTACACTGGGCATTTGTTTGTTTTTTTTTGTACTAGTGTATGAGTCCAGTTGTTTAGTTATCTAGCTGTGGCTGGTCCAATTTCTGATGGAATACCATTGGTCTAATTAAGAGTGGGTTATCAGGTAAATATTTTCCTAAGTCTCCAGGAAAACATATGTTGTGGATACTCATTAGAAGCACCTCGGCAAGGTGCTTCTGTTGAGTACCACAACATATGTTTTTGTGGAGAAATAAGAAAAATATCAATACTTTTAGATTGAACAAGCAAATTCCATAGAAAATTTATGTCCCCCGCCTTATTTTTATTTGAGCTGTTATAAATGGGTATGTTAACCAGAGGACCATTGGTCCTGTATCATTTACCTAAGTATTGAAGCAGGAAACAAGTGATAACAAATAATTTCAGGATTCTGAAAAAA
Source organism: Anodontia alba (assembly GCA_964016985.1). NCBI lineage: Eukaryota > Metazoa > Mollusca > Bivalvia > Lucinida > Lucinidae > Anodontia > Anodontia alba. The sequence goes on along the minus strand of OZ024825.1, from coordinate 118,220,331 downwards.
ACACATGCATATCTTCAGGCCATCCTAAAAACCCATGTAAAGTTTCAAAAAGATCAGCCAAAAACTGTGGGAGGAGTAAAGGGGACAAGGTACCTACTCCCTATAGACTTCTGTAATATTAGAACTCAAAAAATGTCTTAGTTCAAAATGTGTAAAAAGTAATAAAAAATAATTTCAGGATTCTGAAAAAAACACATGCATTTCAAACCATCCTTAAAGCACCTGTAAAGTTTCAAAAGGATCGGCTTAAAACTGTGGTAGGAGTTATGGGGACAAGGTACCTACTCCCTATACGCTTCTGTAGTATTAGAACTAAAAAAATGTCTAAGTTAAAAATGCGGAAAAAGTGATAAAAAATTATTTTAGAATTCTGAAAAAGCCACATGCATATCTTCAGGCCATACTAAAAGCCCATGTAAAGTTTCAAAAGGATCAGCAAACAACTGTAGGGGGAGTTAAGGGGACAAGATACATACTCCCTACACACTTCTGTAATATTAGAACTCAAAAAATGTCTAAGTTGAAAATGTGGAAAAAGTAATAAAAAATTATTTCAGGATTCTGAAAAATCCACATGCATATCTTCAGGCCATCCTAAAAGCCCACGTAAAGTTTCAAAGGGATTGGCAAAAAAACTGTGGGAGGAGTTAGGGGGCAAGGTACCTACTCCCTACAGACTTCTGTAATATTAGAACTCAAAAAATGTCTAAGTTCAAAATGTGTAAAAAGTGATAAAATATAATTTCAGGATTCTGAAAAAACCACATGCATATCTTCAGACCATCCTTAAAGCACCTATAAAGTTTCAAAAGGATCTGACAAAAACTGTGGGAGGAGTTAAGGAGACAAGGTACCTACTAAAAATTCGGAACCACGCACCACAGAACGCCAAAAACAGTGTCCCTCCGCTTTTCTTCGAAAAGGTGGGGGACAAAAAAAAACAAACAACACCTTTATCAAGAGCTATTGTATACTGCAATCAGTGATCACACTTCCTGAATTTCTTTGTTAAAGTTTTGCTAAAATTTTAGGGTACATATACAGGGCATTGTATGTCAGTACAAATATTTGAATAACTCATTCAGGAAAGTTGTATGAAACCTTTTATTCTTGTAAAATGACAAAAACATTTCTCAAAAGCTTGAAACTGTATGCACCCAAATATTAGACACTCTGCAACTTTATCAAATAGATAAACTCTAGCCATAAAAGAAATACTATCATATCCAAGTTTAACATTTTAAACCATTGTTTGCATACCAAGGAAGAAAATAATAATTTTAAAGAAATTGTTAACACTATCTAATTACATTTTGAATGACAGGCGTGGTATATCTGTGAAACTAAATAAAAGCCATGGTATACAACAAATCTCACGATATAATTAACCCTGATCCTGCTGAACCCAGATATGACCTGCCTTTGCAAACACTGTAGATCTAGATCATTAAACTTCTGAAGAAGCCAACTGATCTAGATCAGCACTGTTTGTCATTATTAGGTATGTGAATTTGTATCAACAACTTGGATCAGGTAACTGAAACTTAGAAGTGGACGTGGCATCTTAATTTATTCAGTACAGTAAGGGTAATACAGAAAGCAATATTTTCATCTTGCAAATTTAATGCAGTAGAAATCTTTCACTGAGCATCCATAGTTTTCTTCTTTTATCCGAGTGCAACACTGTGACATACGGTAAATATCCTAAACTTTTGAACACTTTTTTCCATACTTTTTTCCATACTTTTTGGCTTAAATTTTGCTTTTTATGCAGTTGTTTCTTAAATGTTAAGTGGAACAGCAAACAGTGTAGACCCTGATCAGACTGCTCCTTCAGGAGCAGTCTGATCTGGGTCCGCACTGTTTGCATACAACATTATATCAGAAAACTTTGGTGTTCAAAATTTTAGGACATTTACTGTAATTTGAAAGGCATTATTTAACATAAAATATTTTAACATACAGACTGTTTTCCACAAAAGTAGCTGCATCAGATCTGAAATATGTCTGAAATGCCCATTTAACCCTTGTCCTGCTGAACCCGGATATACCCTGTCTTTGCAAACAGTGCAGATCTAGATCAGTTGGCTTCTGAAGAAGCCAACTGATCTGGATCTGCACTTTTTGCCATTAAGTATGCAAATTTATAACAACAATCCAGATCAAGTAATCTGATTGGCTGAAAATTTGATATGGGCCTGGCATCTTAATTTATTCAGCAGGACAAGGGTTAATAATACTACATGTATTTATTGTATTTACCCGGAACCCTAAAAGTTCAAACAAAAAGTGAAGATGAAGATTAAACTGTTCCTAAGAAGCCGTTTAATCAGGGTCTACACTGTTTGCCACTCAGTCGATAATTTGTAAATACATTACCGGGCAGCTCAATGGGCAGCTTGTTCAAATTTTAGGGTAAATATGGTAAAGAATTGAGTACTTGGACAGACAGGCCTGAGCAAACAGTGCAGACCCAGATCACATGCCACAGAATGTGGCGTCTGATCAGAGTGTACACTGTTTGCCACTCATCCAACTAATTTGAGACTTGTGAATAGGCAGTAAGATGAACTGGTGCAGATTACAGGACAAGTGTAGTAGGAGTTAAGGTGTCCAAATACTTAGGGTAAATACAGTAATTACAATAACCTACATCCAACTATAGGCAGACTTGTCAACAATGCACTGTAGAGAGCAAAGACCTAACTCCAGGAAAAATTTTCAGCTGATGACATTTTGAAATATTTTTCTTATTTTATAAGTCTCAAACAGTTGAGATGTGCGTTAATTAATCTAGTGTAGTTCATTTATAAATTTCAGTTAATACCATTTTCTAGAGCACAAGTATGAATGAATAATTATTCATGATGTTTTTCTGTGCAGACAGAGGATGAGATTTTCTGAATAATCAAGGAAAAACATTTTTTTCTACTTAATTAATGATTGAAATTTTTTATTTCTTGAGGTGGTTTATAGGAGAAAAAATGTTTTCTTTGAATGAAAAATAATTGATATAAATGTTTATGAGAAAATTGTCATTTTTTTTATTTTGAACATTATACGAATTCAGAAATTTTGGCTCTAAAAACACCAATGATTCGAAAGTAAGATTGGTTGCAACTGAATTGGAAAGTTAAACGAGACTTACCTTTGGCTATAATTCTATTGAAACCAATCTACTGAGAATAATAGGCCCACCCAAAAGCCCTCCTTTGATATGGAGTTGTCCAAATTTCGGAATTCTTCCTCTAAAAGTCTGAAGTTTGCATCTAGTGATAATGTCAAAGTTCACTCCTATGATTCTCAGTAGATTGATTACAAAAGAATTACAGTCAAACTTTACCTTCAAGTAAGTCTTGTTTAATTTACCAATTTTATTCATGCAAACTGCCTCTATTGGAGACAATTTGCATGAAATGAATGGAGAAAATTTTCCAAAAGAGTAGTGAAGGTTAAGATCTTTCATGTTCAATTAAATCCCGGTTACTCAGACATTGTGACCGAGATGCCACCAAGACAACTGTCAGTTGCGGATCAGTTGCAAAGGTCTCAGCAAGGTCACAAAGGAGTTTTAGCAAAGTCACAGAGTGGTAACAGATCAATTTCACTGGCGATCTATCGGCGATGAGTCATCAACCTGTCTCCTTCAGTTGCAACTAATCGCTGAAAGGTTTCTGACTAATGGCAAATCGGTCTCAAACCTGTTATCGCATCTTCTGTGACCAGATGCCAATCAATCGCTGATTAATCCCTTACAATTTGCAGAATCTACAATTTGCAGAATCTATCACCGACTGATCAGCAATCTATCGCCAACTAATCAGCGATCATGTAATGATTGCAAATGTGGTTGCAATTCTGAAATCAGTTGCCAAGAAGTCACTTCGCAGTCGCATTGTCTGTGTAACTGCTGCTCAACATAATGCAGACTGCATAGCTCTGGATGAAGGCACTCTTTTTTCACAACCCCCTCCCCTTGCCAACCACAATACAAAAAACTTTCGGTATTCTTTTTTCTGTAGGGAAACATTATGTGGGTACTCTTTGGAAGTGCCTCTGCAAGTTGCTTCTATAGCTTATGGTGCTTCTAATGTGTATCCACATCTTATATTTTCCTGCAGAAATAAGGAAATATTTATCTGGATACATATCTTAACCCTTGTCCTGCTGAATAAATTAAGATACCACCCCCACTTCTAACTTTCAACTAATCAGATTACTTGATCTTAATTGTTGCTATAAATTCACATACTTCTTGGCAAACAGTGCAGATCCAGATCAGTTGGCCAACTGATCTGGATCCACACTGTTTGCAAAGGCAGGGTATATCCAGGTTCGGCATGACAAGGGTTAACAGTTATGCAGTGACTATATCTATGACAAATAGTGTAACTCTGGACCAGACTGACAGGATGGAAGGGCTGGCCTGGATTTGCTTTTGTACACATGATTTTGTTTTTCCTGATAATATAGTATTTACTCTAAATATTAGGAGATCTTAATTCCTTATAATAGCTTATCTGGAGCTCTGAATATATAGCCCACAGAGAAACAGGAATTCAGGAGCCAGTGTCCAATCTGCTGATGCCTGTCAGCATTGTAAATAAGCTAAAAATTCATGTAGAGGATGATAAAGTCATTGGACTGTGATATGTAGGTCATGGTCACAAATTTACATGGCAGTTATCTATATGCCAGGTTTGATGACTAGTCATAAGGTTAATCAGAAATGGAGCTTAATGTTATATACTAGTGAAAGTCATTTGACCATAGAAGAAAGGTTTGGGTCACAAAATGATATCACAGTGTTAAAAACCCTTGTTAGGGAGGAAGCCTATGCCAGATTTGATGACTATCATATGATTAATTAGAAATGGAGCTAAATGCTAGAGTTTGATACAATCATGTACATAACATGGCAGATTCATCAGACTATGAAATATAGGTCAGGTTCCAGTGTTTGAGTCTTTCTTAGGTAGGAGGTGCATGCCATGTTTAATGACTGTAGGTCGAAATGGAACTAAATAGTACTGTTGACACAAAAATAACAAAGTGGAAGCCTATGCCAGGTTTGATGACTGTAGGTCATAACATGGGAGCTAAATTCTAGGGTTTAATGCACAACAGTCATTAGACCATGAAATATAGGTAAGTCATAAAATGATACCTCAGTGTTTCAGTCCCTGTCAGGGAGGAAGTGTATGCCAGGTTTGATGACTGTAGATCATACAGTTAATCAGAAATGGAGCTAGAGGTAGGGGTGACTCAAAGCAGACAGTCATTTGACCATGGAAAATAGGTCATGGTCATAAAACGATTCCTTGTTAGGGAGAAAGTGTATGCCAAGTAAAAATGACTGTAGGTGTAATACATGTATACAGTCGACTCTCGTTATCTCGAATTCCAAAGGACTCTATGAAATACTTCGAGACATCCGTACCTCGACATATCAGATTTGCAGAATTGAGGAAAAAATAATACTAACAACCACATTTAACAAATATATATGGAATTGAACTATTGAAGTTAGAGATATAATGAAAATATTGTGGAAAAGAGGAGAAATTGCTCCTTAGGAGCAATTTCTTCTCTTTTCCACAATATTTTTTTAACCTGTTGTTAGATGTTCATGGTTAGGCAAGGACCAGATTTTCTCTTCGAGATAAGCGGTTAATTGAGATAAGCGAGGTCGAGATAACGAGCGTCAACTGTATATGAAGTGAGATTCTACTAAATGAATAAATACTATATTGTATTGTATAAATTATATTGTATTGAATTGTTACATACTGTAATAGTTGTTCAGAAATGGACTGACCGCAAACCTTGACAGACAGACAAAACCAGTGCCTATATCGTTTACTTTAGCAGGTGCGACAATAAAACTGTCAAATTTTAGAGGTTTAAACTGTGTCAGAGTATGGACAGTATTTGAACAGCTGTCTTCTTCCCCAGGGCTGAAATCTAATGATACACTCAATAAGGAGTGGAGATTTTATTTACATTGCTCTAATAAGGCTGTAATAGCCAAATCATTACCACAATACGGCCAATTAAGATCCCAGAATGACTTAACTCTCAGAACTCTGAGAAAAATTTTCAGCGAACATTTTGCAATATTCTTATTTTTCCCAGAAAACAGGATTTGACATTTCATGCAAATTGTCTCCAGTGGAGAAAACTTGCATGAAATGTCAAATCTGGTTTTCTGGGAAAAATAAGAAAAATAGCACTAATTTGTTGTCTACTGTATTAGCCTAGAGAGGGGTAAAGGTTAAATTAGCTCTTGAATTACATACACCCTTCAAAGATCAAATAGGGGGTGTAATTTATAAATTACCCAATATGTTATTGTACAGATCACCCTTCCTTTTCTTCAGTCTTTGGGTATACATACTTTTATGTCATCATTTTATTGTGTCCCATAAGCATTACCTGGTTTGGAGTTTAACAGCCCAGTCAACACTATTATGGTCATTTCAAGCCAGTCAGTTTACCTTTGCACATTTTTCCTTGGCAGGCTTAGTCCTCTAAATGGTTTACCAGTATAAGAGCACATTCTTTTGCCAGAAAATTACAACTTTCCTTCTTGAATCAGAGGAAGTGAGAGAATGACTGCAGAAAATATACTCAACAAAATAATAAAAGGGTCACCAGTTTCAGTTTCCCTTTGATTAACATTCAAGTGCGACCTGTCAGTTGTTAAAATTATTCTGCGGGCAATACTGCTATATGCAAGCCTATTTCAATAAGCTCAACATTTTAGCAATATGTTTAGCTACAAAAGTGTCACTGGCGCGAACGTTGTCAGCTTAGAACATTCTGAGAAAAATGGAAATTTCTGAAAAATAACTTTTTAACCCAAAATAATGTTTTTTTCAGAATATCTGAAATTTTCTATTTTCAGTCAAAACAATGATTTACCCCAAACACAATCTTGCAAATTCCACTTTCTTAGGGTGAAAGACACACATATATGCCAAGAAAAAGAGGTCAACCCTTTAGGAGGCTAAATTTGCCTCAATGATTCCCCATAGACCATGAAAAATCTATGGAGGGTACCTGTAGAAAAATGTGAGTTTCTTCATTGAAATTACAGCTTTCTCTATGATTTATTCACAGTTTGAAGCCAAGACATTACTCATCATGTTCAAATGCCAATTTTCCATTTTGGGGTAAAAAGTAGCTTTTTTTTATGAATTTTAAAATGAAAAATTTTCATTTCAAAATTAGTCGTTGGAAACACACCTTTTGGGTTTCCATTTTAAGAAACAATCAACAATATTTCAATATCTTCTGTGATTTTGCCCACAGACTCGGTCAAAGTTTGCATATATAGAAAATTGCACTAAGTGAGCCTTAAAATATTTTGTTGAGTATATTTTAGGATCAATCTCTATGAAAGAATGATGCTGGGCCTGGTATGGATTGAGCATGTGGCCTCCTGATCACCAGTCGGACGTGTTTCTGACTGAGCCTACAAGGCCAGCACATTATCAGAGGACTTGTTAAGGAGGATTATTTGGTGATAATTCTGAGATAATTTTCTCTAATTGTCAATAAAAAGTTTGTTGTGGGTACTCATTAGAAAAGCCCTAGGTTTTTATGGAGAAGTATAAAGCTGATGACTGACAAGAACTTACCATATGCCGCATGATGTCTGCTGCCCTTTCTGTGCCTTCCCTCTGTATGCTTATGTACAGCATTCTCTGTCACTGCAGGACCGGACGACAGCTTTGTTGCCATGGCTACACTCACTGTACCTTCTAGCTGGTATCTCATTGAGACTTATTCAAATTTGGTAAATAGGTTCAACCATTTACCTGTCCCAATCAGGCCACTCGAAGTATCCATCAGCATCTGTTGTTTCCATGGTTACCTAGTTCTTCATTGTTCCTCAAAGTTATCAAATTCTGAAGTTGCTGATCTGCAAATATACAATGTATATGTAAAAAATCCTCATCAACTTTGTCTATCTGGAAATGGTGACCTTAATTATATTAAAAGCTTAGCACGCTGGGTAAAATTTCAGCAGATAACATTTTAAAATGCTCTTCTTATTTTTCTCAGAAAATAAACTTTGACATTTCATGCAAATTGTCACAGCCTATTTTCTGGGAAAAATAAGAACAAGAAGAATCTTCTGAAAAGAAGATAAGCGACAAAGAATAGCAGATAATTGTTGGTTTTTTTTTTTTTCAATATTATGATAGAGGTTCTTAAAATGAAGCCCACTTTACACCCAAAACATTGACCGTTTCTTTGTCAAAGTCAAATGACGCTCTATGTAACGCTGGATACGAAGTTAATAACTAATTTCACTGCCATACATGTATTTCTTAGCACAATAGCTTCTCATTGTCATTTTGCCATACGGCAACTTGTAAGTGGTTTGGTGAGAGCGGTAAATAAATGAAGTGGTTTGGGGGTATTTTGGGGTGTTGTTTGCTGTGGTTAGGTGTGTTTCAACAGACTAATCCTTCTCTATGAAAGCACCTTCGTGCCATGTACATCATTAACTCTATCAAATTGTTATTCTAAATAGAGGATGTTTTCTTGGACTTTCAAAACTTGACTTTGGCATGAACTTGAAGATCATATTGTAAAGATGATTAAAAATGTGCACAATGAAAGATGAATCACAGTGTTTTACAAAATTAAACATTTTATGAGATTTATCATCACTTCAAGGCAGGTACATTCTTCCATACAGAGGCTGGCAGGCTTAGGTCACACAATAATAAAAAAATTATGATCTTATAAGACTTTGTCTAACAATATTGTTGAGTTGTTATCTGCTACTTAGCCCTGAGAGTGGTAATGGTACACTTTAATGTTCAGACACCTTATCATTTCCATGCTGTACTGATCCAAATATTTTTAAGTCCATTTTACTACTGTTATAAAGTTGTCTAAAAAGACTGAAAAATAATGTAAACTCAGGCCAAACTGCTCCTTTATGATGTTTGATCCATTACAAAAACACGCCTATTCAAATATATAAAAAATTTCACCTCCAAAAACTGAAACTTTTCAGGTAAAAAAAAATTGATATTTTTCATATTTCTGCTCAAAACATAGATTGTGGGTACTCGTTAGAACTGCCTCACTGAGGCAGTTCTAATGAGTACCCACAATCTATGTTTTTGAGCAGAAATATGAAAAATAATGTATATCCCTGTAAACCCCAGTTTTACTATATAAAAGTGGGGTTTAAGGGGGTCAAAATATCATAGACCTGTATGTTTTTGTGATGTAGGTCTACATTACTTGCACAGGTATGCTTGTCCAAACCAGACAAAGTAAATATATTGTATAGCAAAATCAAAATCATACCAAACCTACTGTACTGAATGCATGCAAATTTCTATATTTAACTTCCTTCCCAGTGTTAAACTCCAATGTTTGAAAAGAAAATGAAAAGCTATGGTTGACAGGCAGTAAGCATCCCCCAATAAATACAAATCAACAATCATGACAAACAGAACACAGCAGCCGCTGACTTAGGTGAGAGCCATTCGGACCCAGATTAAGTGGTGTTTGATTTTCAAAGTAACCAGAATGGGCTCAATGATTCCAAAAGAAATAAAAAATATAATCTGCATTATGGTGAAATACGGGAAGACATTTTACAGCCACCACATGGCACTTAACACAAGCTGCAGTGAAGTAAAAAAAAAACTGGGCCCAGTTGTTCAAAGCGTCGTTAGCTTAACAAGCTCGTTAAGGGTCATTTCGTTAACTGTTTTAGCAGATTCAATATACAACACTCTGATATTTTTTGCTGAAAAAAATGTGAGTAGCTTTTGCACTGCAAAAGCTACTCACATTTTTTCAGCAAAAAATTTCAGCATATTTGCGTATCACTCGATGTAAATTTTAACGAATCGTTAACTAACGACGTCGTTAGTTTTGAACAACTGGGCCCTGAAAGGTTGCCTTTGAAAAGGCTTATTTTCTCTGAAAAATACCAAAATCAATTTTAGTACCGTATTCGACCTAATTATCAAATGTACCCCTATAAGCGCACAATCAAGCAATTCCGTAGTCTTCAGATTACAGCCAATGTATTTTTTGTCTACATGTACTTCTTTATACTGGCATTATGTTGTGGGTACCCATTTGAATTGCATCGACTTGTCGATGCAATTCAAATGAGTACCCACAACATATGCTTTTTTAAAGAAAATCGGGATTTGCTCAGCGCTTTAAGGCTTAAATCCAGACTTCATGACACCTTGTGTGTCCCAGTAACATGCCAACAGAGGCATCTACAAACGAATTGTTGCAAAGTACAATTGTAGAACTTAGTAACAGAAGGGACAATCATTGCATGGCTGAGGTGGCATGCATGAATGGGATAGAATGAAAATTACAGACAAATGTGAATCAGCAATTATTAAAAAAATAAATAAATAAATAAAAAAAAAAAATGGTTGTAATTAAATGGTTTTAATTACATAAGTGCTTATATGGTTACCTGTTAAATAAAATTCACTTCCATGTAATTAGAAAAAACTAAATTTTCTGTTAACCTGAGGGAAGTTAAACCAACCACATTAAGACAGATTAGTAATAGCCTTTGAGTTGACTATATATAAAGTGACCTTTGCTGACTCACTCTATAATCATACTATTGTAACCAATTATTAAATCCCAATTTATCATGGATAAGGGCTTTATCTTGTTTCATTCATACAGGTAATAGTATAATGCTAGTAGGAGTCAAAGAGTATTTATTTAGACAATCATTACCGACTCTTAAAGCCCAATCACGATTGCAGGAGACCACACTTTTAAATATTCTTAATTATTTTTCACAGAAAATAAGTCATGACATTTCAAGTGAATCCTCAGCTTGGCAGACAATTCACAAGAAATATCAAGACATTTTCTATGAAAAATAAAATAAATTTAGAATGTCGTCTGCTACAAATTTTACTTGGCGCTTTAAGAGTTATCAAAAACCTGATCAAGATATAATACGAGTAATGTACTTAGGACATCTATACCATTACGAAAACATGCCTATTCAAATATATTGAAAATTTTACAACCTAAAAAGGAAAAAAAAATGAGATAAAAAATTCTGATATTTTTCTCATTTCTGCTTAAAACATAGATTGTGGGTACTCGTTAGAACTGCCTCAATGAGGCAGTTCTAACGAGTACCCACAATCTATGTTTTTGAGCAGAAATAAGAAAAATAATATATACCCCTGTAAACCCCAGTTTTACTATATAAAAGTGGGGTTTAAGGGGGTCAAAATTATATAGGCGTGTTTTCGTGATGCACAGTGTACCTTATAGTCCAATTCACTGTTTTTCTGGACATGCTGCATTTCAGGATCTTGCACAAAAATTATGCAGTTCTTAATGTACCACTTACAGTATATACAACAGAAAAAAAAAAAAAAATTGAATATAACTTTATTTCTTTGTTGTTTCCTGGCAACAGTCAGAAAGTCATTGAACTAATTCTGGGTGTCATTTATTATGCTGTTGTCTCAATGGATGCCGTTTTGATATTTTCTGAATGAGGTCAAGTTAGCTAAAGCCGATACCATCATGTGGATAGTAACATAATTCAATTATTTGGCAATCATTTATTAGTAAAACAATACACGAACAAATACGTTTTTAGTTTTAGGCACAGCATCTAACTTGTGTAAATAAACACTTAGCATGCTGGGAAAAAATTCAACAGGTGATTAAAAAAATAGGATCAATTTCATGCAAACTGTCTCCTTAGAAGACAGTTTGCATGAAATTTTGGTGCCTATTTTCTGGAAATAAGAAAAAAATATCATTGATTTGTCCTCTACTGAATTTGCAAAGAGAGTGGTATATGTTAAGACCCTGAATCAGACTATAGGAGATCTACAACTAGTGAAAAACCTTAGGATGTCTGCACCCAGTGAAAAACCTAAGGACACTGGCTCCCACTGAAAATCTTAGGAGATCTGCATCCAGTGAAAAGCCTTAAGAGATCTGCACCTAGTGAAAAACCTAGTGAAAAACCTTAAGAGATCTGCACCTAGTGAAAAACCTTAGATCTGCACCCAGTGAAGAACCTTAGGAGATCTGCACCTAGTGAGTTACCTTAGGAGATCTGCACCTATATACTCTCCTTTCTACATCTTTAGAAAGTCATACTTTTGCCTGGCGCTTTAGGCAGAAGAAGTAAATTTGCAAACTTTTAGCCTGACTTATTGCAAAAACATTTGTTGTAACTAGCTATGCACAAAAAGTTTTATTCTAGCCTTTGTTTTTAAAAAATTGAAAACATCAGTTTTCATTTTTTCCCATAGTAAACAAAATAAGCAAAAATCAACACTGTGGGTAGTTTGGCTGCAGTTCCACTTGTTCAAAGTTTCTGAAACTTTCTTGAAATGTTCGCATCTAAAATCTAACATTAGTGAAGAAAAGCAAAAAATATTTTCAAATAAAAAAATTCTAAAAATCCAGTTTACTACAGAAATTGCATAGGTCAGACCCATTTTTGACAATTAAAGGCTCCATATTCTTAAAAAAGAGACATTTTTTTTTTTAATCCAAGAAAGGTTTAATAAATTGATATATAGTATTAATATGATCATAAAATGTGGTATCTGACAGCCTGTAAAATTTCAGTTAGTCTCTTGTTCTTGAACTGGATTAAAACTGAAATGATTTCTTATCGTACCTCTGAATGAATTTTGGCAACATTAATTCAGAGATACTTACATTGTAAAACAAGAGGACCATGATGGTCCTATATCGCTCACCTGAGCAAACAGATTTGCATACTTAATGTTGAAGTTTCAGCCAAGTTCACTGCTCTAAAATTTTATGTATAAATTTTATAACCATGACGAATCAGGACAGCTTGAACAAACTTGGTAGAGGGTAACCAAAGGAACATTCCTGCCAAGTTAAACTGAAATCAGTTCAGTGGTTTCTGACAAGAAGATTTTTAAAGTTTTCTATTTAGATATAGAGGGAAAATAAGCCTCACCCACTAGCAGGCATGTTTTTTGACAAATCAGGATTGCTTGAACATTCTTGGTAGAGGGTCACCAAAGCATTATTGAAATTGGTCAGGAGGTATTTGACAAGAAGCATTTTAAAGTTTTCTATACAGATATATACTGAAAATAAGCCCCGCCCCCTGGAGGCCATGTTTTTTGACATATCATGAAGGCTTGAACCATCCTGGTAGAGGGTCACAAAAGCAACTTTCTTGCCAAGCTACATTGGTTTGGTCCAACGGTTTCTTATTTAAAGTTTTTTATATAGACATATGGGGAAAAATAAGCCCTGCCCCGTAGCGGCCGTGTTTTTTGACGATCATGACAGCTTGAACAACCTTGGTAGAGGGTCACCAAAGAAACATTCCTGCCAAGTTATATTGAAATCGGTCCATTGGTTTCTGACAAGAAGATTTTTTAGTTTTCTATATAGATATATAGGTAAAATAAGCCCCACCCACTAGCAGCCATGTTTTTTGACAAATCATGATTACTTGAAAAATCTTGGTAGAGGGTCACCAAGGAAACATTTTTGCCAAGTTGTAATGAAATTGGACCTGTGGTTTCTGAAAAGAAGACTTTTTAAATTTTTCTATATAGATATATAGGGAAAATAAGCCCCGCCCCCTGGCGGCCCTGTTTCTTGATGAATCATGATGGCTTGCATAACCTTGATAGAGGGTTACATAAGAAACATTTCTGCAATGTTAAATTGAAATCAGTCCAGTGGTTTCTGACAAGAAGATCATTAAAGTTTTCTATGTAGATATACGGGGAAAATAAGCCCCGCTCCCTACCAGCCATGTTTTTTGACAAATCATGATAGCTTGAACAATCTTGGTAAAGGGTCACCAAGGAAACATATCTGCCAAGTTATATTGAAATCGATCTAGTGGTTTCTGACAAGAAGATTTTTTCAAGTTTTCTACATGTATATAGATATACAATGTATATAGGGGAAATAAGCCCCGCTCCCTGGCGGCCATGTTTTTTGACAAATCATGACGGCTTGAACAATCTTGGTAAAGGGTCACCAAGGAAACATTTCTGCCAAGGTATATTGAAATCGGTCCAGTGGTTTCTGACAAGAAGATTTTTTCAAGTTTTCTATATAGATATATATGGAAAATAAGCTCCACCCCCTAGCGGCCATGTTTTTTGACAAATCACGATTACTTGAACAATCTTGGTAGAAGGTCACCAAGGAAAAATTTTTGCCAAGTTATAATGAAATCGGTCCAGTGGTTTCTGACAAGAAGATTTTTCAAGTTTTTCTATATAGATATATAGGGAAAATAAGCCCCGCCCCCTGGTGGCCATGTATTTTGACGAATCCAAATGGCTTGAACAATCTTGGTACAGGATCACCAAAGGAACATTTCTGCCACATTATATTGCAATCGTTCCAGTGGTTTCTGATAAGAAGATTTTTTTAAATTTTCTATATAGATATATAGGGAAAATAAGCCCCGCCCCCCTGGCAGCCATGTTTTCTGACGAATCCAAATGGCTTGAACAATCTTGGTAGAGGATCACCAAAGGAACATTTCTGCAAAATTATACTGAAATCGGTCGAGTGGTTTCTAACAAGAAGATTTTTAAAGTTTTCTATATAGATTATATCCCCGCCCCCTGGCGGCCATGTTTTTTGACGAATCCAAATGGCTTGAACAATCTTGCAAGAGGATCACCAAAGGAACATTTCTGCAAAATTATATGGAAATCGGTCCAGTGGTTTCTGACAAGAAGATTTTTAAAGTTTTCTATACAGATATATAGGGAAAATAAGCCCAGCCCCCTGGCGGCCATGTTTTTAACGAATCCAAATGGCTTGAACAATCTTGCAAGAGGATCACCAAAGAAACATTTCTGCAAAATAATATGGAAATCTGTCCAGTGGTTTCTGACAAGAAGATTTTTAAAGTTTTCTATACAGATATATAGTGAAAATAAGCCCCGCCCCCTGGCGGCCATGTTTTTTGACGAATCCAAATGGCTTGAACAATCTTGGTACAGGATCACCAAAGAAACATTTCTGCAAAATTATATGGAAATTGGTCCAATGGTTTCTGACAAGAAGATTTTTAAAGTTTTCTATATTGATATATAGGGAAAATAAGCCCCGCCCCCTTGCAGCCATGTTTTTTGACGAATCCAAATGGCTTGAACAATCTTTGTAGAGGATCAACAAAGGAACATTTCTGCAAAATTATATTGAAATCAGTCCAGTGGTTTCGGACAAGAAGATTTTTAAAGTTTTCTATATAGATATATAAGGAAAATAAGCTTCCCCCCCCCCCTCCCGGCGACCATGTTTTTTGACGAATCCAAATGGCTTGAACAATCTTGGTAGAGGATCACCAAAGGAACATTTCTGCAAAATTATATGGAAATCGGTCCAGTGGTTTCTGACAAGAAGATTTTTAAAGTTTTCTATACAGATATATAGGGAAAATAAGCCCAGCCCCCTGGCGGCCATGTTTTTTAACGAATCCAAATGGCTTGAACAATCTTGCAAGAGGATCACCAAAGAAACATTTCTGCAAAATAATATGGAAATCTGTCCAGTGGTTTCTGACAAGAAGATTTTTAAAGTTTTCTATACAGATATATAGTGAAAATAAGCCCCGCCCCCTGGCGGCCATGTTTTTTGACGAATCCAAATGGCTTGAACAATCTTGGTACAGGATCACCAAAGAAACATTTCTGCAAAATTATATGGAAATTGGTCCAATGGTTTCTGACAAGAAGATTTTTAAAGTTTTCTATATTGATATATAGGGAAAATAAGCCCCGCCCCCTTGCAGCCATGTTTTTTGACGAATCCAAATGGCTTGAACAATCTTTGTAGAGGATCAACAAAGGAACATTTCTGCAAAATTATATTGAAATCAGTCCAGTGGTTTCGGACAAGAAGATTTTTAAAGTTTTCTATATAGATATATAAGGAAAATAAGCTCCCCCCCCCCCCCCCCCCTCCCGGCGACCATGTTTTTTGACGAATCCAAATGGCTTGAACAATCTTGGTAGAGGATCACCAAAGGAACATTTTTGCAAAATTATATTGAAATCGGTCTAGTGGTTTCGGACAAGAAGATTTTTTTTTAAGTTTTTTATTAAAAAATCTATTTTTAGCTCCTGTGACCTAGATATGCAATGAACCGGAACCGTTTGAACAACTTTGAAAGAGGACCAACCAAGGATCATTCCTGTGAAGTTTGGTCAAATTCCCACCAGTGGTTTAGGAGGTGATGTTGTTTAAAGATTGTGGACGGACGGACATCCAGACGTCGGCGACGACGACGACGACGACGGACGGTGAGTGATTACAATAGCTCACCATGAGCCTTCGGCTCAGGTGAGCTAAAAAATCATTTCAAGAGCGAAAGACTAGCTGAAATTTTACAGGCTGTCAAATGCCACATTTTATGATATATCAATTTATATAACTTTTCTCAGATAATAAAATGTCTGTTTTTGAGGAATATGGAGCCTTTAAATTAATCTTGTAGTAAATATTTGAAAACTACCCACAGGAATAGAAATGAGAAATAGTTTCAGATAAGATATTGTCAATCATAAATCATTTTTTCCATTTAAAATAAAACACCGAATAAAAACCGTTTTTCTGAATGATGTCAAAAGCAGTGGTGAAAGGAGATCTGCACCTTGTGAAAACCCTTAGGAGATCTGCATCGTGAAAAATCTTAGGAGATCTGCACCTAGTGAAGAACCTAAGGAGATCTGCAGCTAGTGAAGAGCCTTTGGACAACTGCACCCAATGAAGAACCTTACGAGATCTGCACACAGTGAAGAACCTTAGGACAAATCTGCACCCAGTGAAAAACTTAGGACAGCTGCACCCAGTGAAGAACCTTAGGACATCTGCATCCAGTGTAAAAACCTTTGGAGATCTGCACCTAGTGAAAAACCTTAGTGTAGAGCCTTTGGACAGCTGCACCCAGTGAAGAACCTTAGGACATCTGCACCTAGTGAAAAACCTTAGGACATCTGCACCCAGTGAAGAATCTTAAGACATCAGCACCCAGAGAAGACCCTGAGAAAATCTCCACCTAGTGAAAAACCTGAGGAGATCTGCACCCAGTAAAGAATCTTAGGACATCTGCATCCAGTGTAAAAACCTTTGGAGATCTGAACCTAGTGAAAAAACCTGAGGAGATCTGCACCCAGTGAAGAACCTTAGGACATCTGCACCCAGTGAAGTATCTTAGGACATCAGCACCCAGTGGAGAACCTTAGGAGATCTGCACCCAGTGAAGAAAGTAAGAACATCTGCACTCAGTGAAAAACATTTGCTCTGCACCCAGTAAAACACCTTAGCAGATCTGCAGCCAGTGAAGAACCTTAGGACATCTGCAACCAGTGTCAAGAACCTAAGGACATCTGCACCCCGTAAAAGACCTTAGATCTTCACCCCATGAAGAACCTTAGAAGATCTGCACCCAGTGAAGAGCCTTATGACATCAGCACCCAGTGAAGAACCTTAGGACATCTGCACCCAGTAAAAATGTTCGAAATTTTAGGACATTTACTGTAATGCTTGTTATGAAGTAAACCTATACTTATAAATATATAATAATCAAAAGGTGAAACCATCAGGGCCCAGTTGTTCAAAGCATCGTTAGCTTAATGAGCTCATTAATGACAAGCTCTTTAACTGTTGTAGCTAAGATATTTTCAAATAAGGTACATTGATATTTTTGCTACAAAAATGTGAGTAGCTTTTTATACATCACATTTATAGTAAGGCTAACTAATCAGAGCTGAAAAATAATCAATTATCAGTGCTGCCATTGTGATTGATAATCGATTAGTAATCACTGAAGATTTGGTAATATTTTTACCTATCTGATTGAGCATGACTCTTACCATTATCTTATACTTTACTAAATGCATTTGGTCAGACAGGTGTGAGCAAACAGTGTAGACCCAGATGAGATGCTGCAAACATGGCTCATCAGGGTCTACACTGTTTGCCACTCATCCAGCTATCTAAGACATTAAAGTGGGTAGTAAATTGTACTTGTTCAAATTTTGGATAAAGTATGGTTGGGAGTTGAGATGCCTGAATACTCAGGGTAAATACGGTTAAAGAACAGACACAGAAATCAAATGTTCGATTATTAGCAAATCTGTAATGATAATCATTTTTGTGGTATTTATCGATCAATTAATCGATTATCCAATTAATTGTGCCAGCCCTAATTTATAGCTAACAATTTCCTTAAGTTTTGAACAACTGGGCCCTGGGCTGGTCTGTAGATAAGCAACACTGTTTTATTTGCATTCAGATAAGTGTGTTACAAACACAGGTCACATGACTTTTTACAGTTTAACCCTTGTCATGCTGAATAAATTAAGATGCCATGCCCACTTCTCATTTTCAGCCAATCAGATTACTTGATCCAGTTTGTTAATACAAAAGTTACATACTTAATGGCAAACAGTGCAGATCCAGATCAGTTGGCTTCTTCAGAAGTCAACTTTAAGAAGCCAACTGATCTTGATCTACACTGTTTGCAAGGGTAGGGCATATCCAGGTTCAGCAGGATGAGGGGTAACCACTGACCATCTTAATGTGCAGTGCTTCAGCTAGCCCTATGTAAAGGGGCGGGCCACCCATCTTGCCCTCTCCTGCTGCCCCTCTGCCCTTCTGAAGCTGCCCTCTGCCTTATTTCAACTCTAGACATAAAACCCTATATTTTGCTGAAAATTTCATGAAAATCGGACAAAAATTTAAAAAGTTATCAATGTGTAATGGCCAGTTTTATGTGTATTCTAGTCTGAGGCATTTATTATGGAATGGGATTATATTTTGGAATAGGTCATGATACTTAGCATATCATATGACACATGGTGCCCTCATTCTTGTATGACGGCACAGAAGTGCCCTGCATGGCACCACTCTGCCCTAAAATCCTAGCTGGAGCACTGATGTGTACCTCTTAGTCAAACCACAAGAAAAGAACCATTTTATCATAGAAAACCTAATAGGTCCAGATCACTGATGCATCCAAAGTCTGATCAGGACAGTATGTTCTACATTTATGGATGATTCCATGCCTTGATCAGGTTAGGAGAAGTTGAAAAATAGTATAGAAAATGTCCAGGAAGAGTCAGATCATAGAACATGGTCTTTTGCATAATATCCATGTTAAATCAAGTTCCTCCTCATGTGACTTGTACTACCATAATGTCCCAAAAATTCGAACACTTTATTCCATATTATTTTGGCCTAAATTTTGCTTTTTATGCAACTGTTTCTTAAAATAATTAGTGGAAAGGCAAACAGTGTAGACCCTGATCAGACTGCTCTTTCCAGGAGCAGTCTGATCTGGGTCTGCACTGTTTGCATAATCATTTGTCAAACAGTTTGGTGTTTGAAATTTTAGGACATTCACCGTAAGACAGCCAGAACAGTGTTTCACTTTGTATTCCTCTTCGGTATTACATAACCTGTCCTTGTATTAACACTTAGCACTCTATGGGCAAATTCAGCAGACAGCAAATTGATAATACTTTTCTTTTTTTCAAAGAAAATAGAATTTGACATTTCATGCAATTTATCCCCAATTGGCATGAAATGTCTAATACTCTTTTCTAAGAAAAATAAACAAAACACATCAAAATGTTGTTTGCTGAAAATTTTACCCAGCATGCTAGGCATATAAGTAGATTAGGACACGATTTGGAACACAGTCCACAGCCCCAGTTTAAGTGCTTTTGATCTTGTTTTTAGAACCAATTTCTAACATCCCCACTAAACACATGCATACACCTTGTTGATACTCACTGGGACTGAGCAGTCTGATCTGGGTCTGCACTGTTTGCATATGTCATTTAGTAAGACACTTTGGTGTTTGAAATTTTAGGACATTTACTGTATATTTTTTGTGTGAAGGAAACATGAAGTAAGTATATTTCGGCTGGATACCCTCTTAGACAGTTCAAGATAAGAGGGGGTATCAGATGAATAGTTTTCTTATTTTTTCCACAAAAACATACATTGTGGTTCTCATTAGAAGCACCTCATTGGGGCACTTTAATGAGTACCCACAAGAAATATTTTTGTGGAGAAAAAAAAAACAATGCTTTTTGGTCCAAAAACTGCCTTATCTAGAGCTAGGAGCTAAATGTATAATGTTGCATAGGAGTTATTAAGCAGGAGTATCAGTGATAATTCTGAGATAATTTTTCTTATTTCTCCATAAAAACATATGTTGTGGGTACTCTTTAGAAGCACCTCACTGAGGCACTTCTAAAGAGTACCCACAACATATGTTTTTATGGAGAACTGGATAAAGTTATCCCAGAATTATCACCAAATACTCCTCCCTAACAACTCCTCTGTATTGTGGTCATGACAAAACATTTCAACCTTTACCACACTCTGGGCAAATTTAGTAGAAAACAAATGGTGATATTTTTCTTATTTTCCCAGAAAAAAAGGTCTTACACTTCCAGCAAATTGTTTCAAGGAGACAATTTTCATGAAATGTCAAACTCTATTTGCTGAAAAAAAAAAACAAAACAAAACAATTAAAACACACACACACACACAAAAACCCACACATTTCAAAATGTAGAAATTCAGCATTCACCTCTTACTTCAATTTTCTATTGTCATATTTAATCAGATTAGACATGCTCTCATTTTATATATATTAATTGACCAAAAAATGAAAATAAAACCAAACTAATTATTTTCCTACAATTATTATTCATGTTCCTGTTTTGAATCCTGTGGGTGTTTCACAAAACTTTATCAGCTCCAGATAAGCACATTTTCAAATCATTACTTTTTTTTATTATTTTGCACCAAAACATGTTTTGTGTATCCATAGCTCCAGATAAGAGGGGGTATCCACTTAATACATGTATTTTCTTATTTCTCCATGAAAACATATGTTGTGGGTACTCATTAGAAGTGTCTCGGTGAGTGTTTTTGTGGAGAAATAAGAGATCTATCATTACTTTTTAGCTGAAAAAAAAAGCACCTGATTTGGAGCATAATAATTATCTTATTGATATAATTTTAACTCTTTGCATGCTGGGTAATTTTGCATGCTTTTTTTGTCATCGGTGGATTTTTTTTAAATTAACTTTTTTCAGGCCTGATCTGGGTCTGAACTGTTTGCATTTAGGTTATCAGCAGACGACAAAAGTCACGACATGGGAGAGGGGGTGGGGAGAAGAGTTAATGAGAGGCTACAATTTATGCTACGTAAAGAAATGAGAATGATAAGATAATTTATTTTGTCACAAAAAGCATCTTAAGTGTAGCTGCGACTAATAGTATTTATCAGTCAGTTTTATTACTTTTTGAACAAGTCACCTGATAAGCGGCCTCATTCATAATGATCATACAACTATGTTTCTAAAAAAAGACCTGAAAACATTGGCGTTAGATAAAGTAAGTTGAATAATGTATACATAGCCCCAGATAAAGTATTTTTCTCTACAAAAAGTTGTTGATATTTTTCTGATCTCATCATGAAAACATACATTAAGGTACATGTACTCACTAGCAGTGCCTTGATTAGGTGCTTCTAATGAGAACCCGCAACATATATTTTCTTGAAGAAATACGAAAAATATTTTCCTGGATCTATGATGTACATGAATAAGAAAACACAGCCACGCGTCTCACTGACAAAAAAAATCTCCCAAAACATCACAATCTTATCTAAAACTACTGAAATTTATATAAGATAATATATGAGAACAGACTGATAATTATAGGTAGGTTTTATAAAATCAAACAAAACCATTTTCAACACGCTGAAACCCTTCCCACATGGACACAAAACTCCAGATAAGCCATTTTTTTTTCAGCCTAAAAGCATTGGTATTTTTATTATTTCTCCACAAAAACAAAAGTAGAGGGTATAACATCATGTTAAACACCCCCCACCCCCCACAAAAAAAAACACACTGATATTTGCTGGATTTCCCAGGTATCTTGTAGATGACATGATCAAATGTGCTTAAGTCATTTAACCCTTGTCCTGCTGAACCCGGATATACTGAAGAAGCCTACTGATCTGGATCTGCACTGTTTGCCATTCAGTATGTGAATTTATGCCTACAATCTGGATCAAGGAATCTGATTGGATGAAAATTAGAAGTGGGTGTGGCATCCAGCATGACAAGGGTTAAAGATAGATAGATCTCTATTGATACCTTTCCAGCAAATATAAGGTTTTTCTCTAAACATTTCCAGAGGGGAAAAAACATAGATCAACTTTGTGTGTTCTTTAATAATATAACAAAAGTTGTCAGAAGACAACGCAGCTCCCCAGAAAGGGCTGATCGGAGAAGAAAACAATCTTTAAATAGTAACGATAAAATGCAGAAAACAAACATAACTGTAAATGACAGAGTATGACCTGACTGATGTCGGAAGAATGTCAAACTGAGGGATGGTGTATATGTCATTGAAACATCTTCCCTTAGGTTGGTGTGGACAAAATATGAAAGCTATATCTTACATACTTCAGCAGTCATGTACACTTTTCAAAACTTTAACACAGCTGTAAATGATAAAGTATGACCTGACCTTGACCTAGGCAGAAGGTCAAACTGATAAGGGGTGTGTACTATTGAAAGGTCTTACCCTAAGGTAGGTCTGAACCAAATATTAAAGCAGCATCTTGAGTACTCCAGCAGTTACGAACACTTTTCAAAACTTAAACGCAGAACTCAAATATGGGTTTAAATGACAAAGTATGACCTGACCTTGACCTAGGTAGAAGGTCAAACTGAGGAAAGGGTGTGTGCTATTAAAAGGTCTTACCCTAACTTTGGTGTGAGCCAAATATTAAAGCGGTATCTTGAATACTTCAGCAGTTAAACACTTTTCAAAACTTAAACTCAGAACTCGAACATGGGTTCAAATGACAAAGTACATGTTTGACCTGACCTAGACCTATGCAGAAAGTCAAACTGAGGAAGAGCGTGTACTATTGAAAGGTCTAACCCTATGGCTGGTGTGGACCAAATATCAAAGCTCTATCTTGAATACTTTAGCAGTTATGTACACTTTTCAAAAATTAAACGCAAAACTTAAACATGGGTGTAAATGACAAAGTAAAAACTGACCTTGACCTATATAAAGGGTCTAACTTGGGGATAGGGGTGTATGCTATTGAAAGGTCTTACCCTAAGGTAGGTGTAGGCCAAATATGAAAGCAGTACCTTGAACAGTTAAAAAACTATGGACACCTTTAAAAACTTAAACATTGTGCTAACACGGATGCCGATGTGGACGCCGACGCCAACGACTGGGTAACAACATAAGCTCTCCAGGGACATAGTCCCAGCAAGCTAAATAATAAAAGAAAAAAAAAGAAAAAAACAAAACAAAAATAACGACAACAAAAAACAGGCCTGATGATAAAAAAAAATTGCAAGCGATCAGATTTAGACCATATACCTGTAGCTCTACTGACCCTTACCGCAACTGTCTGTGGAACTAGCGTAGGGGGACAAATTGAATTGTTGATCAGTAAAAGCATAGCAGACACTGCATGATACCCTGCCACTAAATTATAACAGGGAAAAAAACATATAGAGAAGACGGCTGTGTTTGATGTGTAATAACTCTACCAAAAAAATGGTGTACTATAACCTCGAAACAATACGTGCTGTATAACTTAAGTCGTAACTGGTACTGATGAAAACTGCAGGAGGAGTTAGGCTGAAAGCAAGTAAGGATGCTTTTAAAAGTAGTAATTCTATGAAAATTTGGTGTACTGACACCTTGAAAGAATATGAAAATTTGGTGTACTGTAACTTGCTGCAAAATTCTTCATGTCTTCTTTCTTTCCAACAACATACAAATAACAACTTGATCAGATGAAAACTATTGGAGGAGTAGGTTGGAAATCCAATCATGCTTGAACACTGTTTAAAGAGCTGTAACTCTATCAAACTTTGGTGCATTGTAACCTCTAAACCATATGCTCTGCATCACCTCATAGTCTAACTGTCTACCATGTTACAACCTGATCAGATAAAACTGTAGGAGGAGTTACATGTTATCTGGAAACAAAGTCAAGTCTCGAAAATCATTTAAAGCATAGTAACTCTGTTAAAATTTGATATACTGTAACTTCGAAACATACGCCCTGTACCACCTCACTAACTGGCCACCAAGTTTCAACACAATCCAATGAAAAGAGTTATCAAGAAATGAAGTGCGGATGGACACTGGAGGGTATACTATAATACCCCACACTATCATGTGGCAGGGCACAAAAATCATAAACATAAGGAATAAATTATTACTTTGGGCATACATAGAGCAAATATGAAATAGGTTTGTAGATACCTAACATCATAATTGAACTGTCAATAATCATAATTTTACTGACGTCATGAGCATATGTTGGTGATGTCACATTACAGAAGTAGTAGGAAAATGATAAGCATGCTACACCTTGGGGTACCATTTGTAGATCAGTATCAGATCACCCTATTATTTTGCAGAAAACAAAAACCCTTAAAGTGACAATCACAACTGCAGCAGATGATATTTTCATTTTTTGTTATTTTTCATAGAAAATAAGTATTGATATTTCATGTGAATCACTTGCTAAGCAGATGACTCACATGAAATGTCAAGACTTATTTTCACTGAAAATAAAAGAAAAAAAAAATAGAATGTCATCTGCTTCGAATTTTGTTTGGCACTTTAAGGGTTAATTTGAAAATGAAATAATGCAAAATATTTCACAGGATTACACAGACGTATGCACATCAACATCTACCCAACTTTCGCAGAGAATAATATCTTGATGTGAGTTTAAGTTAACAACAAATCCAAACATTTTTTTGCTTTATATTTATCCACATGTTCTTAGTATTAATTAACTTTTGACAGAGAACAAATGGGACCATGAGCTAAGGCCTAAAATAAAAAAATTTGTGTTTCAGGTTACCCGGCCATGCCTAATTTTTCACCACCGACCCTAAAGTTTTTCTATCTATCTATCTACTGATACTGCATCACCCCCTCGCGGGGATTATGTGCAGGTGTCTGGTGTGCTTCAGGCCGTGCATCAGTGCAGTGAAAGTTAAAAATAAGACAAAGAGGTGAAATATAGTGCAGATTTTTTAAGGATTTTATGGGGATTTCCCCATTTTGTTTTCCTATTAACCCTATATAAAAACTTTTAACAAAATAAAAATATTTTTCAACCTACTGTCCCTATTTTAAAATTCCATGTAACCTGAAACACACTTTTTTTTTTTTTTTTTTTTTTTTTTTTGCCAAATGAGGACAGATCTATGTAATTCTTTTGCTTGATCCTTTAGATACTTTATACAGATATAAATGTCTACCATTACAAATGGTTAATAGCAATTCACAGATAATGTAAAATTCTAACCTGCGAATAAAAAAATAAAATTTGTATTAGTACCAGACTGTTCCGTTTGATTACCGAGTCTGTCCGAAGTTATATCCCCAATGTAACAACTCGGTTGCACAATACTTTGGAATTATCCTGGTTGATTCTCCGGTTAGTTTTTGTGCCAAAAGTATAATGTCACATCATCAACAATATCCATCAAACATTACCAATATCCATGTGAAACGAAACTAAAAGTTTTTTGTAAATTCACTTTCAATAGAACTCACCTTTCTAAACCAAAATGAAACTTGTAAACTTGTACACATCGAAGTGGAGTAACTCTGTAATAAGTTTTTAACAATTAGTCTGAATCTTGCAAGAGTCATCTTTCTTCATACCGACTTGATTGGCCAATTAAACTTATAATGTGATGTTAATCTAATAATGAAAACTAGAGAGGCCTCTAGTTTTCATTATTAGATATAATATTAAAATTAAAATCTGAATAGAAGAATAATCATTTATTAATTCAAAGATAAACTTTATTCTTTTTTTTTTGTTTTAATTTCGTTGTTTTTTTTCTCTTTTATTATCGGTCTTGTTGAAGTAAAGTACCATAACTCCTTTACTTCAACAAGTACGGTAATACACTGTGGTATTGCAGGGGATGGGACTGACCATGGCTTGTTCTTAATGTGATTTGCTGGAAAGTACCATAACTCCTTTCCAGCAAATCACATTAAGAACAAGCCATGGTCAGTCCCATCCCCTGCAATACCACAGTGTATCACCGTACAGCGCGTTGACCATTTTGTCTCCGATCTGTACAATGGATGAATCTTTGTCGCCTTATCAGGTGTGTTTCGGCACTGTTTTTTTTTATTATTATTATTATTATTATTATTATTTTAAATTATTTGTTGTCGGAGTTTCAGCTAAATAATGATATTTCCATATGCATTAATACCGTTGCTTCAGATATAAATTATGTTTATACAACCTTGCTTTATTTTCGCCAGTCACTGATCTAGTTTCGATTTCACTGTGCCAACGCGCACCGAAACTTGTTTCAAAAAGAAGCAATCACTTTTTCGCATTATAATATAAGAGTGGATTTTTCATTCCAAATCTGTCATGGAACATTTTAGGTCATGATTCAATGAATGTGTAGACTATCACGTAAGTGTAGCATCAGTTAATTTGATAAAAACTGATAGAGAGATCAGAACAATGTCTGTATCATGTGTCGCAAAACCTGATTTCAGTATTGTACGTATGGTGTATGTATATTAAACTGTATAGCATGTCGTAGCTTCTGTAGCTTGGAATAACCATCAAATCATTTGACCTGTCAGTAACCCGTTTTAGGCTCCTTTACAATTTTATTATGTCTTGAAATTTTCTTACCCTGCACTCTCCATACGCATGCATATGGCATACTTTTGTGTATCACGAAAACGTGCCTATATAATTTTGACCCCTTAAACCCCACTTTTATATAGTAAAACTGGGGTTTACAGGGATATACATTAGTTTTCTTATTTCTGCTCAAAAACATAGATTGTGGGTACTCGTTAGAACCGTCTCGACGAAGCGGTTCTAACGAGTACCCACAATCTATGTTCTGAGCAGAAATATGAAAAAAATATCAGAATTTTTATCTGAAAACTTTTAGTTTTTGGTGGTGAAATTTTCAATATATTTGAATAGGCGTTTTTTCGTAATGGTTCTTAAACTTCAATCCAGAAGAAATATTGTGATGTTTTTCTCTAAACTCTTCCAAACTTAGTTTGAGGGGGCTCTTTTATACCGCGTCGATGAGTACGCATAACGTAAGTTTCTGTGCAGTCATAAGAAAGAGTGTATATCTTGCACCCACTTTTACCTATATATAAAGAGGTGTTTCGAGGGTATTCGTAATATGGACTTAACACAATGTTATCATTCTGATTTTCTATATGTTTATCGATGACATCTTCTGTTCTCTTAATAAATGCACCATGTACAACTACGCTCGTATGCTGACGACAATACGCTATCACGTGCACAGAAACAGCTTACAGAATTTTCTTAAAAATGTAGTGGAAAGTGATAGCCAGCTTTCACTAAAATGGTTTGATGAAAACCAAATGAACGCAAATCCTTGAAAATTTCTGGCAATAGCTGCTGGAAATAATTAAGACTTTTGCTGAAGAGTTTCACTGTTGCGGCAACAATATACATTGCGAGGAAGCAGTGAGACTCTTGGGAATAGAGCTCGACTATCAGCTCAACTTCAGTGAGCAACATCACGAAAACATGCCTATAAAATTTTGACCCCCTTAAACCCCACTTTTATATAGTAAAACTGGGGTTAACAGGGGTATGCATTATTTTTCTTATTTCTGCTCAAAACATAAATTGTGGGTACTCGTTAGAACCACCTCGACGAGGCGGTTCTAACGAGTACCCACAATCTATGTTTTGAGCAGAAGTATGAAAAATATCAGCATTTTTTGTATGAATTTTTTCATTTTTTGGTGGTAAAATTTTTTCAGTATATTTGAATAGGCATGTTTTCGTAATGAGATTCCAGGAGTTGTCAGAAAGTAGCCAGACAGCTAAATGTTCTGCAGAGGATCAGTAAATTTCTCTCCGAAGACATCAGACTTTTTAATTTTTAAATCTTTTATCAGGTCCAATTTTATTTACTGTCCTATTGTCTGGCACTTTTGTAGTAAGGCTAACACTGAAAAGCTAGAAAAATTGCAATATAGAGATTTGACAATTGGATTTAACAGCTATGAAAGTTCTTATGAAGAGGTTCTAAGCAGAGCAAATCTACTACACTGCATCTTGGGAGACTCAGAACTACTGCCATTGAAACTTTAAAATGTATACATGATATTGTTCCCGCTTATGTAAGAGACCTTGTCAGTGTTAAGCCACATTCTTATTCTTTCGAGTATAAGAACACTGTGCAGATACCTAGGGTGAGAACTGTGGCATATGGTCAGAATTCGTTCCGTTTTGAAGCTCTAGAGTGCGGAACAGTCTACCAAATGAGCTGAGAACAGTGACTCAGTTTAAAAAAAAATCGAGAGACTAGTCAACACATGGACTGGCCCTAAATGTAGCTGCGCCGTATGTCGCGGCTTTTAAGTTATATTTTCTTAGCTAGTTGACTTTTCCAGTATGTTAAAACCAGTTTAAGTTGCAAGTTTCATTGCGTGCATCTTTAATTCGCATTCATTATTTCTTATTCATTGTTAGTTCATGTCAAGGTCTTTAGTAATAAATCTATAAGGTATCTCTGTCAAATAGCTCTTCGTCACTTTCACATTTCTTGCAAGAGGCACCACCTCTTGTCTTTTCGTTTTCGCCTTCCTGGCAGAAGGTTTGTCTCAAGTAGTTCGACATGTGAAACAGAACTTTTACGTTCAGTCATACCCTCCTATGACTACTGTTCAACAAATATTTAATCGTTTTAACACTTACGCATATAATATATCAAATATTTTAAACCAAGGAATAACATTGTCAGGCCTGAGATAAAGTTTCTTTCCAGCCAGTATCTTAATATTTTGTAAATACCTAATTGTGATAATATATATGATAAAGCAAAATGTATTTAATGTTGTTTCAAAGCATAATCTTAATATTTTACTTTTCAGGTCAATCAGGAAACTGTGCTGTTTTATATTTCCAAGTATTTCATTACTATGCATTTCTTTTACAGCCTTACATTTGTTGATATTAACTCTTTATCATGTGTTTGTCGGAAAATAGCTTATCAGCTAATGTTATTTTTTTTTTATATATAACCGGCGTGAAATAGTCTCTTGTGCCTTGTATCTTGTATCACTAGAGCCTTTGCATATTCAGCAAAATAGGCTAAATGAAACGTAAAATGAAGAACAACTTAGTTTGACAAATAACTAGTTGACCACTTAACAACCGGCTGAAATAAGACTCAAAGCGCAAGTTTAAATTTCATCGTTCGCGCATGCAGCATACAATGTCGGCATCCGAAAAAGTACATTCATTTCCTTTTTCATGCTCAGAATTGTTACCGGTGGCACGCTCATTCACTAGGGCTGCGTTCAGAAGTGCAAGTTACTCACGATTGTTTTGCCCTGGACCCCTGTGCTTGTTGGCGCTTGTCTTTACATGGATCCAGCGCAACACATTAGTTGTGATTTTGTGTGTTCTTTGTTTCCAAAGACAATCCTTTCTGACTTTTATTTTACTCTACTGTAGCTGGTATTGTGCCGTGTGGCGACCGTAAAAAGTCTCCCCGTACATGATCATAGTGCAGGTTATATTTTATTTCTTTTGGGATCGTTGAGCCCATCCTGGTTATTTTGAAAATCGAATACCGCTTGCCTGTGCTAGGGGGCGTATGCAGCCTCGCAAACTACAGTGTAGCATATGAAAAGACTCAATCAAACCGAGTCTCCGATTTTCGTGATTTTGTGTGTTCTTTGTTTCCAAAGGCAATCCTTTTTTCTTTTTTTTTTTTAGCACTTTAGAACTCGGCCCTAGACTCACCAAAGTGAATAAGTGAATTCAGGAACTGATCCAATCAGATCCACATCAAGTCCCAACACCAAAGGGAACAAAAAAAGACAAAATGAACAAATGGCAAGAGAGTTGGCAACTCTTTTCCAAAAAGGTAGCAACTCTATTACCCAAACTTAACTGAATATATCTAAAAAAACTTACAGCGAGGCGGTTCTAACGAGTAACCACAATCTATCTTTTGAGCAAAAATAAGGAAAATAACGTATACCTCTGTAAACCCCAGTTTTACTATATAAAAGTGGGGTTCAAGGGGGTCAAAATTATATAGGCATGTTTTCATGATGGTTTGTTTGCTCTTCCTCTTGGTGTCATCGGCAAGCTATGTTCTGTGACTGTGGCTTTTCTTGGACATCCCTTAGACATTCTCTGTGGCTTTTCTTCGCCGATATAACCAGTCGCAACAGCTAATATGATGTTTTTAACAGAGTCAACGGCTACGACTATGTAGTTACCTGCCCATGTTTAGTCCTTGTTTAGCCCTATTCCCCCACCCCCCCCCCCCCCCTCACTCTTAACAGCTATGCTTTTGACTTTTCGAGGAGATATTTCTGTTGCAATTTCTCTTCGTATCTTCGTCTGGTTTTCGATGAAGTGTTGTTTTGTGTTTTCAAGTCATCCATGCAACCCTTTTACGATGCCTTAGGAGGACAGTGTTCCGTGGCTGTGGCCTTTTCTCGATTATCATCATGTTTATTTTTTTGCCGTCGATGTTTGTACAGGTCTATATCTGGCCGCTGGAGCTATTCATGTCTTCCTTCAAACGCCAGCACCTACAGGCCACCGCGTAGCAGGCATATTCTACTAATGTCTGTCTGCTTATGGAGACAGTCCAATTGTGGTCGTGCTACCTCTTTATATGTGTCAGATTTAGGTTCCTTAGGGACCAGAAAATATGTGAAGATACCCAGAGCCAGATTCTATGTAGCGAAATATTGCTTAAGCATGGCCTAGGAGACAGCCGTGAGAGAAGTGGGAGCTGGTTCGTTTGTCTAAGCACACATCCAAGTCAACAGCCTTTCTGATGACTGTTCCATGGCGGCAAAATGCTTCTGATGCGGTTCTGTTTTCGAATAAATATTGTTTGATATTGTCACTTTAAGTCCAGACCATTCTCTTTTTCTAGTCTTTCGGTATCTTGGGAATGCTGTGTCCCGTGATCGTGGCCTGTCGAGGATACCCCATCTCTATTCTGCAAAGTTTCCTTCCGTCTTATGTATTTTCGTGTTGTCACTTACACCATTCTTTTGCTCCTGTTTTCCAGAACTTTAGGAGAGCTGTGTTCCGTGGCCTTGGCCTTTTCTGGGCATCTCCATTTCTTTTCTACAAAGTTTCGTTCCGTCATTTACTGTACTTCTGCTAGTCATTTTCTTTGGCTCGATTCCTCATCTTTGTTTCATCACAATGTTGATAAATAAGTCTACGGTAAATGTCCTAAACTTCAAACGCCAAAGTTCCCAACAAAATGACATGTGCAAACAGTACAGACCCAGATCATACAGCTCCTGAAAGAGCAGTCTGATCAGGGTCTACACAATTTGCCATTCCACTAAGTATTTTAAGAAACTACTGTATAAAAAGCAAACTTTTGGTAAAAAAGGTATGAAATAAAGTGTTCGAAATTTTAAAATATTTACCGTGTATGTATTTTTTCCAATGTAGATTCGCTTGTAAGTTAGGAAACCCTAACACATACCAAATAAAATAAGTAGCTGGTTACTGCTTTGGCCGAGGAGGTGCCGGTACAGTAAGATAATGCAGGGCACCCCTTCTTTACACAATCATTAGGTAACCTACCCATCGACCCTAGCCTAACTACTATGGCTACTACATTTTCAAACTTTTTCATGCAAGATTATTATCTATTGTTGACATGCTATATTACTAGCTATCTTCACAATAGCGGTGCTTCAACAGAAATGATGTAAATGCCATTAAAAAGAGACCACAAGCAAATGAGTGGAAACATGTACATTGTAACAGCGTTTTCTCTCCTGGCAGATATTTTTTCCTATTTGTTTGGCATGATGTTTCGTTTGTTTTCTAGAACGTCTTATAATCGTTTTTTTATTCCCCCATTAATTTATTTTTTTCCTTGTTTTCTATCTTGCCCGCAATCTTTTGCGTTATTGTGTGCTCGTAGATGGCTGGAAATGGAAAGACCAATCCTTATTCCGAAATGGCCGCCACGTCATGCAGGTTAGAGCTGAAGTTTGCGATACTATAGCCCTGACTCTTCTTGTTTCCACACAGCTGCTTACCCAGTAAGCATTCTTTATAAATCCATAGCAGAGTAGCTGACGGGCCGATAACGGCCCGCTATAGATTTATAAAGAATGCTAGCTGAGTATGTTCTTTTCCTAAATGACTTGCGCCCATTCTGTTGAGGCACCGTTACTCTAAGTATAGCTAATAACACCATATATAAAAAATAAATTAATTTCAAATAGAGAGATAGAGAGAAACAGATTACATTTTTATACATATGAACAAATACACTGTCATTCTATAAATATAGAAATACATTGCAGTTACTATTTGTAATGTCAACTAATATTTGTTCTTGAAACAGGTCCTTTACCACGTTGCAGTCTTGACATTTGATCTTATTAGTCCAAACAGATTTAAGACGGAAACAGCACTTCTTACTTCATCAGGACGAATGTCTGCAAATACAGCTTTTCCCCCAGCTAGCAGCTGCCATAGTGTCCTCATCTGATCCTTCTGAGGATAGCGTCTCAAGATTCAAATTTAGTTTAGACTTCATTTATTTTATTTGACTGCACAGAAAGCGTAAACGGACTTATAGACATAGTGGATGTTGGCATTCTGTGGTCTTGCGTGGTGGAGGAAGAGGAAGAAAACCTCCGACCTTGGATGGGCTATCATCATACTGCCATATGTCGGCATCTGGTATCGAACCCAAGACTCACTGGTGATAAGCGAAGGACACACCTCTGCACTATCCAGACCCTAAACAAGACTTAAATGGGCCAGGTCTAAATAATAACCTCCCTATGCACACAGCCTTTGTGAGAAAATGTCATTCGACATATCACAGCAATTAATTCAGATTCAGATGCAAGGAACGCAATATTGTTGCATTTTGCAGGTCCGAAACAGATTACAGATAGAACCCTTCAAAATTAAAAAAAAAAAAAAAAAAAAAAAAAAAAGTTCAGAGTTGGCCGTCAAAAATCGGAGAAGCGGAAACGCAACTTTTGTAGGCTAATGGTGAATATAACTTTGCGACCCAGCTCAGCCTACATGTCTATGCTGTCGGGTCTTTTCTGTTTGTCCCTACAGCCGTCAAAAATCGGGGAACGGAAATACAACTTGTGTAGGCTAGTGGTGAATATAACTTGAGACCCAGCTCAGCCTACATGTCTATGCTGTCGGGTCAATTCTGTTTGTCGCGACAATGACAAATTTTGTGACTTCCTGTTTGCTTTCATAAACATCAAGTCCCTTTTGAAAGGGGATCTACTCTAATGGCTCCCTAAGAAGACACCTCTGCTGAAGGGAAGCAAAACATTTAAACAGTTCCCTCCCCTGAAAATGTATCCAATTCCCCTGCAATAACAAATAATATCATTACACGGTCATTACAAAATTGTCAAATCAAAAAAAAAGGTAAGAGAAAAGTCCAGGGAGTGCCACAATCACAAACCGCAGCCCTTCCCAGACCCCAAGAGGAAGAGGAAACCGACAAATCCAAACAAGCACAAATCGAACAAACGTACGAAAAGCGCTAAGATTAGCTCTCTCTTCCCCAAGCGAGGTAATCGCAATACTAAAAGGACTAAAAACACAAGAACAAAATGACACATGGAAAGACATACAACAAATCGTCTCGTAGAATAAACCACAAAGCAACAAAGAGTAAGACTAACACCGGGACCACCGCCTTAATCAGTAGAGTAAACCACCGGGGGGTTTAAAGCACTTTAACAGCTACCTAACTTCACCCTGGGTCCCGATGTTACTCTTAATACAGAAAGTTTTCGGCGTAAATTCTGTTGTTATGTAGAACAAATTAGAGACTTGATTTAGCATACGCCCGAAACAATGAGGCTCGGAAATTTAAAGACTTGCACTGAATTGACCTTTAGCACACTATAGATTGATTAGTCTTCGCTGTGCGTTCTTTGGATAACTGAGGACTCAAACCATCTTCATGCGGCCTGCGAAGATCGATCTGACGCTGGGTGTGCATAAAAACTGTAGGATGAGCTGTGTCTCGGCTCAAATGATATTTTTTTTTATAGTTTCCAAAACAGCATAGGGCTTCACATTTTCTTCCAACTTTTCTCACATGAAATGTCGAACCGTACATACTAAGAAAATTAAAAAGACATATCAGAATGAAATCTGCTGATATTTATATTCAGAAGATATGAAAAAAATACAATGTATATTTCAACCATCCACATAAGTAGTATATGCCGGGTCCCCATAGTGCCGCCTATACTATTGACATACATAGGTAAAACAATAAAAACAGGAAACGATAATACCCCACCACTATCATGGCGCGGGCAGATTACTGTGTCGAAATTTACCATTACCAATTCAAAACCAAATCTCCACAACTTCAATGCACATGCCCAGTTTAGTGCAAAGTCACTCAAGTTGTCGTCCGGAAACGAAAATACGGACGTGTCGTGGGCAGATAACTTGCAAAATTTGACGAAATATGCCCATATGCAATCCCAAAGCAGATCTCTACAATATCAACGCGTATACCAAGTTTGGCGAAAATCCATTGACATTTACTAAGTTATCATCCGGAAACGAAAGTATGGACATGTCAGGGGCAGATAGCTGTGTCAAAAATTAAAGAAATTTGCCCATTAGCGATCCCAAATCAGATCTCCACAATATCAATAGACATACCATGTTTAGTGACAATCCAATGATATTTACTCAAGTTATCGCCCGGAAACGAAAATATGTACGCGTCGCGGTCAGATAACCTCGTCAAAAATTGACGAAATTTGTCCATTAGCAATCCCAAACCAGATCTGCTCAATATCTATGCACATACCAAGTTTGGTAAAAATCCATTGACATTTTCTATAGTTAACATCCGGAAACGAAAATATGGACAGACGGACGGACGACAGACGGGCGGACGGACGACAGACGACGGACAGGCGTCCGGACGGACGGACACACGACCAACCAATGTAAAACCATAATACCCCGCCACTATCGTGTGGCGAGGTATAAAACCGATGATGATATTTGTCGAAAGAAGATCGCGAACTTTTTACTTTGTGACAATACAATTTTAAATATTTTCTTAGATCACTTCCGGAGAATTGGACCTGTAATTCATTCGAATCATCTCTACAGTTGATCAGAATAAAATATTTGTATTGAACGTTCCCTAGCCACGTGCTCTTTTAATCTTAAATGGGGGTTTCAAACAGTGTGATCCAAATGAGGTGGCTCATAACGAGCTTTCCCTGCTGGATCTACACTCTTTGCCTTTCAGGTTTTGTATTTCGCCACTTCACTGTTTGTCTAACACCACTGTCGTAATGTTTTCACTGTTTGTCTAACACCACTGTCGTAATGTTTTCACTGTTTGTCTAAAAAGGTAAGAGAAAAGTCCAGGGAGTGCCACAATCATAAACCGCAGCCCTTCCCAGACCCCAAGAGGAAGAGGAAACCGACAAATCTAAACAAGCACAAATCGAACAAACGTACGAAAAGCACTAAGATTAGCTCTCTCTTCCCCAAGCGAGGTAATCGCAATAATAAAAGGACTGAAAAACACAAGAACAAAATGACACACGGAAAGACATACAACAAATCGCCTCGTAGAATAAACCACAAAGCAACAAAGAGTAAGACTAACACCGGGACCACCGCCTTAGAACGGTCAGTAGAGCAAACCACCGGGGGGTTAAAGCACTTTTACAGCTAGCTAACTTCACCTCTCATTAGAGAGAGCTAATCTTAGTGCTTTTCGTACGTTTGTTCGATTTGTGTTGTTTGGATTTGTCATTTTCCTCTTCTTCTTTGGGTCTGGGAAGGGCTGCGGTTTGTGATTGTGGCACTCCCTGGACTTACCTTTTTTTTATAAGTTCTGTGTGGAAGCTGTAAAACTTCCCCGCATTCTTCACTATAGTGCAGTTTATATTCTTTGGTCCTTTGGTGTCATTGTGCACATTAAAAGATGAATGTGTAGTGGAATATTACTTAACCTTGGCAATCTGGTTCGTTTGTCTAGGAACACATCCAAGTCAACAGTCTTTCTGACGACTGTTCCAAGGCGGCCAGATGCTTCTGATATGGTCCTGTTTTCGAACAAATGTTGCTTGGTGTTGTCACTTTAAGTCCAGACACCATCTCTTGCCATCACGAAAACTTGCCTATATAATTTTGACCCGCTTAAGCCCCACTTTATATTGTAAAACTGGGGTTTACAGGGTACATTTTTTTTTCTTATTTCGCTAAAAACATAGTGGGTACTCTTTAGAACCGAGGCGGTTCTAACGAGTACCCACAATTTATGTTTTGAGCAGATATATGAAAAATATCAGAATTTTTATCGGAAAATTGTCCTTTTTTTGGTTGTTAAATTTTCAATGTAGTTTCATAATGTCTAGTCTTTCGGTACCTTAGGGAAGCTGTGTCCCGTGATCGTGGCCTGTCCAGGATATTCCCATTTCTATTCTGCAAGTTTTCTTCCGCACTTTATCGGGTTTCGTGTTTTTCACTTGAACCATTCTCTTTCTCCCGTCTTCCGGTACTATAGGAGAGCTGTGTTTCGTGGCCATGGCCTTTGCCTTTTCTGGGTGTCTCCATTTCTGTTCTACAAAGTTTCGTTCCGCTCTTTACTGTAGTTCTGCTAGTCATTTTCTTTGGCTCTGACTTCAGTTTGATGTCGATTCCCTATCTTTGTTTCAAAACAATGTTGATAAATAAGTTTACGGTAAATGTTCTAAAATTTCGAACGCCAAAGTTCCCAACAAAATGACGTTGACGTGCAAACAGTACAGACCCAGATCAGACTGCGCCTGAAAAAGCA
Source organism: Anodontia alba (assembly GCA_964016985.1). Classification (NCBI taxonomy): domain Eukaryota; kingdom Metazoa; phylum Mollusca; class Bivalvia; order Lucinida; family Lucinidae; genus Anodontia; species Anodontia alba. Next base: position 118,183,342 of record OZ024825.1, on the reverse strand, counting down.
GTCTTATCAGGGTCTACAATGTTTGCCATTCCCGAGGCCATTCCCCTAAGTATTTTAAGAAAGTACTGTATAAAAAGCAAAATTTTGGCCAAAAATGTATAGAATGCAATATTCGAAATTTTAAGATATTTACCGTGTATGTTTTTTTTTTTTTTTTTTTTTTTTTCAATGTAGATCCGCTTATAAGTTTGGGAACCCTAACGCATACCAAACAAAATATGTAGCTGGTTACTGCTTTGGACAAGATGCCGGTACAGTATGATACTGCAGGGCACCCCGTCTTTACACAATCATTAAGCAACCTGTCCATCGACCCTAGCCTATCTACTATAGCTTCTACGTTTTTCAACTTTTTCATGCAAGATACTTATTTATTGTTGACATGCTATGTTACTAGCCATCTTCACAGTAGCGATGCTTCAACAGAAATGATGTAAATGCCGTTAAAAAGAGACCACAAGCAAATGAGTGGAAACATGTACATTGTAACAGCGTTTTCTCTCCTGGCAGATATTTCTTCCTATTTGTTTGGCATGATGTTTTGTTTGTTTTATAGAACGTCTTATAATCGTTTTTTATCCTCCCCTCCCCGCACCCCCCATGAATTTATTTTTTTCCTGGCTTTCTATCTTGCCTGCAATCTTTTGCATTATTGTGTGTTCGTAGATGGCTAGAAAGGCCAATTCTTATTCCGAAATGACCGCCACGTCATGCAGGTTAGAGCTGAAGTTTGCGATAGCCCTGACTCTTGTTTTTTTCCACTCAGCTACTTACCCAGTAAGCATTCTTTATAAATCTATAGCGGGCCGTTATCGGCCCGTCAGGGTAGCTGACGGGCTGATAACGGCCCGCTATAGATTTATAAAGAATGCTAGCTACTGTGCTTTCGGCATCTTTCAGAAAGTCGATGTTTGCTTGACGCTTTACACAGAAGAAGTAAATTTACAAAATTTTGTCATGATTTAATGCAAAACCATTTGTCGAAACTACCTATGTACAAAAAGTTTTATTCTAGTTATTGGTTTTTAAAAAATCAAATATTTCACTTTTTCCCATAGTAAAAATGAAACCAAATCATGCAGAAGTCTGTAGGGTAGGTAACTTGGAGCAAGATTTTTAACAAGTTCTACTTGTTCAATTTTTCTGAAATTTTCACAATATTGTTGTAAAACATCAATTATTCAAATTCAGCAAAGAAAAGTAAAAAATATTTCCTACGACAAAAATTCAAAAAAATCACTTTACTATAGAAATTGCATAGATCAGACCAACTTTTGGCCGTATGTTTAATATTAGTGTAAATATTTGTGAACGAAACACAGAAATAGGAAAGACAAATGATTTCTGATAAGATATGGTCAACCAGAACAAAATATTTTCATTTAAAATAAAACGCCAAGCAAAAAACGTCTTTCCAAGAGATGTCGAAAGGACAGTAGGTATGTTCTTTACCTAAAGGACTTGCACCCATTCTGTTGACGCACCGCTACTCTAAGTATAGCTAATTACACTATATATAAACATTAAATTAATTTCAAATAGAGAGATAGAGAGAAACAGATTATATTTTATACATATGAACAAATACACAGTCATTCTATAAATATAGAAATACATTGCAGTACGTGTTGTAATGTCAACTAATATTTAGTCTTGAAACAGGTCCTTTGCCACGTCCCAGTCTTGTCATTTGATCTCATTAGCCCAAACAGATTAAGACGGAAACAGCACTTCTTGCTTTTCAAGTGAGCTTCGTCAGGACGAATGTCTGCAAATAAAGCTTTTCCCCAGCTAGCAGCTGCCATAGTGTCCTCATCTGATCCTTCTGAGGATATCGTCTCAAGATTCAAATTTAGCTTAGACTTTACTTTTTTTATTCGACTGCACAGAAAGCGTTAACGAACTTATAGGCGTGGATGTTGGCATTCTGTGGTCTTGCGTGGTGGAGGAACAGGGAGAAAACTTATGACCTTGGATGGGCTATCATCATCCTGCCACATGCCGGCACCTTGTATCGAACCCAAGACTCATTGGTGATAAGCGAAGGACACACCTCTGCACTATCCAGACGCTAAACAAAACTTGTTAAATGGACCAGGTCTAAACAATAACCACCCTGTTGTACACAGCCTTTGTGAGGAAATGTCATTCGACATATGACCGCAGTTAATTCAGAATCAGATGCAAGGAACGCAATATTGTTGCATTTTCAGATCCGGTAATCAGTGTTTGAATGCAGCTATTCACACTTAAAATTCCGTTCAAAATGTAGCAGATGACTTTTTGATTTTCATTATTTTTTTCCAGGAAATATGGCTTGACACTCCATGTGAAGCGTCTGTCTGGAAATGCCCAGCCTTATTTTCTCTGTAGAATAAAAAAAAATAGTTTAAGAATATTGTTTGCTGCTGCTGATAAATACGGAGCAAATATTAAGGCCTAGAAAAATAGTTGTGTTTCAAAATCCTTGGTATTTGAAACGGTCAAAGTGAAAAGAAAATTACCGAAACAGAAACAGATAACAGACAAAACCCTTCAAAATTAAAAAAAAAAAAAAAAAAAAAAAAAAAGGTTCAGTGTTGGCCGTCAAAAATCGGGGAACCGGAAACAACTTTTGTAGGATAGTGGTGAATATAACTTTCAGATCCAGCTCAGCCTACATGTCTATGCTGTCGGGTCTTCCTGTTTGTCCCTACAACCATCAAAAATCGGGGAACCGGAAACACAACTTGTGTAAGTTAGTGGTGAATATAACTTTGAGATCCAGCTCAGCCTACATGTCTGTGCTGTCGGGTCTTCCTGTTTGTCCCTACAACCGTCAATAAAACTGCAAGCCATGCACCATGCCCCGCCACTGCAATGTATCAAGCAAGTGAAAAAAAAAACACAAAAAAGTCTAAGTTAAAAATGCAATAAAAACTGATAAAAAATAATTTCAGGATTCTTCAGACCATTCTAAAAGCGTGTGTAAAGTTTCAAAAAGATCGGCCTAAAACTGTAGGAGGAGTTGCGCGTACAAGGTACATACTCCCTATACATTTCTGTAGTATTATGGCTCGAAAAAATTCTGTTAAAAATGCAAAAAAAAATGTAAAAACAATAATTTCAGGATTCTGGAAAAACAATATGCATATTTTCAGACCATCCTAAAAGCGCCTGTAAAGTTTCAAAAGGATTAGCCTAAAACTGTAGGAGGAGTTGCGCGTACAAGGTACATACTCCCCATACATTTCTGTAGTATTAGGGCTCGAAAACAGTCTAAGTTAAAAATGAAAAAAAATGTGATAAAAAATAATTTCAGGATTCTGAAAAAACAATATGCATATCTTCAGACCATCCTAAAAGCCCCTGTAAAGTTTGAAAAGGATTGGTCTAAAACTGTAGGAGGAGTTGCGGGCATACGAATGGTGGGGGCGCTGATGGACGGACGGGCGGACAGACAGACGGACGGACGGACATTCAAAATTTCAGAGGGTATAACATAATACCCCGCCACCTTTTTGGTGGCGGGGCATAAAAATCGGGGAACCGGAAACACAACTTGTGTAGGCTAGTGGTGAATAGAACTTTAAGACCCAGCTCAGCCTACATGTCTATTCTGTCGGGTCTTTTCGGTTTGTCTCTACAACCGTCAAAAATCGGGGAACCGGAAACACAACTTGTGTAGGCTAGTGGAGAATATAACTTTGAGACCCAGCTCAGCCTACATGTCTATTCTGTCGGGTCTTTTCTTTTTGTCGCTACAATCGAAGGTATCCTTGACAAATTTTGGACTTTCTGTTTGCTTTCAGAAACATCAAGGACCTTTTGAAAAGGGATCTACTACAAAAGGAAAGAATTTGCTCCCTAGGAAAGAAGATCTCTCTGCTGAAGGGAAGCAAACCATTTTAACAGTTGCCTCCACTGAAAATGTATCCATTCCCATACAAAAACAAAATATTATTACACGCTCATTACAAAATTGTCAAATCAAGTTTTAGGCGTAACTTTTGTTATTATTTAGAAAAAAATTAGAGACTTGGCCACGAGGTTATAAAACTTTTTGTCATGATCAACTCAGCTGAGCATGAAATTTTTCATGCTAATAAATATCAAAGAACTGACAATGCCAAATTCTTTCTTGCCAAACATAGCTGATCATGATAATTTCTCTGCTAATAAATATGAAAATGCCAACTATTGTTGGCATTTTCATATTTATTAGCAGAGAAATTTTCATGCTCATCTGAGTTGAGCACGAAAAAAGTTTTATAACCTCGGGGCCTGATTTTGCATACGCTCGAAACAATGAGGTTTGGGAATGATTAAAGACTTACACTGAATTAACCTTTAGCACACTGTAGACTGATCAGTCTTCGCTGTACGTTCTTTAGATAACTGAGGACCCAAACCGTCTTCATGCGGCCAGCGAAGACTGAACAGACGCTGGGTGTGCATAAAAACTGTAGGATGTGCTGTGTCTCGGCTCAAATGATATTTTTTTTATAATTTCCAAAACAACATAGGGCTTCACATTTTCTTCCAACTTTTCTCACATTTTTAATGAAATGTCGAACCGTACATTCTGAGAAAATTAAAAAGACATATCAGAATGCAGTCTGCTGATATTTATATCCAGCAGCTATGAAGTTAAAAAAATACAATGTATATTTCTACCGTCGACATACTTAGGTAAAAATTAAGAACAGGAAACGATAATACCCTGCCACTATCACGGCGCGGGCAGATAACTGTGTCAAAATCGATGAAATTTTACAATTACCAATCCCAAACCAAATCTCCACAATTTCAATGCACATGCCAAGTTTAGTGCAAATCCATGACATTCACTCAAGTTGTCGTCCGGAAACGAAAACACGGACGTGTCGCGGGCAGATACCTCTTTCGAAAATTGACGAAATTTGCCCATTTTCAATTTCAAAGCAGAATTTGCCCATTTGCAATTTCAAAGCAGATCTCTACAATATCAACGCATATACCAAGTTTGGTGAAAATCCATTGACATTTACGTAAGTTATCGTCCAGAAACGAAAATCTGGACATGTCACGGGCAGATCACTGTTGAAAATCGACGAAATTTGCCCATTAGCAATCCCAAATCAGATCTCCACAGTATCAATGAACATGACGTTTTATGAAAATCCAATGATATATACTCAAGTTATCGCCCGGAAACGAAAATATGTACGCGTCGCGAGCAGATAACCTCTTCAAAAATCGACGAAATTTGCCCATAAGCAACCCCAAACCAGATCTCCTCAATAACTATACACATACCAAGTTCGGTAAAAATCCATTAACATTTACCATAGTTAACGTCTGGAAACGAAAATATGGACAGACGGACGGACGACAGGCGGGCGGACAGACAACAGACGACGGACGGGCGTCCGGACAGACGAACGGACACACGAACAACCAACGTGAAACCATAATACACCGCCACTATCGTGTGGAAGGGTATAAAAACGATGATGATATTTGTCGAAAGAAGACCGCTAGTCTTTTACTTTGTGATAATACAGTTTTAAATATTTTCTTGGCTCGCTTCCGGAGAACAGGACCTGGTATTTCATTTGAATCATCTCCACAGATGATCAGAATAAAATATTTGTATTAAACGTTTCCTAGCCACTTGCTCTTTCAATCTTTAATGGGGGTTTCAAACAGTGTGATCCAAATGACACGGCTCGTAACGAGCCTTCCATGCTGGATCTACACTCTTTGCCTTTTAGGTTTCGCTACTTCACTATCATTTTTCACTGTTTGTCTTGCACCCCTTTTGAGACAGTGGAGTCGTCATAATTCATAGAATGAAGAATCATCTTCAGAAACGCAGGTTTCAAACAGTTAGGTTTCATTCACTGAGATCAGATCTTCGAGGAGTTGTTTTTGATTTTGCTTTTATAATTGTGTTTCTCTGTTGAACAATGTCTGGAAAATGATTGGAGCCCTGTGGTGCTGACCCATGTATCAACCACGTCATGACAAAGTCTTTAGACGACAGTTGTTTTGGCAATGGCGGTTTTGGAGGAAACTGTTCCGGTATTCTTATATTCATTGTTTTTCGAGGACTATGATATAGACTAGACTGATCATTTTGAGGGAGAGATATCATGTGTGGATTTAGTCTTCGAGGAGATTTTGCATGAGTATTTGACGAATACATTAACTCTTGTCCTTTTCCTCTTTCTCGTTTCATGTGAATTGGACATGGCGCTGCCCGTATTTCCGGTAAAACACTTCCGGTGTCCAACTGAACTGAATTGGCCTTAGCCACACTATCTATGATGTCATCAGGGTGCGGTTCTCTTCTCTCCATATGAGCCGACTCCATACCCCTGAAATAAGAAAGATCGTTACATGTTTTGAACTCGATCATCATATCTGCCTATGTATATACAGGCAGATTTTTCAAACATGACAGTACGAAAACACGCCTATTCAAATATACTGAAATCTATGTTTTTGAGCATAAATAAGAAAAATAATGTGTACCCTTGTAAACCACAGTTTTACTATATAAAAGTGGGGTTTAAGGTGGTCAAAATTATATAGGCATGTTATTGTGTGCATCTGCCTGACACCCTAAATTTGGAGTAGATTCACGAAGGATCGAATTCGACACTGTAAAATTTTTTAAAAATACTTGAAAAAAATCATCAGCCTGAAAATTTTGCTTTTTCTATGCTCCTTTTTTAATCAGCATTACGTTATGCATTGTTTTTCTCTGTTGTAGTGTTACAGGACAAGATATCCCAGATTTGCTTTTTTTACTCAGTTTAGCGTGTTTAACCCATTTTTAGCAAACGAACAATACACTATTTTATAGCACAAAATTAAGACAATTTTTTTATGTAGGAGAGAGTTTATAAAGACTCTGTGTCCTGTGTCCAAAATAACCGTTTTGCCCGTTTATTTTGGCATTTATTTTTAAACTTTCTTGCACATTTTAGACGAACCAAGTAATAATTAACTTAGTGCACAATCATTCCTACATAAAACGAAATCGTTGTGACAAAGTCTACCTGCCATATTAATCCTGTGTTGTAGTTGCTTTGCCCATGCTTACTCAGTAAGCATTCTTTATAAATGTATAGCGGTCCGTTATCAGCCCGTCAGCTACCCTGACGGGCCGATAACGGCCCGCTATAGATTTATAAAGAATGCGAGCTGGGTAATAACTTGAACAAACATGCAAAAATCAAAGTGTCCAAAATGTCCATTTCGGTTCCCAATCCCCATTTCAATACCTGTACCACTACCACAGAGAAATATCTTGCAAAAATTAATCTTACCCATGAAAGGCGAATATTATTACATTCTACTAACAACAGCCTGGATAAATTAGAAATTTTGTTCCTTTTAGAGGGTCGATATTGGGCTTTCCTGATTCTGATTCATTTATATGCTCACGTTACCATATGAATATGCAAGCTGTTTTGAGCTAGCGATGTCCCTATATATGACATTAGACAAGATTTTACATTAAGGCGAATGGACAAACTTTCAAGGGAGACAACTCGCAAAAATATTTTTGCTTCCCTTCTGAAAAAGGGTCTAATCTAAAAGGAATCCTTTTAGTTTAGATCCCTTTTCAGATAGCTGCACAGGAAGGCAAACAGGAAGACACAAAAGTTGTCTCCCTTATAAAAAACTGCAAAAATCCACCAAGTGTATCCAGTCCCAGAACATTTACATTATATGTATATGCACATGTACACCGTCCTCGAGAAAGTTAATCTAATTTCATTATCATAGATAAGATACTCAGTTAACAGTTTTCTTATTTCTGCGCGTAAAAAAAAAAAAAAAAAAAAAAAAAAAAACGTTATGGGCATTCTTCGGAATCGCGTTAGCTATACAGGTGATTCCACTGAGTGCGCATAACACTTGTTTCAACAAAAAACAAGTACAACAGGCGTCCAATCTCGTCAGCAGCTCATGGAAGGGGTCAGTCTTGCAAAAGTGACAATACCATGAAGTGGGACTTTGGTGCTGAGGCCCTCTAAACATGATTAAAGGACAAAAGTATATGACTGAAAGTGGTTCCTGTACCCAGCACCCCACCCAGTAAGCATTCTATATAAATCTATAGCGGGCCGTTATCGGTCCGTCAGGGTAGCTGACGGGCCGATAACGGTCCGCTATAGATTTATAAAGAATGCTAGCTGGGCAGATACCAAAGCTTTTAGAATGCAAAGTAATTAGCTACATCGTTTGCAAGAAGGGCAAACATTTTTTATTCTTGATTATTTATTTACATGTATTTTTTTTATTTTATTTATTTTTATATTTATCTATCTATATTTTTTAAAATCAAAATTTTAAACCGTATACCTAGACATTCATAGCAAATAACCCGTGTGCCTGCAAATTAAACGAATAGTATCCATATCCCTAAAACCCCTACACAAGTATCTGCGCACAGTCAGGACCCAGATCAGTTTGCATATCTCCACAGGACCAATGCAAAAGTAAAGCCCAAATTCTGAGAAAGATAAGAAAACTATACTCCATCTCATTGGCCCAGTTAGAACACTTTGCTTAAACATGCTCTGGGCTAATTCAGCATATGACAAATTGATGATTTTTTTTTATCACCTATCCGTTGGATACAATTTGCATGAAATGTCAAAACTTGTTTTCTGGGAAAAATAAGAAAAATATTTCAATATGTTGTCCGCTGAAAATTATACCGAGAGTGCTTAAGCGTTAAGACGAAACGTATTTACCTCTTCTTTCTGTTTGAAAACAAAGCACTGAAAAAGACGTGACGTTTGAAAAAAGTTAAAGAGGAATTTAAGTTTTTTTAAGTTTTTTTTTTTTTTTTAGTTTAAACATTTTAAAATTGGTGCTCATTACGAAAACACGCCTATTCAAATATATAGAAAAATTAATCTCCTAAAAGTGAAAAAAAAAAAAAAAAAAAAAAAAAAAAAAATCAGATAAAAAAAACTCTGATATTTTTTCATATTTCTGCTCAGGTTGTGGGTACTCGTTCGAACCGCCTTGGCGAGGCGGTTCTAATGAGTACCCACAATTTATGTTTTGGAGCAGAAATAAGAAAAATAATGTATACTCCTGTAACCCCGTTTTACTATATATAAGTGGGATTTAAGGGGGTCAAATTTGTATAGGCGTTTTTCGTGATGGCTTCTATTTGAAAAGGGGCTATTCTAAAAGGAAAGAATTTGCTCTCAAAGGAGCAAATTCTTTTCTTTTAGTGTAAACCCTTTTTCGGAATGAGTTTTGTGTACAGAAAAGCAAACATAAAGTAATAAAAGTTTCTCCCTAGTAAAAATAGCGGACTATCTACCAAATGTATCCATTTACCTGAGGTGAATAAATACACCACCAAGGGAGATCATTCTGACTAAATGTTATCGGGCCCCTTCTCAAAGGGAGCGATGGGAAGCTAATCTTAAAGGAAAGGACTTGCTTCCTTTGGAAGCAAGTTCTTTCCTTTAAGATTAGCTCCCTTTAAGGAGGGATTCATATAAAATTTCTGTATGCTTTGAAAATCAGTTTAATTATGCTTATCAGATTGATACCTTTGTGATTCCACCCCATTATAACTTTGAAATGTATATAATGCACAACCGAAAAATTACAAACGCTTCTCATTTGCAACTTTTAAGAACTAAGGTACCCGTGCGTGCCTTTTGCTACGCGGCATTCTATCGTCTATTTTTTGTTTGTTTTTGTTTTGTGATCCTGAAACATCTGGAAATATAAAAATGACAGAACGTATCCTACCTCACTGATACTAGACATATAAATAAAGAACTTATAGATGGCCGGTAAGACCTTTTTTCGCGCACGCACGCACGCAGACACATAATTTCATTTTTTTTTTCTATCTATTTATGAGGCCAAAGTTGTCGTCCGCACTGCCTGGTCCGATTTCGCAGTTCGTGCTTAGAATCAGTTAGAATCACATGTTCATATATTATTTCAGCAACTGCATAAACCCTCTGTCTAAGTGATGGTAGAGGATCTAAATTGGTGGTAGAGTCTGTTGGGGGTGGAGGGTCTAAGTTGGTGGTAGAGGGTCTAAGTTGGTGGTAGAGGGTCTAAGTTGGGGGTAGAGGGTCTGCTGGCAGTAGAGGATCTAGGATGTGGGGGAGGGGCGGTTTGGGTAGAAGGTCTGTTGGTGGTGGTGGTAGAGACGGTCTAAGTTGGTGGTAGAGGGTCTAAGTTGGTGGTAGAGGGTCTAACTTGGCGGAAGAGGGTCTAAGTTGGTGGTATAATATTTTGTCAAAAGGAATCATTTTATCCGGAGGGTTCATAGCTTAGTATTTGTATTAACCATACTGTAGATGTACTTGATATGAATTAGACGATATAAATGCTGATGGACTGGTAAATGAGAGAAAGGACGCATACTCGGTCGAAAATGCATTTGCCTACAATGCCTTTACAATATCGGTCGCCGTGTAATTGTGTCACTGCGAAGAAGTTGACAAGTTGACAAGTTACCTTGCAAAGGACAGCCATTCTTTAGATACTACTGGCACGGCTGACAACATGCAGAACTGACGTCGACGCCAATCACGTTTCATCGTCTAAATTTTTAACGTTCTCTTATTTTTCTCTGTTTAAAAACCCTGTGCTGACTTTATGTTAAATGTATATCCGCAAAAATACAAACACTGATGATAACTCCGAAATATTAATATATCATCCTTAACCCTTGTCCTGCTGAATAAATTAAGATGCCACTCCCAATTCTAATTTACAGCCAATTAGATTACTTGATTCGGTTTGTTGATATAAATTCACATACTTAATGGCAAACAGTGCAGATCCAGATCAGTTGGCTTCTTCAGAAGCCAACTGATCGGGATCTACACTGTTTGCAAAGGCAGCGTATATCCGGGTTCAGCAGGACAAGGGTTAAGTATAGTATAACTTATGAACAGTTTTAAAATAGTGAGTGAACTAATTTCCCAGGCTCTAATATATTAAATTTTAGACTTAATAAAACAGAAAATATTCAATTTGTTAAATTCCCAGGGATTAGCGCCTCCTTAAAATATGAACCACATTTCGAGAAAAACGTCTTTATAGTAGGTAGACAACCTGCACGCTGTCTAATCAGAGCATTCACCGTTCGTCTCTATAATTTTCAAAGTCCATAGTGAGATATTTCTGGAGCCACTGAAGGTCATGATCAGATTGTGCGACATGAGAGGGTGCGCTGAACAGTCCGAGTTGGCCAGAGCCGTAAAGTATATATTTCCACAGCACGGAATAGATTGGTACTAGGCTTCATTTATTTTTCACAGTTGCGCTTACACACGCCATCTTTAAATAACTTTATCCTTTTTAAATGTTTTATGAAACATTATAACAGATTATTTTACATATTTCAGTCACATAATGATTGTATTCTTTTTTAAAAAGAGTCTTTAAATCTTAGCATGCTGGGTAAAATTTTCAGCAGACGGCATTTTGTAATATGTTTCTCATTTTTCCCAGAAAATAGACTTCGACAATCTATGCAAATTGACTCTTGCCTGGAATGTCAAAGTCTGTTTTCTGGGAGAAATAAGAAAAATACCATCAATTTGTAATCTGCTTAATTTGCCCAGAGAGTGGTAAATACTAACTGTAACAAATTGTGCAGTTGATAACTTGATATTCAATGAATTACGTTAACCCGTTAGCAGTCTCAAGACCAGTTTAGCAGACGAGAAATCGGTGGCACCTTTTCCCCATAGAAGAAAAAAAAAGTTTGATATTTCAAGTAAAGACCCAGCTAGCATTCTTTATAAATCTATCGCGGGCCGTTATCGGCCCCTGATGGGCCGATAACGGCCCGCTATAGATTTATAAAGAATGCTGAGTGGGGACAATTTGCATAAAATGTCCATCGTTTTTTCCTCTGAAAAACATATCGTCTATTGAATTTTTACCCAGCACGCTAAGCGTTTGTGTTAAACTAAAAGGGATCTTAGCGCATACTCGAACAGCGAATGTCCAGACCAGTCTGTGTCTCCGCCAAGCCAGGAGAATCTGGACTGATGAATAGTTAATACCCTGAAGAATGTGCAGGGATACTCATTCTGATCTGGGCTGTCGCTGCTCGCATATACGTGAAGATGTCTTTTCGCATAACTCATATTGTAGGAAACTGCGTTATCTTGTAGACGTTTATTAAATTCCTTGACACCATTCAAAGTGGTGAGATAAAAGAAATAATACTGAAATTTTGCATGATAAATTATGACTGTCAGTTTTAACACTTTTCAAAACAATGATCTATCGGGTATCTTACCAATAAAGAGGGACCTAAACTGGAACATGAAAAAATGCACCATTCTCAAAAAATAAAACTAACTAACTAACTAACTAAATAAAAATGTCAAATTCTGGTGGTTCAAAATCTTCATTATTGCCTATTCTTTTCTATTATTTGCTGGTTACCGAATTTCTACATTTTATACATTCACAGGAAAGTCTATTTTATGCTATAAATGTTTGTAATCATGAGGAATCAGTTGCTTTGAGATCGTGTGTCCTGATTTTTCATATTTACTCTTAAATATGGGACGCCTAAACTCCTAACCATACATGTTCTAAAATTTGATTTCATTGTTGTTTTATTTATTTTTTTTTAAATTGTTACTGTGTCTAAAAACTACTGGATAGGTGAATTTCAAACAGTGTACATCTGATCAGACGTCACGTTCTCGATGTGGGGTTTCACTGTTCATTCCTGTCTGCCCCAATGCAGTGTATACGGTATGGTTATATCTATTTTTATCATCGCAATATTTATATTTCATTATTGTCGTTCAAAATGTATTTTAACGCTTAGCACTCTGGGTAAAATTTTCAGCAGACGACATTTTGATATATTTTTCTTATTTTTCCCAGAAAATAGGATATGGCATTTCATGCAAAGAGACAGTTTTTGCATGAAATGTAAAATCCTGTTTTTTTTTTTTTTGAAAAATAAGAAAAACATCGTCAATTTGTCGTCTGCTGAAAATGCCCAGAGAGTGGTAAAGGTTAAATTATATGTAACGTTATTGTGTCACAGTCATATTTTAGGTATCTTATTAAATTTCATGTGTGGTGGGATATATAAAAAAAAACAGGAACAACTGCCCCCAGTGAGAGTTGAACTCACGACCCCTGGTTTACGAGACCAGTGCTCTAACCACTGAGCTATAGGGGCGGCTTACGGAAGTTGGCACGGAGAAGAGAATCTATCGCGACGATAAAAACCGAACACGGGAGCTAATCACTTAAGTTCACAATATAAATATTGATAATAACGAGCGCAACAATATAAATATATGTATTAATTATAACAACAGCACACATATAAAAAATGCTCGATAAGTGTAGACCCTGATCAGGCGTTGCGTTCGTGATCTGGGGTTTCACTGTTTGTTCAGGCCTGTATGCCCCAGTGCTATAAAGCTATTCTTTAAATGTTTTATTTTTATTGTCACTCCAAAAAAGTACTTTAGATTACATGCAGTTAGAATCAGTGTGATATACAAGGTCACATATTGGGTATCTGATATAATTTCTTGTGTGAGATATGAAAAAAAAAACAATGACGAGTGCCCCCAGTGAGAGTTGAACTCACGACCCCTGGTTTACGAGACCAGTGCTCTAACCACTGAGCTATAGGGGCGGCTTAAAGAGAATCTATCGCGGCGATAACAAGAGCTGTTATCGGACAACAGACCTCGCCTGAACAGGTGTCTGAAGAATTCTTTTACGAAATGGTTAAGGCGATAGTTTTGGGCCATATGTAAGAAATGTGTTCTCCTGTCCAGAACTTTATAAACAGACCAAATTGTTGGTCTGAGAAACAGACTCCAGCTGCTGATATATGTTCTCCCACCCCAATGCCTATGAGCCCAACCCCCCCCCCCCCCAAAAAAAAAAAAAAAAAAAAAAAAGAAGGGCAAGCTAGGATGGGAGAAAAGAATAGTTCTGGTACTTTGACAGTCTGCATATGTATGTCCTCTTTGTGGCAAAAACATGCGAAATAAGTCTGGCAACATACACATTGTAGGAATCGACAAGATCCTGATGTCCCTAACAGGGCTAGTATGACTTGGGCTAAATCAAATCAGGGTACAGGATATCACGCCAGTAACATATTTTTCCCAGCTGCAGTCAATATGGATCTAAGAATTTTGATAACTGTACATGTATATCATAAGACCAGCTGGAAAAATCTGAACTCTTCTGGTACTTACCATATATTTGCAGAAATTTAAAAAAAAAATCCAGTTATAAGTGGGATAACTTGAAATCTATTAAATTTTTCTGTTGAGTTAACAAAATAATGATTTCGTTTGTATTTAAAAAATCCTGAATCTCTACAGGCTTTGTTTGTTGTTTGCCTACCTAATGGCCAAGCACCTTTCTTTTTTATCTTTTTTCCTGCTGTGACTGAGTATTATGCTAGATTACATAGTAAACATGAAATTGATAACCGATTAGTTTCCACATTTTAGTACTGTATTAAAATTACTTCTGGGCAGAATAGTGCATAAAGAGAAAATGTGTCTTTGACCATGGTGATTTTGTACGACGAGAAAGACTCAATGGGTAGCTTCAAACTTTACAAAGAAAATACACTATTTTGAAGACTATGATCAATTTCAGGATACAACCAAATTTGCATCAGTGAAACATTTCTTTAGCCAATGTTTATCCTGAAAAGGATAGTATACGTATCTTAACGTTTCATTCTAAGCAACAGTAGTATAGGGTGCACCTATACTACTAGCAACTCATATCTTATAATAAGAAAGGTTATCCTCATTTTTTCTATTTTTTCTATTCTTCCGTCAAAAGTTAGTACAAGTTTGAAGAATAAAATCTTGTTTTTAAAATCTACTTCTTCCCTCAAAATTTATGTTAATGTGTTCAGAAAACCTTTAAGAACATACAGCCAAATCTTCATAGAGATCGGGTGATGTATAGCAATTTTATTGAAGTCAAATATTTGCAAAAATAGAACCTTAAGCATCATATCTGACCTGTGAACAAGGTGACCTTAAGGACATGGGGACGCGAGGGGGGGGGGGGGGGGGGGGGGGGCGGGTCTGCTGCATAAATCTTTGGACCTATATCTGTCGTAATACAAAATATAAACGAAATCCATCACATGGTCTGGAAAATACATGCCATCATACCAAATATAAATCAAATCCATCACATGGGGATGTGGTTGAGGATATTGCTGAATAAAACTTTGGCCCTATATCAATAAAAATACCGAATAAACCAAATAAATCTTACCTGTGAACAGGGTGATCTTAAGGCCATGAGCAGAGAGGCGGGGCGGGGTGGGGTATTAATTAATAGAACTGGACTGATATCTATCATCATATCAGTTATAAACCAAATCCGTCAAATAGTCTGCAATATACGAGCTGTTAGAAATTTAAATGTAAAACTTTAATATTAAAGTTCTAAGTCCGTGACCTTGAACATGAGACCATGGTCATAGGTTAGTATTGCTGAATAAAGCTTTGGACCTGTATCTACCGCTATAAAATTATAAATCAAATCCATCATATGGTCTTGAAAATATGAGCTATTAAAAACTTTCATGCAAAACTTCAACATACAAGTTCTAAGCCGGTGATCTTGACCTTGAGGTCACAGGCGTAGTTTGCTCGTATTGCTGAATACAATTTTGGACCTATATCATCATGCCAAATATAAACCAAACATCATATGGTCTGGAAAATATGAGCTGTTAAAAACCTTTGCGTAAAACTTTAACATAAAAGTTCTAAGTCTATTACCTTGACCTTAAGGTCATATGCGTGGCTGTGGGTATTGCTGAATAAGTTTTGGACTTGTAGCTATCACCATACCAAATATAAATCATATCTATTGTGTGGTTTGGAAAATATGAGGTCTTAAAAAACTTAAACGCAAATGCGCACGCCGACGCCAACGTCGACAACGACGTCAGGGTAGTGCAATAGCTCTTCCTGGACTTCATCCAGGCGAGCTAAAAACCAAACACGGGAGCTAGGCACCTAAGTTCACACTATAAATAATAATTATAACTACAGCACACATCTAAATGGAAACTACTACTTTCCAACGTGTTTCCTGAACTATTTTGACTTTTCCAAAAAAGATATTCTTTTTATTGCTATTCTAATAATACTTCTGTTCGTCAAAATTAAGTGATCATTGCAGTTTAATGATATATATATGCGTTTTTTTTTTAAACTTAATAACACTTACTTGCCCATAATTCAAATATTTGGTGCTCATGAAGCTATTTAAGATATCACAGAATAGAACATTTTGAAATATATCACAAATTCGATATTTATTGTCTATTTCATGACTGTTTGATGTCCAGTATTCGCTATCATCACGAAAACACGCCTATATAATTTTGATCCCCTTAAACCCCAATTTTATATAGCAAAAATGGTTTACAGGGGTATACATTATTTTTCTTATTTCTGCTTAAAACATAGATTGTGGGTACTCGTTAGAACCGCCTCGCCGAGGCGAGGCGGTTCTAACGAGTACCCACAATCTATGTTTTGAGCAGAAATATGAAAAATATCAGAGTTTTTTATCTGAAAGTTTTCAGTTTTTGGAGGCGAAATTTTCTATATATTTGAATAGGCGTGTTTTCGTAATGCTTCTCTGTTCACACACACTCATAACGTGATAGAGACTCTGTGCAAAGGAACATCTTTACATCATGACAAAAACTCAGCCCCAGGATGGTTTCCAACTTAACGAACGCTTGGAAGCAAACGAGTGCTTTTAAAGAAGGTACTTGATGAACTTAAGGAAAAGAACTCCAACATGAAACCATTCACCTGCCTTATCACTGGGCATTCTCTAATCTTAAGAAACGCATCGAATAAACGAAAATAACAGACTAAGTCAGTTTTACTGGGGTTGTTCGTGAACAATAACGTAACGTGAACCATGCATACTGGCCCTAGGTTGAACGACGTCAGAAAATATCGGACATTTGTGTCTATCCTTTGTATAAACTACACTGAGTTATCTGCAAATAATTTTACCCTTTGACAAAATGTCTGCAAAATCTTCAGATACATCCATTCCCTTAAAGACGAGGTTATGAAACATCTCAGACCGAAAACGAACATGTGCAGTCAAGTCAGAGCAGGCGCAATTATTCTGGGTCCAGTTGATCAAAACTTATCAAAGTTGTTAGCTAACGTGACGTTAACATTTCTATCTTGAAATATGGCAAATACATTGATATTTTTTGCTGAAAAAAAAATGTGACTAGCTTCGATAAGGCAGACTAATCGGAGCTGAAAAGATAATCGATTATCAGTCATGTCATTGTGATCGATAATCGATTAATAATCACTGAAGATTTGGTAATAATTTTACCTGTCTGACTGAGCATGACTCTTACCATGTTATACTTTACTGTATGTATTTGGTCAGACATGCGTGAGAAAACAGTGTAGACCCAGATGAGACGCCACAAAATGCGGTGTCTCATCAGGGTCTACGCTGTTTGCCACCCATCCAGCTATTTTTAGACACAACGTTGGGTAGTTCAAATTTTAGATAAAGTATGGTAAGGAGTTGAGTGTGTCTGAATACTAAGGGTAAATACGGTAAAGTAACAGACACAGAAATCAAATGATCGATTATTAGCAAATCTGTAATGAGAATCATTTTTTTTAATTTATCGATAAATTAATCGATTATCCGATTAATTGTGCCAGCCTTAGGTTCGGAAATGTGCACCCAGCGAAGCGTCAGATCATACTGCTCATTCAGAATCTTCCTGGGACACATTTTGGATAGCCAAGGATGCAATGTTTTTTCATGCAGATAACAAAGACTCTGATCAGACACTGTGTGCGCGCAGGCTGATTTGATCTTCGTTGGGTACTTATGTCAGAAGGTACGTTTCCACACTTTGCGGCACATCTGGGTCCATGCACTTGTTCAAAACTAACGATGTCGTTAGTTAACGTATCGTTAAAACTTTGATCATTAAATATGGCAAAATACGGCGTCTCATCAGGGTTTTGCTGAAAAAATGTGAGTAGCTTTTGCATTTGCAAAAGCTACTCACATTTTTCAGCAAAATTACCTGTGAATTAGATTTTGTACTTACTAGAACAGTTAACTTTTGAACACTAATGAGCTCGTTAAGCTGACGATGCTTTGGACAACTGGCCCCTGATCCTTGCAGATTGAAACCAAAAAACCAAAAACAAACAAAAAACAACAACAAAACAACAACAACAACAACAACAACAACAACAACAACAACAAAAAAAAAAAAAACAAAAACAAAAACAAAAAAAAAAAAACAAAACAAAAAACAAAACAAAAAAAAACTAACATGCCACGTGAGCAGTCTGAACTGGACATGTGCTGTTTTCATGTAGGCTAGGTCTACACTGTGTTCAGGCCTGTCTAAGCTATACTTTTGGCTCAAACCTGCCTGTCCGAATACGCAGGGTAAATACGATAGATTCGTGGACACCTTTCCCAGAAAGCATTCTTTATAAATCTATAGGGGGCCGATAACGACCCGTCAGGGTAGCTAACGGCCCGCTATAGATTTATAAAGAATGCTGGCTGGGTTCACATGCATAGATACAGGAATATCAGCACTTGCAATTTGCGTCAAACTAAAACTCATTTGTGCCATTTTTTTTCTAACTGCGCTAAAAATGATCGCCCAATTGCGCCGAGCTGCGCAAAACAGGTAGAGGGAGACTCGCTAATCACGTATGAGTTTACTCTGGGCACGTTGGTCCTGGAGATACGGGTGTAGTACGCGGAGAAGTAAGTGACGCTCTGGTACCAGTTCCTCAGTAAGTGACGGCCTATAAGATTGGTCTCTTGGTTCACTCGTGTGGTTGGGTATACCCTAATTTATTTTTCTATTGTTACTACCTTGTTGATTAATGGCAGTTTGTACGTATATTCCATGTAGTGCTGAAGGGCCAGTATGGCATAGGTTCGGAAATAAACTTATCTATCTATGTTTTTTTTTTGTTTTGTTTTTTACAAAATATTTTTGTATTATTTGTACGCACACTTTATGTTAATTTTGTACGTAATTACGCTGCGCTGTGATAGTCTCTTATAATTCTACATAGTACAGTACGTACTTTATACGTAATATGTAAATGCATGCATGTGATGTTATACACTAAAACTGAGACTCTAATAAACTCATAAATCTTATTTATTGCATAAAGAGCAGTGCCGCGCGTTATTAACAGCCGTGCATTAACCGGCGAAAAGCCGTGTATTAACAATGCAGTTCACGGGCTGTTAATGCACGGCTACCCAACTTTTAATATGCCTATACCGGGGACACGGAATTGCTGCAGTCACCAGATGTGTACTGCCCGGCCCTAGAACGAGCATAGTCCGTGGAAATTACGTTCGCGAGACATCAGTGAAAAGGCGAAACAAAATAGTGCAAGAAATAACGCGAAATGTAGCAAATGTTTTCAGTTTTTATGCAATAATAGCGATCGAACATGATTTTTCAATGCATTTGCATTCGCCAGGTCTCTTGGGAGGTATTGAAAACCGCGGCCTCCGGCCTCGGTTTTCAACACCTCCCACGGGACCTGGCGAATGTTAATGCATGAAAAACCAAGTTTGATCCCTATAATGAGGGTGGATGTAAAATCTGTAATATCTATTAAAACTGTGACATAGACTATGATACAAACCATTCAAAGTGTGAACCCATATTCTGTGTTCTTTTAACATATAAGCTTGAACATGCAGCCCAAATGAGAATTTGTTTTTATTGGTAACTATTATTTTATTCCTAATTCACTTCGTCCCTGTCTTTCTTTTTTTTTCTTTTACTCCACATTGCATTCTGAATACATCCAACCTTTAACCCTTAGAGCGCTATATACAGCTGCAGCAGACAATTTTTTTTTATTTAGTTTTGTTATTTCTTCAGAGAAAACAAGACATCATTTCATAGCAGACGATTCACATGAAATGCCAAGTCTATTTTTCTCTTTAAAAAATAAAGTTTAGAATTTCGTCTCCTACAATTCTGCTGAAGCGTTGAAGGTTTAATACGTTTTTTTTTATATATATAAAGTATTTATTTTCTTTACGTATAAATGTTTTCCATTGCACTAGTAGGAATTATTTTCAAACCGTCAAAACATTACTTTGACACAAATGTACACACTGAACCAAGATATTTTACTTATGTCATAATTACAAGATACCTCTAACACAAAAGGAATGCACTTTGTTATCATTATATTTCCATTTTAACAATCAGATCTTCTTAATTTAATGACAATATACTTGTTAAAATCCTAGTCAACAAATAAACTATTTTCACACGACCGTACAAAAGTTTTTTTAACCTGTTATATGCTTAAACCTATTGTCCGCAACAATAACATTGCCCTTTAAACCTTTTAAGTCTTGTTTAAACGTTTGAAAATTTTATAATTATTTATTGATGTTCCACAAAGGAAATTTGTCCGACATAATGTCTGTCGCGCCACAGGAAAATTGGCCTTTGGGGTTATGAACCCGCAAAGATTCAAACCAGCCAGCTAAGCAACACAAGCATATTTTATATTATTGGAATGAATTTTATTTTTATGTTAACCCATTTATGCCAAGCATCCTATAAAAGGGACATTTGCAAACAGTGAAGACCCAGATCAGACGCC
This sequence comes from Anodontia alba, assembly GCA_964016985.1. Classification (NCBI taxonomy): domain Eukaryota; kingdom Metazoa; phylum Mollusca; class Bivalvia; order Lucinida; family Lucinidae; genus Anodontia; species Anodontia alba. Next base: position 118,162,640 of record OZ024825.1, on the reverse strand, counting down.
GCAGAACGCGGCGTCTGATCAGGGTCTCCGCTGTTTACATTAAATTCAGAAATTCCTGCAAAACACGCTAATGATAAAAAAAACTAACCAGACACTTCCTATATAGGAGATGAATCTGTCCAAAGAGTTGAGGTAGAAGAGTCCACATGGCATAAATGGGTTAATTTTGAGTGATTTTCCGGAGTTTACACATCGATGAAATCCACAAAAATAATAATGCATTCTAACTTTACCATCAAAATGTTAGAAAAATAATGCCAAAAAATGTCAATCTTTTCAGACGGTAGAAGGACAATACATCCGACGAATTTCTGCTCTGGATTTTATGAAAGTGTAAAACTTTTCGTTCTACCAGTCAAATTACGTGAACTATGTATAAAGATGAGGATTTGGAATTATACCGATATATTCTACAGTATCCAATGAGTCTGTAAGCCGACGGCGTCGGCCCTGATCAGACCGCAGTCTGATCTGGCCTGCGCTGTCCGCATAATTATGCCATCAAAGACACCTATTCCTGTTACGAATCTACTCTTATCTGGAGACTAAGAAGCAAGCCTGTGGAAATGGCAAAACTTTCGTACTTGTCTAAGGACAACAAAATGGTCAAACACAACTCGTCCTAATAAAACTTAACCCATATATGCCGAGTGAACTCTACTACCTTTACTCTTTGGACAGGTCCATTTCCTATATAAGGTGTGTCTGGTTGGTTTTTATTATTGCCAAGTTTCGTAGAAATTTCTGAACTTAAAGAAAATAGTGCAGACCCTGATCAGACGCCGCGTTCAGCGGCGTCTGATCTGGGTCTACACTGTTTGCCAATGACCCTTTTATGGGACGCTAGGCCTAAATGGGTTAACTTGTCCCAATGAAAATTCAAAACTTTTTCTGTTCCCGTATGATAGCTTTTTAAAAGCGAATGAATTTACTTCCAAGGACGGCTACTATTGCATATAATGACTTGTCTCCCTTCTCAGAGAGGGTTACTCTAAAAGGTAAGAATTTGTTTCCGAAAGGAGAAGCCCGCATTTGGAAATGGATTCAAACACCTCAGGAAGCCACTTCCTGTTTCCAGTGTAGCTCCCCTTTAAAATACGCCAACTTTAGTCATTCACCTTAAGAACAGAATTTCGTAATGGAATATGTAACTGCATCGTACTTGTCCTTGGAAAGTAAACTGAAAGTTCTGATAGCCCAGAACATTGGTGCACTCTCACGAAGGCTTTTGCCTCTGGTGTCCATTGATTGTGTAAGTGGACAGCCGAGGCCTTTCTTTGTCCCTATATGCCAAAAACACTCATTCTTATTACTGTCCTTTCGACATCTCTTGGAAAGACGTTTTTTGTTTGGCTTTTTATTTCTAATGAAAATCTTTTGTTCTGACTGACCATATCTTACCAGAAACCATTTGTCTTTCCTATTTCTGTGTTTTGTTCTCAAATATTTACACTAAAATTAAATTTACGGCTAAAAGTTGCTCTGACTTATGCCATTTCTTTAGTAAAGTGATTTTTTGGATTTTTTTTGTCTTACTTTCCTTTGCTGAATTTGAATTATTGATGTTTCACAACAATATTATGAAAATTTCAGAAAAATTGAACAAGTGGAACTAGTTGAAAATCCGGCTCCAAGTTACCTACCCTACAGATTTCTGTATGATTTGGCTTCATTTTTACTATGGGAAAAAGTGAAAATATTTGATTTTTTAAAAACCAATGACTAGAATGAAACTTTTAATACATAGGAAGTTACGACAAATGTTTTTGCATTAAATCATGACGAAATTTTGCAAATTTACTTCTTATGTGTAAAGCGTCAAGCAAAAAACGACTTTCTGAAAGATGTCGCAAGCACAGTTGGTTTTATACCCGGAAAGGGTATCAAAATATGTTTCTTTAATTCAGTTAGCTGTCTTATTTTTCATACAAAGAAGTACCAAGCACAAGACTTTTTAATATGTTAAAAACGAAATGTGGTCGGTTAATGGGTTATTTGAAACCATTATCAAATTTAATTGTTTTGTTATTTGAAGCAAAAAATTATCGAATTATTTAATTTATGAACTGCTTATTGACAAAGCAACATAGATACGAGAACCTAACATGGTGTCGAATCTTCACTAATCGCATAGCCAAGGATGCAAAGTTTCTTCATGCGGACAATGAAGACTCTGATCACACTGTGCGGATGCGCAGGCTGATTTGGGTCTTCGTTTAGCGCACATGTCAAAAGATACGTTTTCTTACATTGCGTCTCAATAATGTGCAACGTTGCTGACGTCTTTTAGCGCCGTTTAATCTTTGTCACTCTCTTGGCTAATTCAGCAGACAATAAATCGGTGATATTTTTCTGATTTTTCCCAGAAAACAGGATATGGCAATTCATGCTGTGATGTCAAATCCTGTTTCCTGGGAAAATATTACAAAATATCGTCTGCTGAATATCATTTACCCAGAGTGCTAAGCATTAACATGTGCACTTTTTTCAGAATTACTCACAATGTGCTTGCATGACCAGAAAATATTAGTCATTAGGGGTCAGTAGAGAATATACATGGTCTGAATTTGACTTGTTGCATTTTTAATCCTTTAAGTTTTGAATTTGTATATTATTTAACATCATATTGAAAAAAACCCCCCAAAAAACAAACAAACAAAAAACAACAACAAAAAAAAAAACAACAACCCCCCTCCCCCCCCCCCCCCCACACACACACACAAAAAACAAAAAAAAAAAAAAACAACAACAAAAAAAAAAAAGAAAAAAAAAAGAACGATGTATTTGCTGTAAAGGTATTTACACATATTTGCATACGGTATATAAACAGATTTCTTTCCAGCAAATATCAGTTTTTTGTCTCCAAAGTGTCTTTTGACGGGAAAAAACATAGCCTGACTTCGTATGTTATGAAATAATATAAAAATGCAAAAGTAAAAGGAATAAAAATGCAAAAAATCAAAGTACCGACTCCGTGTCTGTGGAAATTTAGACCATCCGCTCTTAAGAGCAGCTTTTGCCGGTCCAAAAGGATTCCTTTCTTGTCATTCCATATTCAATAATTTCTTCGCCATTAGCCATTCTCTTGCTGAACACGACATGCCCTGTCTTAGCAAATAGTGTAGATCCAGATCAGTTGGCTTCTGAACTGATCTGGATCTGCACTGTTTGTCATTTAATATGTGAATGTCTATCAAAATCCCGGATCAAGTAATCTGATTGGTTGGAAATTAGAAGTGGGCGTGGCATCTGAATTTATTCAGCAAGGCAATGGTTAATAAGACCATTTTAGACAGCTCCAAAGATGATCTTAGTAGCGGAGCTTACTGTACTGTACCTGCGAACGTCTCTCCACACGTGGACGTATGCCCTGTTCCAGTTAAACGTGGATAGATGCATTTATCCAAATGACACGTTTTGCTTCATAATAACAGCATTTGTTTGTTAAAAGAGTATTTACTTCGAGTCCCAGTAAGTACAATCCGGAAGTTCAAAACGTATTAAAGAGAATAAACACACTTGGTAGATTTTCCGCCATTTGTACATGGGATACAACTTTCATGGCGTCCTGTTTGCGTTTCTGTATATCAAAACTCATTCTGAAATGGGTTCTACTCTAAAACGAAAGAATTTAGGAAGCAAATCTTTCCTTTTAGAGTAGACCCTTTTCAGAAGGGAGGTAAAACAAGCTGACTAGAGTTGCCTCTCTTCCTGAAAGTCTATCCATTCCCCTTAAATCATTTTATAATTATTTTTATTATTATTATTGTTATTATTATTATTATTATTGTTATTATTAAATATAAGAATGCAGGTTATATTTTGCTTGAAATGATATGATCCACAACAACAGATTTTAAGCAAAGTTTAAGTCTAAATTAAAGTAAGTTCTAAAATAAAGAACACCTGTTTCACATATGTAAGAAGTAAAAGTTATTTTTTATAGCATTGGAATTCAAATTACAATACTTTGTTTTATTCCGATAACATTGTAAAATTTTACATAGGTATGTAATGTGTAATGGTTTGTTCAAAGCAGTCAAAACAATTGAACTTGTTCCAATTTTTCCTAAAATAAATTAATTAGGGTAATGTTTCGACACAGTGAAAGTGGATTTTAGGCTCGCTTTGAGAAAACCAATATTTTCAAATATATGATCAGCAAGGAACCGAGACCAGCTGCCTATCCACCGAGCTGGTCAGGGTTTTTTTTTAAGTTCGCTGTTTAATTTCAGGAAGATTCAAAAACCTCTGTTAAAGAAGAGTGAAAACACTGAGCAGCTGTGCATATAGGCAGACTGTTATAGATCTGCGGGATGTTCGTTTAGCTGTCGCGTGTTTCATTGAACATATTATACTGGATTACCTGAGGTCAGGACATACCGTAATAATCCTAAGTAATTGGGCAGACTGACCTGAGCAAACAATGTAGACAGATCAGACGCCGCGAACACGGCGTCTGATCAGGGTATACACTGTTTGCCACACGTTCAGAAATTTTTGATATATCGATGGATTTGTTCAAATTTTAGGACAAGTATGGTAAGAAGTAAAGATATCCCAAAATTTAGGGTAAATTCGGTATTGTGTAGCTAATGATCGCATGTATCATGCACCCTATTTTTTCTAAGTATTAGGACTTCTTAAATCCTTACCATACTTGATCTAAAAATGCAACAGTTCCATTCTACTGCTTCTTGCTGTGTATAAAACTGTTGGATGAGTGATAAACAGTGTAGACCCTGATCAGACGCCGCGAACGCGGCGTCTGATCAGGGTCTACACTGTTTGTTCAGGCCAGTATGCCAAATTATTCAAGATTACAGTTTGCTTCGGACTGTATGTCCGAATATTTAGGTTAAATATAGAACATTGACTTTTAACCTGCTGAAATTGAACGTCAGCAGAAGACATTTTCAAGTAATTGTATTCCAGTTTTTCTTGAAAACGGAACTGGACATTTCATTTAAACTGTCTTCAAAATTGAAGGAATGTGAATCGGGAAAAAATGTAAGAAAAAACTTCAAGCAATTGTCGTCTGCTGGTGTTAGTCATTAGTAGGTTAAATGTTAATGCTTTAATGCCAATGATCCGTCTTAAAACAGCTGGTCCTGGATTTCGAAAGTGTTAAACGATATCTTTGTAATACGAGAGTACTTATAAAATAAGATTAAATAAGTACAACGTTATACCAACTACAATATCTAATTTTCTCCAAGAAACAAGCAATACCGTTTGACCAAATCAAACAATTCAGCTCACCTTTAGGGGCACTTTCAAGAGCGCAATTGTAAAAATAGCAAAATCCTTCCTTTCAGAGAAGACTCTTTTTCAGAAAAAGCTTAGTATGCAGTAATTCAAACAGAACGTCACAAAATTTGTTTCCTTTATAAAAAAAAAAAAAAAAAAAAAAAAAAAAAAAAATAACGGGAACTCTATGAAGTGTATACAGTCCTGTAAAATGATGATAATAATGATGACGGCGATGATGATGATGATGGTGAAGATTACGATGATGATGATGATTAGTATGATAGCATGACTACTGTTGTGACAACATTTAAAGCTGGAATTTTCAGGCAGATGACTAATTGACCTCTGAATATGATGTTTAACCCAAAGACAGACCGTCAGTTTACAGATTACAATAAGAGTATTTATGTACCTGGTTACAGTAATTCCTGGCCCTTTAGAAATGGGACTAAGTACATCTTTCAATGTCGCACTCACATCGTCTGAGGTTGAACATCCTGTAATATTAATATGTACCGTTGGTCTGGTTTTCATTTTGTAGAAGTTTTTATCATTGACCTTTAACTTCCGGTTTGCTTTCTCTTCAAGCACGCGCAGTCTTTCAGCAAACATGGGTGGCAGGCGTTCACCATGATGATAACTCGTGGAACCATGATATTTAACACTATTTAAATTGAATCCACCATTTGTCTTTAATACATTACTCTTAAAGTTGTCAAGAAAGTCTTGTGTTATCATGATGTAATCCTGGTTATCTTTGACGTCACGACTTTTCTGGATGCTAGCATCTTTGACTTCATGGGCGTCCCGGAAGTGAGTATTTTTGACCTCGTGAACATTCCGAAAATGTGACACTGTTTCTGAATCGGGGTTTTCAACATGCAAAACTACATTTTTGGTCACGTTACCATATATTTTTTCCGTTGCTTTGTGATGCATTTTAACACGATATAAACGTCATGTCATCGACCAACTTTCTGTGCAACAGAACCAAACGTCATCTTCACACTGTTTCTAACAATAAATGACCTACTTCATAAGAAAAAGGTTACCATATTCACCCTAATTACTGCGACAGACAGGCCCGAATAAACAGTATAGAACCAGATCAGACACCAAAGAATGCGGCCTTTGATCAGGGTCTACCATCACGAAAACATGCCTAATTAATTTTGACCTCTTAAACCTCACTTTTATATAGTAAAACTGGGGTTTACAGGGGTACACATTATTTTCTTATTTCTGCTCAAAACACAGATTGTGGGGTACTCGTTAGAACCGCCTCGCCGAGGCGGTTCTAACGAGTACCCACAATCTATGCTTTGAGCAGAAATATGGAAAATATCAGAGATTTTGTCTGAATTTTTTTCAGTTTTTGGAGGAGAAATTGTCTATGTATTTGAATAGGCGTGTTTTCATAATGAATGTTTGTGACTCATCCAGCAGTTCTAGACACATCAACAGGTAGTGAAATGGACTAGTTATTCAAATTTTCGTACAAGTACCGAAAAGAGTTTAAAATGCTGGTAAACTGTTCTGCAGTTGACAAAATTAATTATTTTCTTATATTTCCCAGAAGTAAGAAGTATTTCACATTTTATACAAATTGTCTTCATTTACAAATTGTGTCCAATCCAATTTTCTGGAAAAAAAAAAAAAAAAAAAAAAAAAAATACCAGGGCGCAGTTGTTTAAAGCGCCATTAGCTTAACGAGCTCGTTAGTAGTCAAAATGTTAACTGTTCTAGTAAGCACAATATCTAATTCACAGGTATGCTGAAAAAATGTGAGTAGCTTTTGCAAACGACAGTCCAACTGTCTAATACTGACACTGCTTTATTTCCACAAAGAAAACAACAACAACAACAACAACAACAACAACAAAAACGTCTTAACTTTAAAGCGCCAATCACAACTGCAGGAGACGACATTATTATTATTATTATTATTACATTGTATTTATTATTATTATTATTATTATTATTATTATTATTTGCATTTTTCAGAGAAAATAATAGCTGGCTTTTCATGCGAATCGTCTAGGCAGACGATTCACATGAAATGACAGATCTTATTTTCTCAGAAAAAAAGAAGATAATAATACTAAAATAGAATGTCGTCTGCTACAATTATGCTAAGCGCTTTAAGAATTAAACGTTAAACTTGGCTTATTGAAGAAGGCTCAAATGGACACACAGACACAACTCTGAATGAAAACTACAATATGAATTTGCTGTCCAAACGGGTTTTTATCTTAAAAATAATAGATCAATTAAATCACGGAGATAATTAAAACACCTCTCTTTCTGTTATTAGATTTGCGTGTCAGCGTCACATTACATATCATCTCTCGAGTGAATCGATACCACCACTGTCTTGTCGCGAAATTTTTAAAAATGAGCCGCAACGTCAGGAAACGTACTTTCAGCGAAGATTGAGATCAGCATGCACATTCACACAGTCTGTTCAGAACCTTACCTGAGCGCATCTTTTATGCAATGTTTCTTCGTGCGGACTATGAAGATTCTGATCAGACTGCGCGGATGCGCAGGCTGTTCTGAATCTTCGTTGGGCGCATATGTCAGACGGTACGTTTTCTGGACTTGCGGTTCAAATGAGTTTCTTGTTCTCATATTGTCGTTGCAATAGAAATATTGACAGACCCTAATAGCAGTAAATCAATATGGATCTGTAAAGATTATCAAAGAAACGGTTATATATGAATTAAGACATTTGGCTAAGTGGAAAGAATGTTTTCATCTTCTTTTAAACCGTAATCCCTTAATTATATGGAATTAAGTGACCCGAAAAAATGTGTAGAAGTTTTGCATTCGTTTTTTCGTTTTAATAACACCTTGTGGACCACAAGGTGTTATTAAACAATGTTCAGAATGCATTTTTACTCAAAAGAAGTAAACTGCTTTTTTTCAGCACTTTCCTGCCGATCTATGTTGCGAGCGCACTTCATGACCATAAATTGGTCACTACGAAAACACACCTAGTCAAATACAATAAAAATTTTACCACCAAAATATGAAAATTTTCAGATGTAAAATTCTGATATTTTTCTTATTTCTGCTCAAAATATAGATTGTAGGTACTCGTTAGAACCGCCTCGATGTGGCGGTTCTAACGAGTACCCACAATCTATGTTTTTGAGCAGAAATAAGAAAAATAATGTATACCCCTGTAAACCCCAGTTTTACTATATAAAAGTGGGGTTTATGGGGGTCAAAATTATATAGGCATGTTTTCGTGATGAACAGCAACTGTCCCGTTTTTATGATGCGGCTGATGCAGTTAATAAGCAGAATTTCCCGTTCTTTGAAATTCCGAATTCACTTTTATAGAACTCTACTGCCATAGCAAAATATCTACGTGGTATTCAGTATTTTTACTTTTATGGAAGCACAGCAACACGGAGCTCAGCCCTTCCGCTTTTATTTTAGTAAAGCATCCACATGGGATCCAGTACTTCAATTTACATAATAATAAAGTAGCCACATGAAGCTTAGTACACTCACTTTGGCAACATCTAAATTGTATAGTAAAGCGTCCACAGTAAAGAATCCACATAGTGTAATGAAACATCAACATTGAAGTCAGTATTTCCACTTTCAGTATAATAAAGACTCTACACGGAACTCAGTACTTCTATTTTCATAAAGAAAAGTTTCCACATGGAACTCCTATGTCCATTTTTATCAAAGTTAATGATCATCATGGGACAATTATAACCGCCTCGTATTATCCATTTTCTGTATTGGAAAGCAGCTATACGAGAAACTAAGTTATTTAATCTTCGGGAAAGTAAAACAGCCACATGGCATTCAGTATTTCCACCTTCAGTATAGTGACACATCCACATTGTGGCTCAGTAGTTCCACTTTCAGTACAGAAAGCATGCACACGGAACTCAGTACATCCGATTTCAGTATGGTAGAGCATCCACTACCTCTTTCAATATGGTGAAGCATTTCGGTATTTCCACTTTTAGTACCACCAGTATTGGACTCGGTATTTTCACTTTTAGTACCATCACGAAAACACACCTATATAATTTTGACCCCCTTAAACCCCACTTTTATTAAGTAAAACTGGGGTATACATTATTTTTCTTATTTTGCTAAAAAAAACATAGATTGTGGTACTCATTAGAACCGCCTCGCCGAGGCGGTTCTCACAATCTGTGTTATGAGCAGAAATATGAAAAATATCAGAATTTATATCTGAAAATTTTCCTTTTTTGGTTGTAAAATTTTCAATTTATGTTTTCGTAATAGAGAGAAGGCTCCCTACGAAACTTCCACCTTAGGAATTGTAACGCAGCCACATGATGTTCAGTATATCCACCTTCAGTATGATAACATATCATCATGGGGCTCAGTATTTCAATACAGGAAAAAATACAGAATGTACGAGCTCAGTATAGTCCGCTTTCAGTGAGTATAGTAAAGCATTGACTAACACTGTCAGTAGGGTTAAGCATCCACGTGGATCTCGGTACATTCATTTTCACTATAGTGAAGCATCCTCGGTACTTCCACTTTCAGTATAGCAAAGCATACACATTAAATTCAATACATCACTTTCAGTATAGTAAAGAATTCACGCGGAGCTCACTACTTACACTTTCAGTATTATACGTATAGCATCCTGAATGGGCTCAGTGTTGACACTTTCAGTGTAGTAAGACCGCACAAGGCGCTCATTATTTCCACTTTCCGTAGAGTGAAGCAGCCACATGGAGTTCATTACGTCTACTTGCAGTAAAGTAAAGCAGTCATATTACGTCTCATTACGTCCAGCTTCAGAAAGTAAAACATCCACATGGAGTGCATTACGTCCACTTTCAGTAAAGTAAAACATCTATATGGAGTTCATTACGTTCACTTTCAGTAAAGTAAAACATCTATATGGAGTTCATTACGTTCACTTTCAGTAAAGCATCCAAATGGTCCAATAATTCCACTTTCAGTAAAGTAAAGCATCCACACGGAGTCCAATACTATCACTTTCAGTACGGTAAAACATACACAAGGAGCTCAGTGCTTCGGGTAAATACGATAATACAGTATAACCTCAATGGCTCGAACACAGATGGCTCGTTTACCGTGGATGATTCGAACTCTTTTTTCAGTCACTTTAAAATTCTTCCAACAGCTCAAGAAAACAAATATTTAGGGATGTTTTCTTATTTTGTCGTGGAATTGTATGCTGTGTGTACTCATTAGAATCGCCTCATCGAGGCGATTCTAATGAGTACTCACAACATACAATCATTGTGTAGAAAATCGAAAAGATTTCCCGAAATTATCGCTATTTGCTTCCTGAATTGGTGCCATGAATACCCTCAGTGGCTCGAACTACCCATGTCTCGAACGAATTTCCATGGTCCCGAAGATGTTCGAGCCATTGAGGTTCGACTGTAATATGATAATCACTACATATATGCTGTGCAAAAATTAAAGCAAAAGTATAAACTGGTCGGTGGATGCAATCTGTTAGCATTATCGCCTTTGATGAGGCTCTAGGCCACCTGCCAGCACGGTTTTCTGTGTGCCCTGTGACTGAGAGTTAGACAAAAGATCCGAAGACTGTGACATATGCTCATGGACTACTGAACTGTTCTAAATGTGCCGAGGCGACCATATTATTGTTACCACTTAATTTCTTATCAAAAATCATTTTCGAATATTTTAGAGGAATGTCAAGAAAATGTAAGGTTTTTATCGCGGAAAGTTAACCCTTAATCACAACAATTGTCGTCTGCTTTGTCGTCTGCTTGTGATTTTAAAAGTCATTTTTGCAAACAGTGTGGACCCAGATCAGACTGCTCCTAGAGGAGCAGTCTGATCAGGGTCCACACTGTTTTCCTGTGTGTAAAAATAGGTTTGAAAAGTTTGCAAGAATATTCAGCAGACGACATAAACAGACGACATTTTCAGATGCAGGTTTTCTTGGCGTTTTAAGGGTTAAAAAGAAGTTTTTCAAAGCGTAAATTTGCAGAGAGAAGATGGTGAATATAAGTGAAGAAACGCAGGAAATGCCACAGTCACAAAGCACAGCCTTCTCAAGGCAGCAAAAGACGAAGTTTTTAGTGGGGCCTTCCTAGCGGTTTGGGAGAGCTAAAGGAGAAAGATCAGTTATTTTCAGGAGTTGGGGAGCATTAGCAAATAGATACCGTGTGAACGTAAAGCATTTATTATAGTTTCTATTTGGCAAAGAATCTTTTCTCTTTTGACTCTTTCAGTGCCAAATTTCAGACGACATTTGTCGTCTGCTTTTTTATTTTTACAAACTATCGCTTGGAAAGACGTTTATATGTAAAATTGATAGACTGAATGGCAAACAGTGTAGACCCAGATGAGACGGCTCATTGAGCCGTCTCATCTGGATCTTTGCTGTTTACAAAAGCCTATTAATATCGCATGTGGCAGTGAAAGAGTTAATAAAGATATTATTTTTTTGGCAGCAATAATCCTAGATGTTTGATAGAAAAAAATGTAAAGACAAGGTGTCGACAAGCAGTAAACATCTCTCATACCAAACATAGCAGTAGCAGACACCTGGCTGGAGCAAATGTAAGGAGTGAAAGAATTATGCGTAACTTAAAGAGACAGTATTTGTTTATTATTAGATATAATGGTTGAAATGGGCACCAACATATTATTCTAAATGGATTCACTTTCATTAAAAGGGCATAAAATCTATTATTGGAAGTATTTGTTTATTGTAGGGAAATTAATGAATATTATCGACTTATCAATAACGAAACCTTGTTGTCTATAACTGTTTCCTGTTTGTGATTTATTTTACAGCTCACAATATCGTATCATTAATTAAGGTTGTTTTTGTTTTTATTTCAGTCGACTGAAATGAAAATCAACAGCCCGCAGAGCCTTTGCAATGTCTGTTTTGCAGTATGTGTCTGACATTAGAAGAGGTTGTACATAAATAATAACATTAACCCTTGTCCTGCTGAACCCGGATATGCCCTGCCTTTGCAAACAGTACAGATCTAGATCAGGCTCTGGATCTGCATTGTTTGTTATAAAGTTTGTGAATTTATATCAACAATCTAAACCAAATAATCTGATTGGCTGAAAATTAGAAGTGGGTATGGTATCTTAATTTATTCAGCAAGACAAGGGTTAAGAACGGTTTCAGGGTTGAATCGTTCCCGGTATAGTTTTTACTAATGACTTTTCTTCATGTTTTGTCTTGTTCGTTCTCATTGTTGCCTTTGCTAGACTCATCACTTCTTTGGGGAAGAGGAAGCTGGTTACTTTGCTTTTCTTTGTTTTGTGGCATGCGCGCTGTCAGTCATGGTTTGTTTGCTCTTCCCAGCTAGCATTCTACATAAATCTACAGCGGGCCGTTATCGGCCCGTCAGCTACTCTGACGAGCCGATAATGGCCCGCTATAGGTTTATGTAAAATGCTTACTGGGTTCCTTCTTGGTCCAAGTAAGCATCCCAGCTAGCATTCTACATAAATCTACAGCGGGCCGTTACCGTCAGCCCGCTGTAGATTTATGTAGAATGCTTACAGGGGTTCTTTATAAATCTATAGCGGGTCGTAATCGGCCTTTCAGGGTAGCTGACGGGCCGATAACGGCCCGCTATAGATATATAAAGAATGCTATCTGGGGTGTCATTGGTAGGCTATGTTCTGTGATTATGGTTCTTCCAGGACATCTGTACATTTAGCATGCTGGGTAAATATTTAAGCAGATGCCATTTTGAAATACGTTTCTTGTTTTCCCTTTCCAAGAAAAGAGACTTTGATATTTCTGGCAACCCGTCTCCTATGGACACAATTTTCATGAAATGTCCAAGTCTGTTCTCTGGGGACACTAAGAAATACATCACTATTTTGTCGTCCGCTTAATATGTTCAGGGATTGGTAAAGGTAAAAAAAAAAAAGGTAAGTGAAAAGTCCAATAAGTGCCATAATCACAAACCGCAGCCCTTCCCAGACACCAAGAGGAAGAGGAAACAGACAAACCAAACAAGCGCAAATAGAACAAACGTATGAAAAGCACTAAGATTAGCTCTCTCTTCCCCATGCGAGGTAATCGTAATGCTTAAAGGACTGCATAACACAAGAACAAAATAACACAAGGCAAAACATAAAACAAACCGTCTCGTAGAATAAACCACAAAGCAACAAAGAGTAAGACTAATACCGGGACCACCGCCTTTGAACGGTCAGTAGAGTAAACCACCGGTCAGTAGAGTAAAGTTTTTCAACACTTTGACCAAAAGGACAATGAAATGCGTTTGTGTGGTGGTAAATAGAAGTAAATCAAAGTCCGCCTTTATGCTGTTTGTGCGTCATGATGAAGCATTTATATCAGCAAACTAATCACCTTTAGATATCAGTTTCATAAATTATTCATTGAAATTAAATCATGCATAATAGCTTCCAAATGGTTACTTTAAAGGCATTTATTAAAATTTCAAATGCTAACGCTGTTTTTGTACAATTTAGCGCTTTCGAGGTGAACCGTTGCAGTGATCGGCCATAATTTTACGATATTGTTTCAGATAGACTATCGCAGACGCCAGGCTCCGAGGTTATAAAACTTTCTCATACTCATCTCAGCTGAGCATGAAATTTTCTCTGCTAATAAATATAAAAATGCCAACAATAATTGACACTTTCATATTTATTCGTAGTGAAATGTTCATGCTCAGCTATGTTTAGCAAGAAAGAATTTTCAATTATTAGTAATTTGAGAATTTTCAGCAGGACAATTTCATGCTCAGCTGAGTTTAGCATGAAAAAAGGTTTATTACCTCGGGGCCTGGGGAGAGTCATCTAAGGCTACCGCTACAGAGCGCTTTGTGGCAAATGGCTTTGCAACGGTGTGTTGCTGCTAAAAAGCGCTTACTGACGCTTCACTGCCGCAAATATTTAGCACTTTCGAGGCGAACCGTTGCATAGCAACAAGAGGCAACAAAATGGTGACAATAGGCTATAAAATGTTCAGTGTTTCGACACTCTGATCAACAGGGACAATGAAATGCGTTAGTGTGGTGGTAAATAGAATTGCAAATCAGAAAACATAAAATGTATAACTATTGAAACTAAGGGACCAAGATAACGACCATTATAGAAAGCGCTTTCTTGTATTCGTTGCGTAAAAAGGCCAAGTCGCTACATAGCGCTACACAAAAGCATAAGGCCAGCGCTAGAGCGCTTTGTGGCAAATGGCTATTCAATGGTGTGTTGCTAAATAGCGCTTGCTGACGCTACGTACCGTATTTAGAGCTGTCTAACATAAACCGCTTTATATGCTGCAGGGTAGAGTTGCATAAGACTAGTACCACAGAGCGCTTTGTGGCAAATGGCTATGCAACGATTGCTAAAAAGCGCTTAGTGACGCTACCTGGTAGATTCGGAGCTGCCTTACATAATGCGTCTGTAGTAAAAGCAAGATTAACTTCACCATATAACACTGACTGTTTCCGCCTCAAAACATAAATATGCCACATAGCGCCAGCGAGCGCTTTATAGCAATACACTGTACGTAGCGTAGCCATTTGCCACAATAAAATGCAGCTCCCCCCTGGTGACACCAGGCTTTAAAATGTTCAATGGAGTGTTTTGTAACACTTTGAACACCAAGGGCGATGGAATAGTGGCAACCCAAATCAGAAAATATAAAGCATAATTATTGAAACTTAGTGAACCGAGATAGCAGCCATTTTGTAAGGCGCTTTCGTGAAACGGATGTTGCGCCAGTCGGCCTAGTCGCTACAAAGCGTTACACAAAAGCTCTCGCCTTATGCAATTCTCCTCAGCTGTCCTGCACGGACAAAATGGAGATATAAGCGGTGACATACGAGGTGTTAGGGCGACATTGTCAACAGAATGTTTCATGGGATGAATTGATTCTGAAGTGTCAAGTTTTCTGGGTCAGACTAGCTAGCTTCGGTCATTAAGGCCTTATCAGCGACCCTAATATATATATATAAATGCTCAAAAATCCCGAACTGGGCTCAATGATCAGAAATGACCAGTAAATATAAACAACACTATAGTGAATGTAAACACTACACTACACTGAACTTTATAGTGACGCCGATTTGGTTTAGATATAAAATAAAAATAGGGATAGCGAAGGCCAGAGGCACTGGACACAGCCCTCCAAGGCACCAGGTAAGATTTGAAAGGTACGAAACCACATGATATTAAAACAACACTCTAACGGACACAGAACAATGAGGAACTGCAATAGAAACCTCGCCTTCTATCGTCCAAAGGTGAAACTGTCAAAACTGTATCGCTCATTACGCACATTATGCATTTTTGTAATAAATAGAGATAATTCGACATAAAATACATTTTCCACCTTTATGAAAGAGGCTGCTCAGAAAGGAAAAAAAAAAATGCTCACTTTGGGAGCAAATTCTTTCTTTTCAGAGCAGCCCCCATGTTCAAGACGATACTAGGGAGATTTTGTTTTTTTTTGTAGATTCGTCCTGCACGTCCATAAAAATAATTCCTTCCTGGCTACGCCACTGACTGTTGACTGTAGGGGTTTAGCCTGATTTTACGAGCGCTCAACTCTCGCCCTTAATAGTTACTCATAATTGTTTACGCTAACTTATCAGGGGATCAACGCAGAAAAACATACCCAGTAAGCATTTTACATAAATCTGTTGGGCCGTTATCGGCCCGTCAGGCCGATAACGGCCCGTTATAGATTTATAAAGAATGCTAGCTGGTTATAAATTGCCTCTTATGAAACACCGATGAGGTCTCGGCTATAAAGCCTGATAAATATTCACGTTACTTCAAAAAGCGTTAGACATAACAGCTATGAAAACGCGAATCCACGACGTCTGTCTCGAATACTTTCTAATATACTTTACCTTTCATTCCCGCAGACCGAAATATAAACCTTTACACAAACAGTTTAGCTCAAGAGGGATCGGCGCGACAGTTGTAACTGCTTGTTATTCTGTTTGCGAGTTTTGTCAAGTACCTTTTTCGAATAATTGATTTGTATAAATTTAAAGATTGAAGATTTTCAGGGTTTAAAAGGTAAACGTTACCTGTGACTTAGATATAGCATCTCGTGAATGAAATATTTCTAGAAGTGCTTCCCGATAAATGTACGAGGGTCGTGCAAAAAGTTCTGTCACTAATAGGCTTCCTTGGTTTTATTCCAGGTATATTTTAAAATGCATCACTGCTCTTGAATGGTGTGTTGATTAGTTAACGATACCCGTTTATTTCGTGCAGATTGCTTATCAACTGACCGAGTTATTTCAAATTGAAATAGATGCAGTCATATACACTAACCAATTTACTTGTTACATTGGAACATGGACCAGAAGACTGAAATTCGTTGCTATATTAAATGCCGCATTAGGCTTAATATAGATTCAAAGCAGATATTTAATGAATTGTGTGGTATATATGGACCACAGACCATTTCAATGCGCACAGTTTATAGGTGGGTTAAAGCTTTTAAAGCTGGGAAATTTTCTGTTGAAGATGATACCCGTCCTGGAAGGTCTAAAACCTCTGTTACCAAGGATAACATCGCTGCTGTAAAGATTGTGGTCGAACAGGATGCGCGATTGTCTGTCAGAGATATAGCTAGTTGTACTGGCGTATCAGAAGGCAGTGTGCAAACAATTCTGAAAAAGCGTTTGGACCTGAGAAAGGTTTGCGCTAGATGGGTACCTCATTTGCTCACTGAGGAACAAAAGACACAACGCCTTAAATGTGCCCGGGAACTTTTGAAAACATACAAAGGCTGTAATAGTCAGGTTATTTCTAACTTGCTAACAGGTGATGAAACCTGGGTGCACATGTTTGAGCCACAAAGAAGGGCTGATAATAAGCAATGGAGGCGAAAAGATAAAAAACGACCATGTATTGCTAAGAGAACCATAAGTTCGAAAAAGTTGTTGTACGCAATTTTCTTTAGTTAAAGTGGGCCAGTCGTTCAAGTGCCTTGTCCATCTGGTCATACAGTCACTGGCCGATTCTACAAGAACTCTGTACTGAAGAAAGTGAAATAGTTTTACGATAAGAAACGACCAAGCAAAGGATGGTCAGGAGTCCACCTTTTACATGACAACGCCTCCTCTCATAAGTGTGAGGTTGTTAAGTCTTTTTTGGCTTCTGAAAAGGTAAAAGTTTTAAACCATCCACCTTATTCACCTGACCTGAGTCCCTGTGACTTCTTTTTATTTCCAAGGCTTAAGAAAATGCTTTCTGGGAATAAGTATACGTCTAGAAGTTCTCATGTCAGCGCTATTTATCAGTGTCGCCAACAGATACCGAAAGAAGACTATTTATCTGCTTTTCGCGACTGGGTAAAAAGGTTACCAAAATGTGTTTCAGTAAAGGGGGGATACTTTGAAAGTTTGTAATAAAAATATGTTTGATAAAACGTAGCACTGAAGTAATCCGAACCCAGTGACAAAACTTTTTGCAGGACCCTCGTATTAAAAAGTTTGAAGATCGGACATACTGAATTATATTATATTACTTCGCATGTTGGGTAAAAATGTCAACAGGCGACAATTTGAAATATCCAAGAAACAGGCATTTCATGCAAATTGTTTTCTTAGGAGACAGTTTGCATGTAATGTAAAAGCCTGTTTTCTGGAGGAAAAATAAGAAAAATACAATATCTGCTGAATTTGCCCAGCGAGTGGTAAAGATTAAAGTTGGTATTTATACAATATCATATCACATTACCCCATACATGTATAATCTAACATGCTTCATACACCTAGTTCCAACCCCCTTCTATTCATGGAGTATTATGATCCAACAGAAACGAGGATACCCTAGAAATACACAGCCTTTCCAATACACCGAAAGACAGCCGGTCTCTATGGCTCGGAAGCGCGTTCGACTGGTGATCAGGAAATTGCGGGTTCAACGCCCGCCGGGTCGGCAACATTCTATCGTGGAAATTGATCATGAAATATTTTTTACGGTCATTCTCTCCCTTCCGCTGATTCAAGAAGGACAGTTGACCTTTTCTGGCGAAAGAATGTGCACAATACTGGTTAACCGCTGAGAGGACTAAGTCTGCCCAGTAAAAGTGTGATGAGGTGAACTGACCGTGATAATCTTGACCCCATTAGGTTGACTGGGCCTTAAAATCTCAATACAAACAAACAAATATCGAAAGACAAGAGGAGGTGAAGGTAACACCCAGCTAGCATTCTACATAAATTTATAGCGGGTCTTATCAGCCCGTCAGCTACCCTGACGGGCAGATAACGACCCACTATAGATTTACGAGTATGTAGAATGCTTACTGGACAGTGCCAGTTACTAGCAACATATCGAAGTACGGTGCAACGTTTTATGGTCTCTACACAGGCATTATTGGCAGTGGCTGCGATCACAAAATAAAACGAGGCCCTTTGAAAATACAGAAAAAATCAAGATCAGACAATAGCAGACTCGCTGTGATTGAATAAATTCATTTAATATAATAAAAATACTATGGTGCTGGACTGTCTGTCAGATACATGTATGTCTTTGTTGACAAACTATTTAGCCTAACTTAGGGAGACCGCAGAGGTAACTAAGGGTAGAAAGGACTGGTAAATGTTGTAATGACACAGTGCTTAGTACAAATAAAAAAAGGTCGTATTTCATACATCTGTGAGAAACCCATTACAAGTTTTTCATCAGCACACACACACACACACACACACACACACACACACACACACACACACACAATGTTGGGATAATATACCAATCGCCATCTGGAAAGCCATAGTATTGAAAACAATAATGATGGAAATGCCCAGGACGACCGCAATCACGAAACATGCCCCTCCCATGGCACTGGATAAGGGTTAAATGACATGCAGTAAAAACGAAAAACAATATTGTCGTCGAAAACAGAAGCATCAACCTAAGAGTAAATGCAACAAGAAAATGCATTGAAACTGCCATCCCAGTAAGCACTCTTTATAAATCTATAGCGGGCCGTTATCGGTCCGTCAAGGTAGCTGACGGGCCGATAATGGCCCGCTATAGATTTATAAAGAATGCCAGCTGGGATGGCCTAACATAACGATGAAATTTAAGAAATAGTATGGAAGTAACAAATTAATCTTGGTGGTTCACTGTCAGGGTTAGGAAATACATCGATGTAAATGCACTGAGATCGCCGAAACAATCATTGTCTGTTTTAGGTTGCTCGGAAACGTTTAGGATCTTAGTTACATCGGCACTAAGGAGCTGTGTGAAATTGAATCGAATATAACTTAACTGTTTTAATGACATACGGATAGTCTGCCAGTGCGACATCGTTCGAAAAAGATGTCTAGAAATAGCCACAGATCATAGCCTACCAATGACACCAGAAGGAAGAACAAACAAACCCATGGCAGACAGTACACAAGTCACAGACCTAACAAAAGCAAAGCCACCAACCCCATCTTCCCCAGCAAGGTGGTAGTATCCACTGGACACAACAATAAGACAACGAAAGAAACACTGAATCATTATCATAATCACACAAGCTGCTCACTCGGGTGAGATACCTGAAAAATACATTGCAATACGAGACGACCCTATACAGGACAGGAGTATTAATGGAATTGGTATGCAGACAAGGTTAGCTCAGATTTTGAGCATATCAGAATGCCTGATAAACAATTGCCAAAGAATGTTTTGGAGAGAGTTATAGCATGTAAAGTATATTCATGAGTGGTTAAAAGAAATATTAAATACACCATACATATTAACCCTTTTCATGCTGAATAAATTAAGATGCCAAGCCCATTTCTTATTTTCAGCCAATCAGATTATTTGATCCAGACTGATTGTTAATATAAATTCACATACTTAATGGCGAACAGTGTAGATCCAGATCAGTGGGCTTCTTATCTGGATCTACACTGTTTGCAAAGGTAGGACTAGGGTTAACAGTAAAATTCCGGATCAGCCTTCGAAGCAGCACAATCCGATGAGAGTCTTTCTAGAAATTGCTATATTCTACAGCATCTAAAGACAACGGTCAGCAAAATTCCAGATCAAAGTGCAAATGCACAGGCTGATCTTGGCCATCACTGTCCACATATCCTTCGAAGGCATATTTTCACATAGTGAGCCTAATATTTTACTTATGAAACCTTGTTACCTGAGTTTCCACAGACAGAAAGTGTGGGTTGCCATATAATCCGTTCCACACTGTGTCAGAGAATATGCACATAAAAAAAAAAGAAAAGTTAAAGCTATGGTCTTTCACGTTATTATTTATGTTTATTTGTTTTTATTTTTATTAGTTTTTTTTTCACTGAACACTTAGCAAAACTTCACATGACATTTTGAATTTTTTTTTTTTTTTTTTTTTTTTTTTTTTTTTTGAGTTTTTCCAGCAATAGGCTTTCACATTTCATGCAAACTGTCAATTTGTATGAAACATGAAAGCCTATTTTCTGGGGGAAATAAGAAAAATGAGCCAGCGCACGACAAAACCTACAATAAGACTTGTGCGACCAGCGAAGACTCTGATCAGCCTGCGCATCCGCGCAGTCAGATCATAGTATTCGCTGATCGAATGTGCCTACTACAGTCTCCGGGCTATCCAAAGAAGGATGAGCGAGAACCCTTGCCGCACTTGCTGTCTGTATTGTAGGCTTTGTCATGCGCTGGCCCAAATATCAATTTGTCATCTACTTTTCTTTTTGAGTAGATCCTTTTTCAGAAAAGAGGCAAAACAGTTTTGCTCGAGTTGACAACCTTGAAAATGTACACAATATCCCAGCTAGCATTCTACATAAATCTACATCGGGCCGTGATCGGCCCGTCAGCTACCCTGACGGGCCGATGACGGCCCGATATAGATTTACGTAGAATGCTGACTGGGATGTTATGTTCCACGTATTCCATTTTCAAGATCACTGACCTAGGCATACAAGGGTTTCCTAAGCCTATGCTCATACACCCAGTCCCTACATATTTCAAAGGTAAAGGAAGGCGTTATTCTTAGATATGATTTAAGGGGCTTATCAGATACGTTGTTTGCGTACAGTTTGCTAAATTCTACCTTGAAGATTAATGTTTGTCATAATGTAGATTGAATAGACCTTATCTTAATTGATTCAATTTTAATTTATGTTTAATTTGAATGAGTTTAAGATATAACTGGACAAGGAAAAGTTTTATCGGTCCTCATTATTTTGCATGGCCATCTGTAAACACTCTTGGAGTTCCGTCGGCCTACTTATATTTTACTTGCGTCAGTGATGGCTTTCACTTTATGCATTAATGTCTAATGTCCGTTAACCCTGATCCTGCTAAATCCGGATTTACCCTGCTTTTGCAAACAGTGTTGATCCAGATCAGTTGGCTTCTGAAGAAGCTAACTGATCTGGCTCTGCACTGTTTGTCACTAAGTGTTCAATTTTGTGTCAACAACTTGTAATCAAGTAATCTGATTGGTTGGAAATTAGAAGTGTGAGTTGTTTCCTAATTTATTTAACATGGCAAGGGTGAAGGAGAATTGATATACTTTCAAGGGGAGGTAACTGTAAAATTTGTTTGCCATCCATCTCAGAAAGTGTCTACTCTAAAAGGAAAGAATTTGCTCCTTTCAGTAGCAAATTCTTTCCTTTCAGACTAGACCCTTTAATAGAAGGGTCTTGTTGTGGAGGAAAGCAATAAGGAAGTCAGGAAAGTTGTCTCCCTTGCAAAGAATGGCCGAAAATCTATCGAGTGTATCCAGTCCCCTTAAATGGAAAATAGTGTAGACCCAGATTAATAAATAAATAAATAAACAAATAAACCAGAGGTCCATGGGCCACAGTTTTCACCTGAGTTAATTGCTGTAAAACCTAATATTTTGACCTATTCTGCAAAGTTTCAGCTTTATCCTCCTTACTTA
Source organism: Anodontia alba (assembly GCA_964016985.1). Classification (NCBI taxonomy): domain Eukaryota; kingdom Metazoa; phylum Mollusca; class Bivalvia; order Lucinida; family Lucinidae; genus Anodontia; species Anodontia alba. The sequence goes on along the minus strand of OZ024825.1, from coordinate 118,140,496 downwards.
TTTATTACTTTTTTTCTATTCTTAATAGTTTTCACAATTTTTGGTTGCCATGAAAATACATAAAATCAACCACTTATACAGAATCCATATGTTTGGTAAACGACTACTCAAGGAACATTTCTGCAAAATTTTTGTCACCATATCAGCGGCAAGATAGAAAAAATGGCCGACTTTCACTTTTCCACTTATATATCTTTTGGAACCTTTACGTTGCTTTATGATGAAAGCTTACAAGCAATGGAAAAAAATGTAGAAGCTAATATTATAAACATTTTTTAAAAGCTTTAAAAGTTTTAGTTTCATCCCTCTTATGGCTTCTGAGGAGAAGAGTTTTGAATTTTCTTTTGCCAGTTCAATGTTTCAGTTGCCATGGCAACTAATCAAAATCAGCAGTTTTGAACAAAATTCATATCACGTGTAATGTAGAGGACTTCTCAAGGAAGATTTCTGTAAATTTCGTCAAAATATCTGATATGAGACAGCAATAAAGAACAATTTCCATTTTCCCTTTAGGTAAATTTAACGTTTCGGTTGCCATGGCAACAAAACATATTTAGCGGTTTTGGACAAAACTCATATGCAACGTAGCGTACTACTCAAGGAATGTTTCTGTAAAACATTTGTCAAAATATCTGCAGTGGGACAGCAATAAATGACAAAATCCATTTCCCCATATATTCCTGTATAGGAACTTAAAGTTGCCAACGCAACGAAAACACTCCAGCAAGGGCAATAAAATATATTTTTGTAGAGACAAATGTTAAGAACATTTGTATAAACTTTAAGCTTCAACCTCCTTACAGCTTCAGAGAAGAAGATTTTTTAATATTTTTTCGCAAATTCAACTATTAGGTTGCCATGGCAACAAATCAAATTCTGCGGTTTGGACAAAACTCATGTGTAACGTAGAAGACTACTCAACGAATATCCTTGTAAAATTTTTGTCGAAATATTTAGAGAGAGAGAGAGAGAGAGAGAGAGAGAGAGAGAGCAATAAATGATAATTTCCACATTTCCCATTATAAGCCCATGGAAATTTAATTTTGCCATAGCAACAAATACACAAGAACAACGGCAATAAATATATAAATTGTAGAGGCAAATGTTATGATCATTTCTGTAAATTTTCAGCTTCAACCTCCTTATGACTTTAAAGAAGATTTTTATTTATTTATTTGCAAATTTAACGTTTTGGTTGTCATGGCAACAAATCAAATTCAGCTGTTTGGGCAAAACATTCGTGTAATATAGGGGGGCTAAAGGAACATTTCTTTTTTTTTTTTGTCAAAATATCTGCGGTGAGACAGCAATAAATGACAATTTCCACCTTCCCATTATAAGCCTATGGATGCTATTATAAGCATATGGAAAAAGTTTAAGTTGCCATAGCGGCGGAAGCACACTTGTTCAGTAATATAGGGATCAAACATGGTTTTTCATGCATTAACATTCACCAAGTCCCGTGGGAGGTGTTGAAAACCGAGGCCGAAGGCCGCGGTTTTCAACACCTCCCAAGGGACCTGGCGAATGTTAATGCATTGAAAAACCATGTTCGATCGCTATTATTGCATAAAAACTGAAAAGATTTGCTACATTTTACGTTATTTCTTGCACTATTTTGTTTCGCCTTTTCGCCAATGTCTCGCAAACGTAATTTCCACTGACTATGCTCATTCTAGGCCAGGGCAGTACACATCTCGTAACAGCAGCAAATCTGTGGCCCCGGTACGATCATATTGAAAGTTGCGTAGCCGTGCATTAACAGCGCGTGAATTGCCTTGTTAATACACGGCTTTTCGCTGGTTAATGCACGGCTGTTAATAACGTGCGACACTGCTTTTTATGCAATAATATAAGATGCCCAGGAAGGACATAATGACGAAGTACAGCCTTACCGGGAGCCGAAAGAAGAAATGATGAGAAACAAACACGGACTAAACACACTGACACAGTTGCAATAATCGACACACTTATAAAGAAGAGGAATAGAGGAACCGTCTTAATTGGAAGTGTCAACAGAAACAACTAATGGGGTGGGGTGGAATGGGATGGAGGTGGGATTAAACTAGTTTTATTCAATCGAAACCTCACCCTTTCTGGTGTAGCTCAAAATTACAACTCTGTGTTCTGCATCTCCTATTTCCTTCTTAATTAAATGAAACAGCACTGTCAGTAAAACACAAATAATCACAAAACTACAATGAAACTGCTGAGGGCTCAACGATAATCTGAAGCCAGTGCAAAACAAACAAACATCACGACAACATATCTATATAATTTTGACCCCCTTAAACCCCACTTTTTTATAGTAAAACTGGGAATTACAGGGGTATACATCATGTTTCTTATTTCTGCTCAAAAACATAGATTGTGGGTACTCGTTAGAACCGCCTCATCGAGGCGGTTCTAACGAGTACCTACGATCTATATTTGGAGCAGAAATATGAAAAATATCAGATTTTTTTTATCTGAAAATTTTCTTTTTTTGAGGTGAAATTTTCTATATATTTGAATAGACGTGTTTTCGTAATGCAAACAAAAACCGCACAAGTTGTACCATGATGGGCTCGATCACAGACTGTTATAGTCAGGTGTCAACCTTCTGAAGCAGATCAAGAAAGGAGCCATCATTCAGTCTGAGGACCGACCCACCGTCGTACCATTAAAGAGGGAAGCTAAGTTATCAACCATAATTGGATTAACAACCATACATGTAGTTTGCCGCATGAACTTCATGTTGTAACTTATCTTTTTGTAACAAATGGCAATCTGTTTTAATTGTTCCGAAAATCAGTGCCATCAACAATTCGTCTGAATTTATAAACTAGACCTGATGAAATTCGGGTTCTGATGGACCTTCCTGTAGAAGTGTAAGTGTTTTCAAGTACGAATTCGTTGTTTTACATGATGTTAAACTTTGCAACAAGTATCAAATGCTATAAATACCCTATGTATGTATGTATGTATGTATGTATGTATGTACGTACGTACGTATGTATTTGAACTTACCTGTTCTAAAACTTAAACAGCATGGTAGGTAAAGACCTTTCGTCCATTTAATTTTATCTGGTGATTACACACCGACTTGCTTCCCTTTGAAAATAGAACCCATTCAGTCTTTCAGAAAGTCGTTTTTTGCCTGGCGCTTTACACAGAATGAATAAATTTGTAACATTTTGTTATGATTGAACGTAAAACCTTTTTGTCGTAAATACATATGCTCAAAAAGTTTTATTCTATTCATTTGTTATAAAAAAAATCGTAGATTTTCACTTTTTCCTATAATAAAAAAGGTTGCAAATTATGCAGAAATCGGTAGAGATGTAAATTGGAGTCAGGTTTTTGTTCAAATTTTCTTAAATTTTCACAATATTGTCGTGAAGCATTTATAATTAAAAATCAGCAAAGGAAAGTAAAAAACATGTTCTTAGACAAAATTCCATAAAATCATTTTACTATAGAAATTGCATAGGTCAGGTCAGACCACCTTTTTTTGGCTGTAAATTTAAATTTAGAGTAAATATTTGAGAACAAACCACAGAAATAAACGACAAATGGTTTCTGACAAGATATGGTTATTCAGAAAAAAAAAATCATTTAAAATAAAATGCGAAGCAAAAATATCTTTCTGAGTTGCAGAAAAGACAGTTTAATATTTGAAGGTTAATAGCTCCCCCACCCTCCGGCCCCCCCCCCCCCCCCAACCCCCGATGGCTTTAGTCATAGGCTGTTGAAATATTTCTGTGAGACTGTTGCAATATCTCTACGTAATTGTCCAAAGTATCTCTAAAAAACATACCTATCTATCCAAAATCGACTCTCTCTCTCTCTCTCTCTCTCTCTCTCTCTCATATACGCCGAATGAAAATAAAAGATATAATTCAACAAAAATATGTAGGGACTTAATTATAATGTGTAAAAACAACAACTAAGATATGACTTTCTTAACACAAAAGATCTCTCTCTCTCTCTCTCTCTCTCTCTCTCTCTCTCTCATTAAAACAGTGTCAAAATGATAATAATAAAAACATTAAATAAATGCAAATATCTGTTTATTCATACATTCTATTTCAAAGTTTATGCAGGTACTTCGATGGATTGATTTTATTTATCGATCAACGTATTGATTTTAATGCTTTCTTCACAGAGATGTAAACAAGTATAAGCGTCCTGGGTTACTGTTCAGTGCATAAAAATGTCGAGGTGAACAAACTGTGACAAAGAGGAATTAACATAGTATTGGACAAACGGGAATAAAATCACAACTACTTCACATACAAACAAATGGCACTGCGTTACTTCGAGGTAATTTGTTGCTCTTTCTCTCTCACACACAACTCTAGCATTCTAGGATTCCTGTCGGGTCGATAACGGTCCGATATAGATGTAAGCAGAATGCGAACGAGTCTCTCTCTCTCTGTTCGTTATCTCGTAGACAGACACTTCATATAATTAATAAAAAAGAGCACGTCATTATGCCACTACACATCTTGAACCGTAATAATTTGCTTTTTTTACTATATTTTATAGAAATTCCTGTACTCTACTGCAAGCAGTGTAGACCCTGATCAGACGCCGCGTCCTGCGGCGTCTGATCTGGGTCTTCACTATTTGCCAGCGTCTCTTTTATGGGACCTTAAGCATGAATAAGTTTATGAATAGAATTCGAACGGTACGTGTTGCAACCTTTGTACTTTAAGGGGACGGTGAGTGCCAAAGGAGAAAAGTTGGACATTGAAGATGCTGCAATAAAACTACGTAAAGCAATGAAAGGATTAGGGACTGACGAGAAAGTAATCATTGAAATCTTAGCAACACACTGTAATTCAGAGCTCCAGCTTATTAAAGATCAATACAAGACTTCTTATGGAAGGGTAGGTTAGAAACAAGACAACTTTTATTCTTTTCGTTTAAAATACTTGACCTTAGAACCAATCACACACACACACACACACACACACACACACACACACACACACACACATGCATGTGTACCCTCCATTCAACCACTTTATACAGTAATAGAAAACGTGAAACGATAATACCCCGCCACTATAGTCTGGAGGGCAGAGAACTCTGTCAAAATATCACAATATGAATGCATATACCAAGTTATGTGAGAATCCATTGATATTTACTCAATATGTGGTCCGGAAAAACGAAAGTTCAGACAGCTGCAGGCAGATAACTGTCAAAAATAGACGAAATATGCCCATTAGCAATCCAAAACCAGATCTCCACAATGTCAATGCATATACCAAGTTTGGCATGACTTCATTGATATTTACTCGTTATTGTCCGGAAACGAAAATACAGACGGACGGACGACGGACGGACGACACACGGACGACCGACGTGATACCATAATACCCCGCCACTATCATGTAGATGGGTATAAAAATAAAAGGAAGAAGAAATTATGAGGAAGCTTTTGTTTTATCTAGTGTGTGGAGACGAGATTAGCGCAACATGCGAATAAGATTGCATAGCTGAGGGTCAGCCCTTCAACAGAATTTCGCTTATACATGTCTTGGGCTGGCGATGTGTGTGTGTGTGTCTGTGTGTGTGTGCGTGTGTGATGCACACTTAGTGTCGCTATCTGTCACCAAGCGCTTCACAGGCCACCTTATACTCAATCCACTGTTGTTTAACTTTTGAGCAGTTTTGGCGCAAATGAATTTGTGCGACGGAGATTTTAACATGACAATAGGTGTTCAACAGAAAGGCGAACTAAAATTAGGGTTCAGCATTTTTGCCCTATTGACGTTTTGGGGTTAAGTTTGACGTAAAAATGCAAAATCACATTTTTCCATTTTTTTTTTTTTTTATTATTTAACGACACATTCCTTTAAAGACATTTTCATGATATAAGACTGGCAAAGGGGTCACTAAACGTCAACAATCACTTCCAGTATGCACATATACTGAAACTGTTTTTGTTGTTGTTATAATAACAGTCCAGGGCGCAGTTGTTCAAAGCGTTGTTAGCTTAACGAGCTCGTTAAGGGTCATTTCGTTAACTGTTTTAGCAGATTCAATACACAATATTCTTATATTTTTTGCTGAAAAATGTGAGTGCTTTAAAGCTACTCACATTTTTTTCAGCATATTTGCATATCACTCGTTGTAAATTTTAACGAATCGTTAACTAACGACATCGTTAGCTTTGAACAACTGGGCCCAGTATTGTTAGTTCGAAAGCACGTATTTACTTAGAAGTATTTTCACCGCCACGAGGTTTTACTAAAATATTTTCATCGCTACATGCTCTACAGTGCAAAGTACCTAAATGTACATTTAGAAATGTACACCCAGCGGTGTCAGTACTGTCTGATACGTCTTCACATTCCGTCTGTGTGTTCACATTCCGTCTATAGAACCGTTAGACCACTGGCTATCCATAGAACGCCCAAAAGAGACTGACTATAAGCGCAGGCTGATAATAGTATTCGCTTTATGCATCTTTTTTTAACCTTGCAACTCATTTATTGTTTTATAGATTCTTGGTGAGGATTTTCAAAAGGAACTGAGCGGACATTTCGAGAAATTATGCTTGTACCTACTTCTGCCAAGACCACATTTCAGAGCATACTGTCTTCATCAAGCAATAGAGGTAGGATTGAATGAGCCACTTACGTCAAAAAGGAGCCGAAGATATATCCCAACTAGAATCCTACTAAATCTACATTGGACCGTTATCGGCCCGACAGGAATACTGTCTGGCCGATATAGATTTAACTAGACTGTTAGCTGGGATCCATGTTGGCATTTACATCACGAAAACATGCCTATATAATTTTGACCCCCTTAAACCCCAGTTTTATATAGTAAAACCGGGGTTTACAGGGGTATACATTATTTTTCTTATTTATGCTCAAAAACATAAATTGTGGGTACTCGTTAGAACCGCCTCGCCGAGGCGGTTCTAACGAGTATCCACAATCTATGTTTTGAGCAGAAATATGAAAAATATCAGAGTTTTTATCTGAAAATTTTTAGTTTTTTGGAGGTGAAATTTTCTATATGTTTGAATAGGCGTGTTTTCATAATGAATTGAAACGTGTATCGACGAAAATACGACGTTTCAACGTTATAGCCACAGGACTGAGAATTGCTCATGCCCATTCAGGGCTTTCCAGTACGCCCTGACAATACTTGCGTTTTATAGATATTACAATGAGAGCTCTGCATGCTCTGATTAGACGAGAGCACAGACCATATTTGCGCAGTTTGGTTTATACAGTTCGCTTGGGCCCAAGGCCAAATCCGCAGACGTTTTGTCAGAGCGAGGCCAACTTCTGTTGGATAACAATTTCAGCAGACATTTTGGAATATTTTTCTTACTTTTCTCAGAAAATATGCTTGGGTATGTTGAGCAAATTTTCTCCTTTGCATAAAATTTCAAAGCCTATTTCTGGGAAAAAAAAATAAGAAAAATATCCTCAGTTTTTCGTGTGCTGAATTTGCCAAGAGAGTTCTGAATGTTAAACTACTGAGTTTCGGGTGGTTCCTGCTTAACAAACTAACCATACTTTCTACTATTTTAGAGAGCTTATTATTTTTTTGTTTTGAATCATAACAGAAACTGCGATCTAGGTATTTCATCAGTTACAGAGCAAGTTGCGTTTCACAGCTGCGCGAACAACAAAAACAGAACAGAAAAACGAAAACGTCTAAAACGAATCCTCCCAGCAGGCACACAATGTTGAAAAAACGTCGATTAAACGTCGACGAATCAACATTGAATCAATGTTGTTTTGACGTCGTGTGTCCGCTGGGCTTGTACTGCTGCAAAAGCAACACCGAAATAAAATACATGGAGAGCAGTTTTTTTCTTGTATATTTATAAGTATTTAGTTCTCTATTTTATTAGTTTTGTGGGCACTTTTCAGGGACTTGGGACCGACGAACAGACACTTGTTGAAATATTGTGTACAAGCAGTAACCAAGAAATCACAGATATCAAAGACGCTTATAAAGAAAGTAAGTAGCTAGAATTTTCCAGATTAATGTCGTTTACCAGATATTTGTTTGTTTGTGTTGAGGTTTTACGGCCCAGTCAACCCAATGGGGTCATGTCGAGCGCGGTCAGTTTACCTAACCACACGTTTACTGGGCAGGCTTAGTCCTCTAAGCGGTTGACCAGTATTGTGCACATTCTTTCGCCAGAAACTGACAACTGCCCTTCTTGAATCAGCGGAAGGGACAGAATGACCGTAGAAAATATTTCATGATCAATCTCCACGAAAGAATGTTGCCGACCTCGGCGGGGGTTGAACCACGACCTCCTGGTCTCCAGTCGGATGGCGCATCCAACTGAGCCACCGAGGCCGGCCGTTTACCAGATATGAACATTCTTATGTTAGGAGTACAAGAAGCATTCATTTCACATTGAAGTATGAACCAAACTTATGAGGCTAGAAGCCAAGCTAATGATAATCTTAAATAATCACGATTTAATTACAGACTTGCAAAGCAGAACTATTCAATTAATTATTATACTAAATGCAGAAACCTTAAAAGTAGAGTTGGTTTTTTATATAAAGGAATATATATGGTTTGTAGAAATGTCAACCAGCTGCTAATGTTGCCACTTTTGGCAATTTAGAATGTGCTTAAAATCATACAAAAATCGTACACCATAATGATTTTTAAAATGAAGTTATTTCACAGCATCATCACAAGGTACGAATTCTGCATTTGAATATGTGCAAATAGCATACTCACCAAGTCTCGCATAACCGTGCTCTTCTGGAAGCTATGGCCAAGAAGATAGTTCCATTCGATTATATAGGTCTGGTTAAGGCCAGGGTGGAAGGTTCCGGATTGGGGTGGGTGATATAAGATTAAGTCATCTGTTGTTAAATTTCTCATCAACATATTCAACTTGATACCAAGCATGACTATGTTTGGGGATCCCAAATGACTCCTAGTGGTGGGGTGGGGTCATGCTGTTAGTGGGTGAGACCTATGTAAGTCCACTATTGTTAAAGTACTTATTAGCCGCCTGGTTTTGACACCAAACATGGGTATGTTTCAAGGTGGATCCCTAACAACCCGTGGCTAGGGCGGGATGCGGTTTTGGGCTGTCCAGAAACGCTGAAAATGGTAGGTATAGTTTGTACATATTATTCCTGCACCACACACGTTTCAGACAGACATGCCTTGTCAGTGCTACTTATCTGATAATGCATGCCAGAACAAGCTTAAAGCAGAATCTCACACAAAATGTTATGGGAAGAAACTGGAAAGGGGTATTACTCTCTTTATTGCATATAACTTAAAACAAAATGTTTTAGAGCCTGTTTTGATGATATTATAACAATTTTTGTAGTGTCTCAACAGATATTACCAATTTCATAAACTCATCAGGTCACACAATTTACAGACCAGAACTCATGGGATGTATGAAATGGTCTTTGCCTTTTTTTTTATCAAATAAATATGTCTTATAATTGCAAAGAAAGATGTTGAGACTAAGTCCTCTTTGTAAGTTTTTAAACTATTTACTTAGAAATCCACGTACCGGAATTTGCAACCGAGTTGGCATTTGGTTAGGTCTTAAAAATATCTCTTAAACATCATGTGACAGTTCTTAAAACTAAAATATTTGATATCAACTGTTAATACGAAAATGTATACTTTTTCTTATCTTTTCAAGACAAATAATCTGTCTTGAAAACCTGCCATGAAAGTACTCAGCATTTATGAATGCTGCATAGATTTGAAGCGCATACTAGAAAACCTTCCTGTTTATACTTGCTTTGCATATTTATTTTGTTAATAGGATTTAAAAGAAACATAGAAAAAGATATTAAAGGTGACACAAGTGGTGACTTCAAGCGTTTAATGGTGAGAATACTGCAGGCTAACAGAAGTGACGAACAAACATTAGATGAAGCTCTTGTTGAACAGGATGTCAAGGAACTTCACAAGGTAGGAATACTTCAAATAAGGGAAGGTAGAAATGTTACAAAAGCAGATCAAACTCTTGTAGAACAGGTGTCAGATATGTCATTTAAAGGTATGAATACTTAAAACTAGAATAAAAATAGTAGAGCGGGCGGATTCAGAGGGGGTTAGTGCGTTCAATTGAACCCCCTTTTGACTCAAAAGCTTCATTTTCATGTGACATTTTGAATATTTTAATAAATTTTGGACACTTTTTCTTATACTTCTCTTCAATAAATCCATTTCACTACATGTGAACGTGTGTAAAATTGCTGGGTGAGTAGCAAACAGCGTAGACCCTGCGTTTTTAGGCGTCTGATCTGGGTCTGCACTGTTCGCTCAGGCCTACGTAGAATAAGTACGGTAATATGATTAAATTGACCTCAGACATCCTCCTGGATCCTCCCTCAAGAGATGTCCAGGAAGACACACAATCACAGAACATAGGGGGTTAAATTGATTTTACTGCACCAGATCTTCACCCTATATCTTACATTTGACCCTAAGATGAGGATTTAATACCATTAAAATCAATTTAAATCTTCCAGTAGTGTTTACTGAACAGAGGCAGTGTAGTGTTGTTTCTTCTTTGTAGGACCTTTTTTGATTGCTCCTTGTAGGGCTTTTCTTCATGTTTGTTGTCTTATTGTTGTGGTTGGTCCGGATCCTGTCTGGCAGTGTGGTCACCTTATTGGCGAAGAGGGAGCTAGTGGTTTTGCTTTTCGTTGGATTGTAATGTGCGTTGTCTGTCCTAGTTTGTTTACTATTCCTTTTGGTATATTGGTAGGCCCAGTAGTTTTTACTAGTGACCACTCTAAAGCGTGATTCTGGTGTTGTTTATTCTTTGTGTTGTCTTCCCAGCTAGCATTCTACGTAAATCTACATCGGGCCGTCATCGGCCCGTCAGCTACCCTGACGGGCCGATAACTGCCCGATATAGATTTACGTACAATGCTGACTGGGTTATGGCTATTTGCTGTGGTGTTTTTTTTATGCTTTATCATTCTTTGTCTTGTTTTTGATGGATCCTGTCTAGAACTGTGATCATTTTGTAAGAGGCAGCTTCTCGCCTTTCTTTTCTTTGGTTTGTGGCATGCCCACTCAGCATTCTACGTAAATCTATATCGGGCCGTCATCAGCCCGTCAGGGTAGCTGACGGGCCGATGACGGCCCGATGTAGATTTACGTAGAATGCTAGCTGGGTGTGTACTGTCTGATTTGTTTGTTCTTCATTTTCACCTATATAATTTTGACCACTTAAATCCCACTTTTATATAGTAAAACTGGGGTTTACAATGGTATACATTATTTTTCTTATTTCTGCTCAAAAACATAGATTGTGGGTACTCATTAGAACCGTCTCACTGAGGCGGTTCTAATGAGTGCACACAATCTATATTTTGAGCAGAAATATGAAAAATATCAGAATTTTTTTTATCTAAAAACTTTCAATTTTTAGTGGTAAAATTTTCAATCTATTTGAATACGCCTGTTTTCATAATGTGGTGTCATTGGTGGGCTATACTTGTGATTGTGGCTCTTCGTGGACATCTTTTCTACTATTTTTAATGGATTATAGCTAGTGAGGCTGACTTTGAAGACCTGTGTCATCTACAAATAATTTGTCATTGGTTTTTGCCTTTCTGGTAGGTTAATAATACATGCTAGAAACAATATAGGTCTAAAGACTGGTCCCTGAGGCAAACCGATGATACTGGTATAACATCCGAGTTAATCCCATAAATTTTGTAGAAATGCAATTTAAAAAATTCAAAGAAATTAGTTCCAGAAAAGAAGGGAAGGGTGGTGACTGAGGCTCCAGGAGCTGGTCATATTGAATGTAATGATGCCTGATTACTAATTAAGCATTTTCAAGTCAATTTTGATAATTCTTAAATAACCATGATTTAATAAGATTATTCATTTTTGTGTCGTAGATAAAAGTACAATAGCTGATAAATGGATGGGGATAAATTTAGTAATATTGACATATAAATGATAAAAGATCAGGTGGCTATCCAGCTAAGCTTTTTTTTCTTATTTCTTAATGAAAACAAATGTTATGGGTCTCTTTTTTTTAATGGTTCTCATTAGAAATACTTAACTATGTATCAGTACTTTAGATCTGTAGATAGTAAAAATGCTTTCATTCCTAAATGCTCCCCAGATTTTAAAGAAATAGATGTGAAAGGGGTTTTAAAGAAACAGATGTGGGAGTAACGTTTCATTAAAAAGAAATTGATACGAAAGGGGTTTTAAAGAAACAGATGTGGGAGTAACCTTTCATGAAAAACAAATTTGCAAAATGGACAAGGAGAGATACAGAATGGTTTTACTTCATTGTATTGTATTGATTGATTGTGTTGGAGTTTAACGACACGTCAACCCTTGTGGGTCATTTTGTGTAATCTCCCAGAGAAAGGGAGAAAAGAGATAATAGAAAAGATGAAAGAAAGAAACAGGGAAGATAGAGGAACAGGAATGAAAGTGAAGATAACGAAGAAATAGAAACATTTTCCCTCTACCCTTACCTGTTACAAGGATAGCAGGCCTTGCCCAACTGTAAGCCAATGTCAGTTGGACGCCCCGGTGACGTAAGATACATGACATCTTCGCCACACCCGACCACCCCCTTATTGTATTGTAGGCAGGGATTAAGAAAGTAGGCACAGATGAATCAGTGTTTACAAGAATTCTAGTGACCCGCAGCACACCCCATCTCCAGGCTGTATTTGCATCCTACCTCCATAAACATCAGCTATCTATGATAGATGTGGTGAAGAGGGAGACAAGTGGTTCACTGAAGAAAGCATACAAAACAATAGGTAAGTACTTTCTCACTCTCACAGGATATAGCAGTTGTACTTGTTTGAAACAAAAGAAGTTGTACAAAAATAAACAGGTAGATTCTGAAAAGAGGCGCCCTTTGGAAACTAGAAACAGATTTATTGAGTCTGTTAATGAATAGTAATATGACCTGCAACATTGCTAATGCCTCCTTGCCCAAGACTTTCAGATATTTTTCATTCAAATAAATCCAAATTAACCCTGCTCTTGCTAAACACGACTTAGCAAACAGTGTAGATCCAGATCAGTTGCTTTGAAGAAGCCAACTGATCTGGATCTGCACTGTTTGTTATTAAATATGTGAATTTCTATCAAAAACCCACATCAAGTAATCTGACTGGCTGAAAATTAGAAGTGGGTGTGGCATCTTAATTTATTCAGCATGACAAGGGTTAACTAAATGACCCAAATGACAAGAAACTGTAAACTATGCTAAAGTTAAGTACAGGGAGGGAGGTGTTTTATGTTCACCATTCTATTTGGAGAGGCTCATATTTTGAAGACATATTTTGTCATGACATGGCTCATTTGCCTCTTGTGACATATATTATAAACACTTAGCATGCTGGTTAAAAATTTCAGCAGACACGATTTTGGAAGTATTTTTCTTAGTATTCGCAGGAAAAAGGCTTTGGCACTTCATGCAAATTGCATGAAATGCCAAGGCCTATTTTCTTGGGAAATATCAATTTGTCTTTAGCCCAGAGAATAGTAAATGTGAAAGGTTAATATCTTCTTTTTTTTTCAGTGCAGTATGTGATGACGCCCTGTGAATATTTTGCCAAACGGTTTCACAAATGTCTGGCGGGCCCTGGAACAAAAGATGAAAGATTAATGCAGCTTGTGGTGAACCATTGTGAGGTAATTACGATAAATACTAAAAGCATAGGACTTGCAATATTGGAAGGGACCTTACACTATATGCAAACAGCAATGGCTTAAATCAACCTGAGTATCAATGCACTCTGATAGGTCTAAATAAGACGGGGTATCAGGTAGACATATTTTCATTTCTCCATGAAAACATGTTGTGGGTACTCATTAGACTGTGAGGCGCTTCAAAAGAGAACCCACATTGTGCGTTTTCATGGAGAAATAAGAAAACTATCAATACTTTTAGGTTATATCAATACTTTTATATAGAGCTATGTACAACGTCTGATCACAGCTTTCACTCTCAGCTTACAGAATAACTGGATACTATAGACTATATCAATGAACAGAGAAAGCTCTTATCAAACCATATATTTGCAGTTTGATCTGGGCCTTCATCTCTCATTTGGAATAAGGACAATTTTCTTGTATCATGCATCGTATGGGCAATAGGAACTGATTAGACCTACGAAGCTAGCATTCTTTATAAATCTATAGTGGGCCGTTATCGGCCCGTCAGGGTAACTGACGGGCCGATAACGGCCCGCTATAGATTTATAAAGAATGCTTACTGGGTTAGGCAATCAAAGTAACTAATTTGACAATGGGAGGCAGTTAAAGTGTACAGCCTGATTAGGGACAGTTTCATCAGTTTCTTGATTGTTCGCTCAAGCATATCTTCTCAAAATTTAGGGAGATATGGTACAATTTCAAACAAAATTTACCAATCAGTTAGAAACTAAGAAACTGAAACATAATATTTAGGTGCTGATCACAATGTACCACAATAACAACCTTTCATCGCATCTTTTTTATTTGGTTTGGGTATCCAAATATTTCAGTGGCTCTGTCCTAAAATTTTGAACCATAATTTTATTTAGTGAATCTTAATTACTAAAATTCTGGACAGTAAGAAAAATAACTGCTTAACCCAGTTTAGTTTGGAGACCCCACAAAAGGGCAAGTGGCAAACAGTGCACACTCAGATCAGATGTTGCAAAATGTTGTATCTGATCAGGATCTCCACTGTTTGAAAATGCAATGCAGTTAAGCCATTTTTCTCTAGGAATATCTAAATCACATAGCCTGACATACCTAAAGTAGAAATTCGACTCTTCCAATATATAGTGTGGGGGCAGTTTATTCAGTCTAAATAGGTACATTATTCTGAATTTCAGTTTATTTATTGTATCTGATATTTCAGATTGACTTGAAGGATATTGCAGCCTCTTACCTCGAGAAGTATCATGTAGGACTGTCTAAAGCTGTGCATGATGACACAAGTGGAGATTATCGTAAACTTCTGGTTCGCCTTACAAACATTGGATATTAGCTACATAGTGAAATATGTGGTGCAGTGTTCAAAAAACATTTAAGACATAGGTCCAGATAAGGTATTTCTTCATCAAAAAATACTGATAGTTTTCTTATTTCTTAATAAAATCATATGTTGTAGGTACTCATTAGAAGTGCCTCAATGAGGCACTTCTAATAAGTACCTACAACATATGTTTTTATGAAGAAATAAGAAAACATATTATGTGGGTACCACCTCTTATCTTGAGCTATGTTTAAGTTGAATGGATACAATTTCAGGGGAGACAACTCTGACAAATAAAATGACTAAAAATTCTAGTTTACATGAAACCAGTCAGAATTTTGTAGACTTTTAGGCTGGTTAGAGACTACACTGTCCATATGGAGGAAAAGATTGGTTTATCTGCTATGTCCCAAAATGTTGAACAGTGTATAAATGTTAAGTGTTGCATGTGGAACTTGTTCTGATAAAAAAAAACTACTTCTGACTAGTTGTACAATACCATCTTTAAGGTTCTAAAATTACCCCAAAGTATCGTACCATACCATTTTTAAGATTCTAAAAATACCCTAAATTATGGTTCCATAGCATCTTTAAGATTCTAAAAATACCCCAAAATATAGTACCATACCATTTTTAAGATTCTAAAAATACCAAAAAATACGGCACCATACCATCTTTATGTTTCTTAAAATACTCTAAAATATGGTACCATACCATCTTTAAGATTCTAAGAATATCCCAAAATATGGAACCATACTATCTTTAAGATTCTAAAAATACCCCAAAGTATCGCTCCCGGGAGCAAATTCTTTTCTTTTAGAGTAGACCCCTTTTTCAGAAGGGAGTCAAAACAATTTTGAAAGAGTTGCTTCCTTTGAAAGTGTGTACATTCTCCTTAAGTATATGCAATTCAGATCATCCTGCACATCTGCACAGTTTGATCAAGGCATTGGCCCTCCACTGATGCAGTATACAGTATCAAATGACAGAGAGCTGTAGTCCTAATCAGGCTATATAAGAAATCACCAAATGATCTGCGCCGTCACTGATTCCCCATCTGAAGACACTTTTCCAATTGGTGCAATCCATTTCACTTCAAACTCCTTTTTGCTATTTGTGTAATTATAAAATAAAACCTTTTTCACTAATAATGTCAAAATGTCAAACAAATTTATACCAGGTAACATAATATTATTAGAAAAATATGATGTATATCACATAGCTCCAGTTAGTAATCATTGGATAATCGCATTAGAAGTGCCTCTGTGCATTTGTTGCAAGACTAAATAAGCTGTTATGAGAAAAGGGCCCTGACTGACATATATGCCCAGCAAAGACTTGCATATATGTATTCTGCGCAGTCTGATCATATGTTTTCTGATCATTAAAGTACTTTACTCTATCCATTGAGTCTTTAAAGTGACAAGAAATGGCCCGATCAGACAGCAGATACACAGGTTGATCTGGGCCTTCATTGTCTGCACAATATACATTTTCTCATGTTGCACCCGGGAAGCATATACAGATTACATGTACTGTAATCCTTTAACCCTTAAAATGCCAAGAAAACCTGCATCTGAAAATGTTGTCTGTTTATGACATCTGCTGAATATTCTTGCAAACTTTTCAAACCTATTTTCTGCATACAGGCAAACAGTGTGGACCCTGATCAGACTGCTCAGTCTGATCTGGGTTCACACTGTTTGCAAAAATGACTTTTAAAACCGCAAGCAGATGACAAAGCAGACGACAATTGTTGTGATTGGCAGTTTAAGGGTTAAGCACCAAGCAAAATTGCAACAGATCACATTCTCGGCCCAGTTGTTAAAAGTATTGTTAGCTTAACAAGCTCATTAATGGCAAACTCCTTAACTTTTATAGCTAGGTTTTTTCAAATACAGTGATATTTTTGCTGCAAAAATGTGAGTAGCTTTTGCAATGCAAAAGCTACTCACATTTTTTCAGCAAAAAATATCAATGTATTTGCCATATTTCAAGATAGAAATTTTAATGTCACATTAGCTAACAACTTGTTAAGTTTTGAACAATTGAGCCCTGTTTTTTATTATTATTTTTCACACATATATAGGGATATATTTGTAAGGTGAATGAGTGCACCTCAACAAGAAAGCAATCAAAGCTTCAGATAAGGTACTTTTTTCAATAAAAAAACGTTGACAGTTTTCTTATTTCTCCATGAATATGTATGTAATTGGTACTCATTAATTTTCTATTCCCTTTAACATACATGTAGAGCAGGGAAACTATTTCAATAATATAGCTGATATGAATGAAGATACCCATTAGGGAGAACTGGCCTGTCCTGGATGACTGATGATAGAAACCATGTGTTTATTTTCTTCCCTGAAGAATAATGAAGTTTTATAAAAAGTGAAAATTTTAAAATCAGAAGGAACACATAAAGGTGGTATTAACCCTTAGCCTGCTAGAAAAAAAATGAATCAAGCCTGTAAGAGGGGGTACCTCTACTCGAGAAGTCATTACTCCCTTAATTTTGCCTCGAATTACATGGAATTTTCACATAAAATTTGCGAATCGTAGGTGGCCATTTTACCGGAGAAGGGATGGTCATGTGACTAGAAAGTCAAGTGACAGTCATGTGTAAACCGGGAACCATTTAAGACAAAAAAAAAAGTTACAAGAGACCAGCGCCTACTTTGTACTATTGCGAATGAAACAAATGACATACAAAGGTTCTACTGTTATTCCTACTTCTTCCTCACTGGAAATGATTCAGGTGTTATGGGCTTTTTTTCCAGAAAATCGTGATCAATCTGTTGAAGTGAGTGCTGAAATTAAAGGCAGCTTGAAATTTGGTATTCTCGGTCTTTTTAGTGGGGTAAAATCCAGCATCTGATTATCTAATGAAAAGTGGCATGTTTGTATGAATGTAGGACCACTCCTGTATGAGAACACTTGCTCTGAATGGTTGCATGTGGTATATAGTAAGTATGACAGGCTTTAGAGTTGACAGACCCCTCCAGCGCGACAGTAGTCGTGATTAGCAGCCTAAGGGTTAAATGTTGGCTGTTTCTCTGGGTTGTCTTAAATTTGCTAGATAAGATCTTTGAGGTCTGCCTATCTCTGTCCTCTATATACTTTTTTTGCTTCAACTATCCTAAATATAAGGGTGTAACCTGTAAGGGATAATATGCAAACATAAGAATTGAAAATTTGAACCCTTCAACTTTATTGTATTATTCATACTAATAAAATATGAGTGTTGGTTTGAGAGTGCCTCATTATCATCATACATGTATACATGTATGTATATATATATATTATATATATATATATATATATATATATATATATATATATATATATATATATGTGTCAATCCTGATAGTTTCCCCGCAGGATTCCGGTTAAAAATTGCAAAAGGGTTTAAAATGAATAAAAATTCCCTTTCCAAAAAAAAAAAACAAAAACGCACTGTCTTCGTAAAAGACTGAAAAAAAAAAAAAGACAAGACACAATGGCACATTTGCAATAATCCACATACAAACAAAAAAAAAGCTGCAACAGAGGAACATCAGTGTTAACTGTTTACTGCCACAAGTTTATTTATAGAAAAAAAAAATAAGGCATGACATTTCATGTGAATCATCTGAATCATGTGAAACACAAAACGTCAAGCCTTATTTGTTTCTAAAAAAGATATAGAAAAAAACAACAACAACAACAAAATAAACCCCATAGATTTTGGTTGTCAGCTGCTGTTGTGATTCACATTAAAATGGATATCTATAAAGTCAGAGAAGGTGGAAATTATTTGCCAGGTAGCTGTGACATTTCTATACAGAGGCTGGACTAGTGAAAGTAGTTTGAGCACAATAAAAGTTAATGAACACATCTCATTCTAATTACATGCTATAACCAATAATAGGTCAAATATATTTTTTTTTGTGCAAATTACCATATTCGACCTAATTGCCGCACTATGCGCTTAGGTTTTTCAAAATTACTGGGAACACTCATTTGTTGTAAAATATGTATCTACCTACTAAGACACTATAAAAAAGATCAGAAAAGGACTTATTTGATGATGATTATGCGATTTTTTTCTGATATTCTTTATAAAGGTATATGTTGTGGCTACTCATTTGAATTGCATCGACAAGTCGATGCAATTCAAATGAGTACCCACAACATATGCCTTTATAAAGAAGTAAAGAAAAAGTACACTGGCTGTAATCTGAAGAATACGGAATTTCTTGATTGTAAGCTTATAGGGGTATGTGTGGTAATTAGATTGAATACGGTATATCAGCTTGTAAAACTGATGCCTCACAACAAGATATGCATAGCTCCAGATAGGGCACTTTTTATTCTCAACCAAAAATGTTTGATATTTTTCTTACTTCTCCACAAAAACATACATTGTGGTAGTCATTAGAAGTGCCCTAAGCTTGTATTTTTGTGAAGATATAAGAAAAATATTTACCTTATCTGGAGCAATATATACACGATGAACAGTTCAATAATTCCTTTATGCAAATAACAGACAAAACAAGAAGTGTCAATAAGCAGTGCTTATTAGATATCCCTGCAAAGTAATGACTGCCTTCTGATAAATTATTTAGCAAGATAAGAAGCAGAAACCAAAATGTAATGGACGGACAGACATGGGGATTAATGGACAACGTGAAAACAGTATACGCCCACCCCATCACAAACACAGTTTGCAGAGGGAGCTAAGACAGGGCATGTTAATGAACACATATAAGAGAAGGGGTAAATGTATATACAACATTCTATCAAAATATTCCATATTGTTGAAGACCTATGGCTATTTCCATATTCTGGCCTCGGCCAGTGAACATTGGCATTTGGCAAGCCCATTGGCTAGACCTTGCTGGTATCAATCTGTATGCGAAAAATTATTGAAGTATTTCTAAGGTTTCAAGAGTTATGAGTATTTTTGCCAACTGTCACATTTTGGCCTCGGCATTGCCTCGATCGAGAAAAATGTGCATTTAGTGATTCCTTTGTCTGGATTTGGACAATATTACTGTGTATATAAAATTTTATCAAATTTTATCCCATATGGTTGAAGACCTGCAGTGACTTGCATATTTTCACATTTTTTGCTTGGGCATTGCCTTGGTCAAAGAAACATGGCATTTGGAAAGCGTAGACTAGATCTTGCCAGAATCTATCAATATGCCAAAAATCATGCATCTGCAGCCATGATGGTCTTGTGTCAGTTGTTATACACTGCAGATATAAATACAGAGAGATTCCTTATTGCTCCATAGGTTTACATGGACATAGCTTCAGATAAGCTGCTTTTTTTCAACCAAAATGTATTAATACTTTTCTTATTTCTCCATAAAACATATGTTGTAGATACTCGTTAGAAGCATCTTGCCGAGTCACTTCTAATAAGTACCCACAACATATGTTTTTGTGTAGAAATAAGAAAAATATTTACCTGATACCCCCTTATCTAGACCTATGTATGGAGAAATAAAATTGTACCTCAACATTCTTCATTTCTAAAACCCTGCTGAAATGTACATGCATCACATAAGTCATCTAACTCTTGGTGAAATGTTTTTTAAATGCTTCAACAGCTTTTCCTCTGTGAGATATTTTATTTTTTTGTTCTTTTGACATTTCAGCATATGTCTGAGTGAAACCATCTGGTTGAAAACAAGGGTCCCAGCCAAAGTCTGTTGGTCCCCTAGGTGCTACAATAGTCCCTGGTGTCTTTCCAATAAACAGTTCAACTTTTGAATCTGGTTCTCCAGCTGAATATGCAAAAATGCACATGGCATTGGCAGTCTTGTCCTCAAAACCATTCAGCATCTTATGTAACCCTGAAATTCAAATTATTATATAAGCCACAGAAAACTTATCTTCCGACATGTGTAACTAACGAAGACTTAACCCTTCTCTTGCTGAACACGACATGCCCAGTCTTAGCAAACATTGCAGATCCAGATCAGTTGGCTTCTGAAGAAGCCAACTGATCTAGATCTGCACTGTTTGTCATTAAATATGTGAATTTCTATCAAAAACCTGGATCAAATAATCTGATTGGCTGGAAATTAGAAGTGGGTGTGGCATCTTATTTTATTCAGCATGACAAGGGTTAAATCAGCCTGCATATCTGCAGTTTGATTAGAGTCTTTATTGTCCGCATAAGGAAGCTTTGCATCCTTGGCTATCCAAAATGCACCCAGCAAAGATTCTGATTAGATTGCACAAATGCACAGGCTGACCTGAATCTTTGTTGTGCGCACATGTACAAGGGTACATTTTCTGGTGTTACAACTCTTATTATTATCATTTTTCTGTCACAAATCACAGTATAATTCATAGGTCTGGATAAAAATGGGTATCAGGTAAATATTTTTCTTCTTTCTTCATGAAAACATAATATGTTGTGGGTACTCAATAGAAGCACCTCGCCGAGGCGCTTCTAATGAGTACCCACAACATATGTTTCTGTGGAGAAATAAGAAAATAATCAATACTTTTGGACTGAAAAAAAAAAACAACATCTTATCAAAAGCTATGGTATTTACTTAAAAACATTTTGACAATCCTGCACAAGCAAAACACTGCTTAACTATAGAAAAAACAATAAAACTTTAAGCTTAGCCATTTGAAATGGAGCACCTCACCACAGATTCAAAGTGAACAACCAGATCAGCCCTGTGCATTCAATCTGATCAGCCTGTGCATTCAAAAAATCTGTCTGATATACAGATCAACCCTGTGCATTCAATCTGTCTGATATCCAGATCAGCCCTGTGCATGCAATCTGTCTGATATCCATATCATCCCTGTGCATTCAATCTGTCTAATATCCAGATTAGCCGTGTGCATTCAATTTGTCTGACAACCAGATCAGCCTGTGCATGCAATCTGTCTGATATCAAGATCAGCCCTGTGAATTCAATCTGTCTGATATCCAGATTAGCCCTGTGCATCCAATCTGTCTAATATCCAGATTATCCCTGTGCATTCAATCTGATATCCAGATCAACCCTGTGCATTCAATCTGTCTGATATCCAGATTAGCCCTGTCCATTCAACCTGTCTGATATCCAGATTAGCCCTGTGCATTCAATCTGTCTGATATCCAGATTAGCCCTGTGCATTCAATCTGTCTGATATCCAGATCAGCCCTGTGCATTCAATCTGTCTGACATCCAGATCAGTCCTATGCATTCAATATGTCTGATAGACAGATACGCCTTGTGCATGCAATCTGTTTGATATCCAGATCAGCCATGTGCATCTGTCTGATATGCAGATCAACACTGTGCATTCAATCTGTCTGATATCAAGATTAGCCCTGTGCATTCAATCTGTCTGACATCCAGATCCACCCTGTGCATTCAATCTGTCTGACATCCTGATCAGCCCTGTGCATTCAATAGTCTGATATCCAGATCAGCCCTGTGCATTCAATCTGTCTGATATCCAGATTTAGCCCTTTGCATGTAATCTGTCTGATATCCAGATCAGTCCTGTGCATTCAATCTGTCTGATATCCAGATATGCTCTGTGCATGCAATCTGTTTGATATCCAGATCAGCCATGTGCATTCCATCTGTCTGATATGCAGATCAACACTGTGCATTCAATCTGTCTGATATCCAGATTAGCCATATGCATTCAATCTGTCTGACATCCAGATCAGCCCTGTGCATTCAATCTGTCTGACATCCAGATCAGCCTTGTGCATTCAATCTGTCTGATATCCAGATCAACCCTGTGCATTCAATCTGTCTGATATCCAGATTTAGCCCTGTACATGCAATCTGTCTGATATCCAGATCAGTCCTGTGCATTCAATCTGTCTGATATCCAGATCAGCCCTGTGCATTCAATCTGTCTGATATCCAGATCAGCCCTGTGCATTCAATCTGTCTGATATCCAGATCAGTCCTGTGCATTCAATCTGCCTGATATCCAGATCTGTCCCGTGCATTCAATCTGTCTAATATCCAGATCAGTCCTGTGCATTCAATCTGTCTGATATCCAGATCAGCCCTGTGCAACCAATAGAGCTCGGGTGATATCATTGATGCATCGGTACATTGTGATATTTTTGCTGGCAATACTGTATCGCGATACTGATTCTGTGCATTGATACTTGACGATACTTTTGCGTTATATCAACAAGGTCGAAACACAAGCGATGCATTTATTTCTGAGCCGCTTACGCCAATAAAAATTGTTTATCCAAAAGGCGCTGCTTATATCCAATAAAAACGGTTGGTGTATCTGCAGTAACTACTGGAACCAACAGGTAATGTCATTGCAGTCTGGTCGAGTGACTCGAGTATGGAGCCATGTGCTACATAACTTTTTTCTCACTTAAATGTTGGTATTTTCAGTTATGCCATTCAGATTAATGCCAAGTCGTATTACGGTTTTATTGTTGATATAAGCAGTAGCTACTAACATAAACAATGGCTGCTGAACCAAAAACTGAATGTGCTGGATCAGCATTTAAATCACTTGTATGGAAACATTTTGGCTTTGTCAAGTCAGACAAGAGTAAAGTAATATGCCTCCATTGCCAAGGTGTCCTAAAGTACGCTGGCAACACCACTAACATGCTGTCCATTTGAAGAGGCATCACCCCCAGTACAATTCGGCCTCTAGTTTGCTAAAGATCAGTTCGACCAAAATATCCCCGTCGAATGCTTCGATGACAACTTCAAGCAGCTCCTAGAGACCCCTTCAAGAGTCCTTTAAATAAAAGCTTGTGAAGAATTGTCCAAGGAGCATAGCAATAACGGATGCTATAACTGGATATGCTTAATAAACCAATGTATTGTTATTGAACAGGAAACTTTTGTTTTCATCCATGGAAGTATTACTTTACAACAAAAGTCCAAATTTACCTAATAAAACACAGCAAATCTGTACAAAGCAAGTATCGCGATACTGTATCGTATCGCCTGTCTGGTATCGCGATAGTATCTCCATACATTTTTTCTGGCGATACCCAGCTCTAGCAATCAATCTGTCTGATATCCAGATCAACCCTGTGCAATCAATCTGTGTGGAATCCAGATCAACCCTGTGCAATCAATCTGTCTGGTTAGGGCCTGTGAGTTTGCCGTCTGCTTACATTTAGAAGAAAAAACAAACAGCAAAGGATTTGATCTGTCTGTTGAGAACATGGCTCCAGGAAAGGGTATAACTAAGGATATTTTTTATACTTTTCCACAAAAAAAATGTGTGTGTATTCAACTAAATCACCGTAATGAGATAATTCCAGGGATTATCTGCAAGATGTTTTTTGTGCAAAAATAATCAAAATTATCTTCTGATTCTTATCTGCAGCTATTAACTCCAAACCATACTTATCCCAAAAAGCTGCTCCACTGTGATTTTATTTCCTGAAGATGTGTCATGCCTTGTGCTTTCATTACATACCAACCAATTTTCATTTTGACTTCTAAAATAGGGCAACCAAACTTTGCAAAGCATTCTTCAAAATTTTAGATGACATTCTGACATGATTACTGAATATAGTAATGACTCGAAAGCAAAACAGTATATCTGAACCAGAGTTTTATGGTGATCAAGTTTATAAATTACGAAAGATAGTTTGGAAATCTGATTTTCCAGAGCAATCCAAAAAGTCTGTAAAAGAATATGTTATAAAACTGCTATTATCCAGCATACTACATGCCTAGTTACTTTTTTTTTTCTACACATAGGACTTACTGTATTTATCCTAGTAAGTATAAGACAATCTAGACTGGACAAACAATAGAAATGACAGCACTAGATATTTTATAATTTTAATTTTTTTTGCTTTTTTCTTTGTTTGTGAGTGTTTTACGGCCCAGTCAACCAATTAGGGTCATGTTGTGCGCGGTAGTTTACATGCCTGTAGAAAATATTCCATGATCAATTGCCATTTTTCAATATAATCTATACATTTTTGGAATCCATCTTTGAACCATGTTATATCCAAAACCGTGTTATAACGACAACATTGTTAGTTTTGAACAACTGGGCGCTGGATAACCATTGTATCTGGAGCTATGGAGGAACGCTCCTATTTTCCTCTCTGCTTACTGCTTAGCTGGAATCCTCCTGTGATTCAGGCACAAAAAGCAAAACTTCTAGAGACACCTTACCTGCTGGTCCTATTTTTGCCAGAAACCATTTTATATAGGGTCCTGGCATGCCCCCAAGGGCATTGAAACAGAGACTGGTATCTTCTATTACTACAGGCCCATGTATATGTTCAGCAGCTAGTTTACACTTGCTTTCAGCAACCTGTTCAGGTTCCCCTTGATACTCTGGCAGATCTATATCCTGACTAGTCACCTACAATATAAAACTTATACCCTAATAACCCTAAGTATTAGGACAGACAGGCCTGAGCAAACAATGTAGACCCAGATCAGATGCCACATTCTGCATTTGCTACTCATTCAGCAATATTTTGGACACATCAACAGGTAAGAAAATGGACTTTTCCAAATTTTAGAACAAATATGGTAAAGACCTGATTTTTTCCAAATTTTAGGACAAACATGGTATAGAACTGTGGTGTCCCAATACTTAGGGTATACACCACAACCTCTTTATAACACTTTTGTTGGGGTCCATAGCATAAACCCTGTTAGTTAAACAATCGTGTTATATCCAAACACAAATGTATAGATTATATTGAAAAATCACCGTTTATGGTCATTTTTCAATATAATCTATACATTTTTGGGATCCATCTTTGAACCATGTTATATCCAAAACCATGTTCTAACGAACCATGTTATAAAGAGGTTGTAGTGTATATGGTATATGGAAACAGATACAGATTTATATCAGAGGAATTGTTAAGAAGGAGTATGTAGTGATAATTCTGGAATAAGTTTCTTATTTCTCCATAAAAAAACATATATTGTGGGTACTCATTGAGAACTAAAGAAAATTATCCCTGAATTATCATGAAACTCCTCAACAAGTCCTCTGTATAATCTGACTAGTCCCCTATAAAACTTGTTTATGGGGAAAACAGGAAACAGATGCAGATCTGTATGATACACGTTTTCCTGGAGACGTAAGAAAAGTACACTACAACCTCTTTATAACACAGTTCATTATAACACAATTTGGATATAACACGGTTCAAAGATGGATCCCAAAAATGTTATATCCACCCAAAAATGTATAGATTATATTGAAAAATGACCATAAATGGTCATTTTTCAATATGATCTATACATTTTTGTTTGGATATAACACTGTTGTTTAACTAACATGGTTTATGCTATGGACCCCAACAATAGTATTATAAAGAGGTTGTGGTGTATCAACATTTATTGGCTGATAAAATAAAAAATCCCTTTAATATCTAAAGCTATGCTTAAGCCTTTATGTTAAATAAACCATCATTATCAGAAAACCTGGCCTCATCTAAAGGGAACTGTAAGACACATTGCCTCTGGTTATGGTCCAGTACCTTAGATAAGCTGCTTTTTGGGGTATTTACCCAAATAAAATTTCTGAAAAAGCCATTCAAATTAAATTTAAGGGGTAAATACCTAAATATTAGTATTTCTTGCACCCATTAACAAAATAGGGTACCAAAATGAAAAATCTTTGTACAATATTAGATAACTGAAGTATATAAAAAAGTGTTTTGTTTTACTCGGACAGCTGAAATTTACCACTTTTGGGATTCAAAGCAAAACCCATGCCAGTTAAACAACTGTGTTCTATCTAAACAAAAAAAAAATACAGATTATATAAATGGTCATTTCTTTTTCAACACAATCTATACATTTTTTGTTTGAATACAACATTTTGGGGTATATCATTATTATCTAAAACTATGCTGTAACGAACACTACTATAAGGCAGTTCATGTATAATAGGAAAAATAGTTTTTGGTATGCTGAGAAATGTTTTTTTTTTTCCCTGCAAGAGGTGCAAAACTCAAGGCAGGATATTTATGAATTTACCAATAATGAAATTGATTCATAGCTCCAGATAAGCTCTTTTTTTTCAACCAAAAAAAACTGATATTTTTTCTTATTTCTCCACAAAGATGTGGGTTCTCATTAGAAGTGCCTCACCTACATGTAAGTGCTTCTAATGAGTACCCACATGTTTTCATGGAGAAATAAGAAAAATATTTACTTGACACTCCCTCTTAGCTAGAGATATGTGAATCATCTGCCTAGCAGACATTTCACATGAACTGTCGAACATTTTTTATGAAAAATAAAACTGAAATATTTGAGAATGTCTGCTGCTACAATTCTTTATGGAGCTTTGAAGGTTAATGTTATATACACGTCAACCTCTTTATAACACGGTTCGTTATAACATGGTTTTGGATATAACACAGTTCAAAGATGGATCCCAAAAATGTATAGATTATATTGAAAAATGACCATTTATGGTCATTTTTCAATATAATCTATACATTTTTGTTTGGCTAGAACACGGTTGTTTAACTAACACGGTTTATGCTATGGACCCCAACAATAGTGTTATAAAGAGGTTGTGGTGTATTAGAATTATCTCAAATGATCACATTGTCCTGATCTAGGTCAGATCTACATGGACACTTACAATAATTTTTTTTCTTCAGCCCTTACCTCATAAGGAAAATCCTTCCCTAAAATTTGTTTAAACTCTGCCAACTTGTTCTTGTTTCCTGTAACAATCACAATAGGCTTATTTGCTCCTGTTACAAATGACATTGTGCACTTCTGAAAGTAAACAAAAAATGCTTTTGTGGAGAAATAAGACATTTATCTGATACCCGCTCTTATCTTGAGATATGCCCATATGCAAATTTACATATGTATACAAATGAATATCTTGACAAATCTCCACATATACAGTCTGGTCAGGGTCTTACTACTGTGTAAATAAAAAGCAAAAAAAAAAAAAAAAAAAAAAATAATGAAGAGATTCAGTAGATATACATCTACATGACAGCCTGGGCCCAGTTGTTCAAAGCTAACGATGTCGTTAGTTAACGATTCGTTAAAATTTACATCTAGTGATATGCAAATATGCTGAAATTTTTTGCTGAAAAAATGTGAGTAGCTTTTGCAGTGCACCCAATATCAGAATATTGTATATTAAATCTGCTAAAACAGTTAACGAAATGACCCTTAACGAGCTTGTTAAGCTAACAACGCTTTGAACAACTGGGCCCTGGGTAATCAGCTAACTCATCCTTACTCAGTATTTTAACCCTGGTCCTGCTGATCCCAGATAAACCCTGTCTTTGCAAACAGTGTAGATACAGATCAGCTGGCTTCTAAAGAACTGATCTGGATCTGCACTGTTTGTCATTAAGAATGAGAATTTGTATCAACAACCTGGCTCAAGCAATCTGATTGGCTGAAAATTAGAAGTGGGTGTGGCATCTTTATTCAGCATGACAAGGGTTAATTTCCCTAATTCAGACACCTTTATTATTAACTCCTTAGTATTGTCTAAATCACTGAACAAGTATATTTGACCATCTATAAAGTGCCCAAAATACTGGCAAAATGGCAAAACAGTGCAGACACTGCTCAAAACAACTCAAGGTGCAGTTTAAACTGGATCTAAACAGTTTTGCTCCTGCATGTCTGTCCAATTATTTAGAGTCAAAGATTATCTTTCAAGTTATTCCTTAACAAAGATAATGCATATCATGTTGGATAAAAAAAACTTCAGCAGATGACACTTTGAAATACTTTTCTTATTTTTCCCAGAAAATAAGCTTTGACATTTTATGCAAATTGTCTCCCAGGTAAAAAATATTTTTCTAATTTTCTGCCAAGGCTTAACTGATAGAGAAGCTCATCTGACACCATGTTTGTTTGCAGGAGCCAAAAACAGTCAAGGAGAGCCATGAAGAGTGTCTGATGGTACCAGTATGCACAAGAGGCCATGTACAGTAAAAGCCAGTGTCACAGGGAAGAGCAGAACTTGGAAGAAAAAGCCAGTGTGCATATGGTACAGTCCCCATCTGAAGGGTGTGAAGCTGTAGTACCTACTTCCCAACAACCAACCAGATACAATTTTTGCCTGTGTTGAAAAGATACATTTCTTTCGGTCATGTCCACAATGGACTGATGTCAGACATGGACTATTACAGAAAGATTTATAAAGATGTCACGAAAGGTCAACCTCTGGTACCGGACAAATAGCCTTGGACAAATAGCCTCCAAGGCTATTTGTCCAGTACCGGATGATTAGTCTCGGAGGATATTCGTCCGGTACCGTACAAACAGACACTGCCTTTCCTAAATGCATGTTGCCTGCCAGACAAGAGCTGGTCAATGAACTTGGTAATGATATCAATTTTTTTCGAAATATTTTATATTTCTTATTTATAAAACCTGGGCCAAAAACTAGAATTCAAGAGAAAGAAAATGGTGTTTAAAATCATTAAAATGGATTTTCAAATAAAAAAGTTATGCCTATTTTAAAATTAGCAGTCAGCATATTTTTTCTGTCAAACTCGATCAGCTGGTCTTGCTACCTGCAAGTGTATTTGGGTCAATACACATCCTCCTGTGTCCGCCATTTTTTCCTATACTTGTTGTGTATTCAACACGTAACAGTACCATTATAAATAGCTTTTGCACATAAATGCGCTAACTTCTATGCTACAATATTTACATTACATATGTTGGGAATACCCTGGAGATCACACTGGTGTTGGTGCGTTTTGGTGCAAATCACCCGTTAAAGAGAAATATGAAGCCAAATGTGACCAATCTTCAAGGGCAATTCTGATCATGTGACCTAGCGTGCAATACGCCTGCATATCCGAAATTTTATAATGACCTCATTTCTATATTTATCCTCTATCATTTCAATAAAAAATAATGGCACTAGTTTGCTTTTTAATGAGTATGTAAATAAGGGCACCCTCTGAAGGTCAGCCAAAACCAACTGTCATGGCGGCGCGCTCGCAAGCAAATCCGTTAATTTCAAATCGATTTTTTAAATTCTAACTTGCAGTTCTGATTAAATTTACACCAGATATAATCAGTTCAGTTATTATATTTGTAAAGTTTAATAAACAAAAATTAAATTTATTTGCCAGTTGAATACAATACGTGTATGCTATTTTCTTGAGCACGGTTTCATTGGTGACAGATAGGAAATGCGATTCTGTTGATATCGTTAATCTTGGTATTGTGGTGATTGGCAGGACTGTCGTCGGCCCGGTTAGCTCGGTAGAGCACCAGACTTGCAAGCCAGGGGTCGCAGGTTCGAGTCCTGCATCGGGCGCACTTTTTCCTCTAGTTTACTTTAATGGCGCCCATCATGAATAACCCATGGGGTAGGTGTTGAGGAATCGAGACAGTTCCCCCGACACGTTTTTTGGAGACAGTTCCCCTACAGATTTGAAGACAGTTCCCCAACACTTTTTGAAGACAGTTCCCCGACACTTTTGTTCAGTCAAATGACCTGTGACTGATAATTATAATTTTATAACTAGTAATTATGGGTTCACGGACGTTTTTGAAGACAGTTCACCGACAAATGTTTTACATTGCATTTATACACCTGATACAAAAGCGTAAGAAATACATGTGAGTCTATGAGAATATCAGAAACAATATTAGTTTTGTACCGGAATGTATACTTGTAGTTAGGAAATGTTTTCAGATGTTCATAAATTGTATCATTTTATCTCTGTGATGATATATAATAATGATGATCCATGTCGTGAGAAAATCTGCTAATTGCATGTGCGAACAAAAAAGGCACAAATCAGTCTGCGCATCCGCACAGTCTGACCAGCACCATTTTTATTCGCTGCTTGGATATGAGGGTCGTGCAAAAAGTTCTGTCACTAATAGGCTTCCTTGGTTTTACCCCAGGTATATTTTAAAATGCTTCACTGCACGAATGGTATGTTGAATAGCTAATGATACCCCTTTATTTCGAGCAAATTGCTTTCCAACTGACAGAGTTATTTCAAACTGAAATAGATGCAGTCATATACACTGACCAATTAAGAAACGACCAAGCAAATGATGGTCAGGAGTCCACCTTTTACATGACAAGGCCTCCTCTCATAAGTGTAAGGTTGTCAAGTCATTTATTGGCTTCTGAAAAGGTGAAAGTTTTAAACCATCCACCTTATTCACCTGACCCGAGTCCCTGTGACTTCTTTTTATTTCCAAGGCTTAAGAAAACGCTTTCTGGAAATAAGTATATGTCTAGAAGTTCTCTTGGCAGCGCTATTTATCAGAGTCTCCAACAGATACCTAGATTTATCTGCTTTTTGTGACTGGGTAAAAAGGTTACAAAAATGTGTTTCAGTAAAGGGGGACTACTTTGAAAGTTTGTAATAAAAATATGTTTGATAAAACGTAGCACTGAAGTAATCTGAACCCAGTGACAAAACTTTTTGCAGGACCCTCGTAGTATAATAATTTAAGGCTGAACTATATTTATGGATAACGTACGTGACTTCATTTTCAATCCCGTTTTATGGCGAAATAAAGAATTCAGCTTTTCTATAGTCCTGACATCACATCTACTAAGTCGAATCCTGGGAGAGAAAAGGTCCCCGTCAATCACAGGCACAAATAATCCAATCACAATCCATCACTTATCTATAATTATCCTTAATTACCCATAATTACCAATTATAATTATCAGTTACAGGTCATTTGACTTTGAACAAAAGTGTCGGGGAACTGTCTTCAAAGGTGTCAGGGGAACTGTCTTCAAATCTGTCAGGGAACTGTCTCCAAAAGCCGTGTCGGGGAACTGTCTTGTTCCTGGTGTTGATAAGTGCAGACATATAAGAAACTGATAGTATGTTCAGTTGATGCCTGGCACTTAAAAGTTAAAAGGGGGAGGAGTGTGGCAGGACTGTTGGCCTGGTTAGCTCAGTTGGTAGAGCATCTGATTTGCAAGCAGGGGGGTCGCGGGTTCGAGTCCTGCATCAGGTGCACTTTTATCTCCTTAGTTTACTTTAGTGTTGAAGAGGGAACTGCCCACACAACAGCTGATAGTGTGAACGGACATCTCGCAGCCCATCTAAGACCTTGTAGAAGTCCAATAGTGATTCTTGGCAAGTTGATATTGTATAATATAAAATCCACCATTCACTATAAATATTAGCGACACAGACACCGTGTCGCACGGCCGTTATATTTGATCGTGCAAAAGGCATCGTAAACATCAAACAAGAAAAATCAACTCAAGAAATAACCTTTGCTACTGTGTTAAAAGACTGACAATATCTTGCGTACATATAAGCATGTATTTTTTTTTATTGTTCGTATTTCGGTATTTTCAGTGACTCGGTGCACGTTACTTGATAAACAGTTACACGAGGTTGATGTAAACAAAAAAGAACGAGGTGTTATGCCTAGTTTCGAAAAAGTAAAATACAACACTCAAACAGAGAATTATATGCATTTTTTAATTTATTTTAACTCATAAAAAATATAAAAAGAATAACATGCCGTTTTAATAAATCGTCTGTGAAATTTATTTGAATACGAATATAACGTTAGTCTACGTCAACTTAATTTGGGAAAAGATGAGACGGTGACGGATATTTTGATTACACATTTTTGGCATAAATAGGCTGTCCATTATGTCTCGGCACAGGAATGTCCGTTCAATGAATTATGAAGATGGTAATCATATAATTGCTAACTTCGTACTTATATTTCTGTTTCTCCGATTTATATGTAAATAATAAAATAACGGTCAAACCATTGAGAGTGATCTCCCTTGCAAGATCCATTTTTTTTTTTGTCTTTTGCTTTTTCCAGTATACTGGTATGTTCTCAGCTTTGAGGATTATCACCTGCCTGCAGTATGCTTTCCACTAAATATTCATAGCCCCCGTGAGATATGTTTTGCAGTTAGCCTTCTGTTTTTTTTTCACGCTTATCTCCACAGGTTAGGGCATTTGAGCTCTCAGATTATTCAGAAATTGTTTCATGAAAATATACCAGAGAACTTACAATCTTTATGCAGTCCTATGCCAGAAATCTTTATTGATCCTAATGGAATAATTAAACTTTTGGCAAATCCCAACTCTATTAGAGCTGCTGAACCAGACTCTATCAAACCCATAATATTGAAGGAACTAAGATTAGAAATTGCTCCTCTTATCTGCCTGCTGTTTGAGAAATCCCTCAAAACTGGCCAGTTGCCTTCAAAATGGACCAAAGCTCAAGTATGTCCCCTCTACAAAAAGGGTGATAAAACAGACCCTGCCAATTACAGGCCAATCTCATTGACATGCATATTGTGCAAGGTGATGGAGCATGTAATTGTATCCAATACCTCCAGACATATAACCTAACATATCCTCTATGAATTACAACATGACTTTTGTGAAAAACGCTCTTGTGAAACCTAGCTTATTGTGGAAGATTTAGCAAGGAGGCTGACTTTAATCCTTTTGGACTTCAACAAAGCCTTCGACAAAGTCAATCATCTAAAATTACTATATAAACTTTCAACTTTCGGCATAACTGGAAACGCTCTAAAATGGATCGAAGCTTTTTTAATTGGTCGCTCTCAAACTGTTGTACTGGACGGGGAGTCATCCAAAGAGGTCCCGGTCACCACCAGGGTACCCCAGGGGTCTGTACTGGGCCCGCTCCTCTTTCTTTTGTACATTAACGACCTCCCGGAAAATATCTCAAATCACAAGTTAGACTTTTTGCTGATGATACCATGGTTTACTTGACAGTATCTAGTGCCCATGATAGTCAAATACTTCAGTCTGATCTTGACACCCTCCAGCACTGGGAACGAACTTGGGACATGGAATTCAATCCAAGCAAATGTCAAATCATCAGAGTCTCATGGTCCAAGAAGCCCTTAAAGTCCTGGTACTACTTGCATGGTCAGGAACTTGAGAGTGTGGACTCTGCCAAGTATCTTGGGGTAACTATCAGCAAGGATGTGAGTTGGAACTCTCATATTGAAAACATACAGTCCATGCAAACAGAAATTTAGGCTTTGTAAAAAGAAATATTAAAACAAAAAACCAAGAAATCTGGACTATACTTAAAATACTCTTGTTAGGCCACAAGTGGAGTATGCTTCAGCTGTTTGGAGCCCTTACATGAAAGAAAATATAAATAAAATAGAGATATTGCAAAGAAGGGCAGCCTGTTGGGTTTGGAATAACTGCTGATCATATAGTAGTGTGACAGACATGTTGAGTTATCTTGGCTGGCAGTCGCTTGAGCTTTGGCATTATTCACGTATCGCTATGTTTTATAAAATCGTGTATGGACTGGTCACTATACCAGTTCCTCCATATTTTGAACCTACCATGGTACAGACACGCCATCATCCTCTTGCTTACAGGCAGATCCATACTTCTGTCAGTTATTATTATTATTCATTTTTCCCAAAATTGACGGTTATTCTCTGGAACAGGTTACCAGCTGATCTCGTCCTTGATTCAGATCTTGACTTTCAAATCAGGAGTCAGCAAGATCAACCATACACTCCCTTAAGGCATATACTGTTTTTATCTTGCTTTTAAATTCTTCTTCCTAACACTAACGTCTATCATGTATTTTACACTTTTTATGCTGCACCATCTCACTTTTTCTTCTCTTACTAACACACCATGCGCAGCACATTCAAATAATACTCGGAAGAGGGTTTTGAATTATGAGAAGATAGATAGATAGATAAATCAGAATTGTGTGATCCCCAGAGCTGCGGATTTTCTACTTTCTTATTCACAATAGTTTTACAGCTGTGACAAACACATTTTTATTAGCGAGTAATCGACTGCTTGTGGCATGTTTGTTTATTCAAACATTACACAGTACCTTGATTAGAGACAAAATAAGAGCAATTGTCCAATTTTATTGGATAATTCTGAAGGCCGTGTAATGGTTACCAATTATTTATGCGAAATGTGACTGTATTACCTGCCCTGGCTTTCCTCCCAAAATGCATAGGAGGTAGTATGATATCTTCAGTTGCTTTAGGCTAAGATCAGCAGATGAGTTATTTCCTGTCATTCGGCCAACTGGCGGCACCTAAGCTATCCAGACAAATAACTTCTTTTGTGTGGTAAAGAACGAATATAGGTCGAAATACATCTGGGTGTCAGCCATTTTTATACGCCCGTTTGAAAAACGGGACGTATTATGTTATGGGGTATGGCGTCCGTCCGTCCGTCCGTAAACTTTTTCGTTTCCGGCTAACTTCTCCTACAGTTTACATCCGATCAAGCTGAAACTTGGTATATAGTTAGACCATGATGTGGCGCAGTGCATATTGTTTCGGGGTTACAGTCCACCAAATGTTTGCAGAGTTATGCCCCTTAGAAAATTTCTGTAAACTTTTCATTTCCGGCTAACTCCTCCTACATTTTACATCCGATCAAGCTGAAACTTCATATATAGTTAGACCATGATGTGGAGCAGCGCATATTGTTTCGAGGTTACAGTCCACCAAATATTAGCAGAGTTATGCCCCTTTGAAAATTTCAATAGACTTTTCATTTCCGGCTAACTCCATCTTTACATCCGATCAAGCTGAAACTTGGTATATAGTTAGACCATGATGTGGCGCAGTGCATATTGTTTCGGGGTTACAGTCCACCAAATGTTTGCAGAGTTATGCCCCGTAGAAAATTTCTGTAAACTTTTCATTTCCGGTTAACTCCTCCTACATTTTACATCCGATCAAGCTGAAACTTCACGTATAGTTAGACCATGATGTGGAGCAGCGCATATTGTTTCGAGGTTACAGTCCACCAAATATTAGCAGAGTTATGCCTCGTTGAAAATTTCAATAGACTTTTCGTTTCCGGCTAACTCCTCCTACAGTTTACATCCAATCAAGCTGAAACTTCATGTATAGTTAGACCATGATGTGGAGCAGCGCATATTATTTCGAGGTTACAGTCCACAAAATATTAGCAGAGTTATACTTCTTTGAAAATTTCGATTAATTTTTAGTTTATGGCTAAATCCTCCTACATTTTACATCCAATCAAGCTGAAACTTCATGTACAGTTAGACCATGATGTGGAGCAGCGCGTATTGTTTCGAGGTTACAGTCCACCAAATATTAGCAGAGTTAAACCCCTTCGAAAATGTCTATTAATTTTTTGTTTCCGGCTAAATCCTCCTACAGTTTACATCCGATCAAGCTGAAACTTGATTTGTAGTAAGACCATGATGTGGAGCAGCACATATTATTTCAAGGTTACAGTCCACCAAATATTAGCAGAGTTAAACCCCTTTGAAAATTTCTATTAATTTTTTGTTTCAGGCT
This sequence comes from Anodontia alba, assembly GCA_964016985.1. Taxonomy (NCBI): domain Eukaryota; kingdom Metazoa; phylum Mollusca; class Bivalvia; order Lucinida; family Lucinidae; genus Anodontia; species Anodontia alba. Next base: position 118,104,231 of record OZ024825.1, on the reverse strand, counting down.
AAATCCTCCTACAGTTTACATCCGATCAAGCTCAAACTTCATAAATACTTACATGATGATGTGGAGCAGCACATATTATTTTTAGGTTACAGTGCACCAAATATTTGTAGATTTATGCCCCTTTGAAAGTTTTTGTAAACTTTTCACAGCATATTGTTTAGAGGTAATAGTGTGCCAAAGGCTCATATGAGCTTATAATATAGCCATGCTTCTGTGGTGTGTCCTCCGTCAGAAAGCACTTCTCCGTAGAAGCAGCAAACTTCTCCCTTAATTTCTTGGCCAGCTTGGACCCTTAGGTTACAGTTCACCAAATATCAGCAGAGATTATGCCCCAATGAATTTAAAAAAATTTTTTTTTTTTTTTTGTAATCCCACTTACAGTTTATATCCGGAGTGCTGAATAATACAGGAGCCAGTTAATGTACTGCATCTTATTACTTGCCACGGGCGTATAATGCCCCGCTTGGCTGAGCTCTTGTTCTGCCAAATGTTGTTAAGTTGTGTGCCGCATGCAAAATTATGGGGTACATTAAGGGAAAATTAAGAAAAATTAGTATTGAAAAAAATCAAACAAACAGAATATTACCATTTTTTATGAAAAAAAAAAACAACAACAATTGGAATTCGCCTTATTCCATAAATATTATATACATGCATATCTTGCATTAGAAAATTCATACATCAGGAAATCCTGTTCTCAACCAATCATTTATATGTAAAGCCAAAAAAATATATATATATACACTTCAGCCGCTTTATAACACGGTTCGTTATAACACGGTTTTGGATATAACATGGTTCAAAGATGGATCCCAAAAATGTATAGATTATATTGAAAAATGATCATAAATGGTCATTTTTCAATATACATGTAATCTATACATTTTTGTTTGGATATAACATGGTTTTCCAACTAACACGGTTTATGCTATGGACCCCAACAATAGTGTTATAAAGAGGTTGTGGTGTATATATCCACATTGTTGTCCGTATATAGGGATGTGTCCACATTTTAAAGACAACACATTATTTATATGTAAAGCCAAAAAATTATGTATCCACATTGTCTTCCCTATATAGGGATGTATTTCCACAGACATAGATTCAGAAATAAGACTTTTCGCAGATGACTGTTTGCTATCGTGGAATCAGAGACACAGACGACTCATTGAAACTTCAGAAGGATATAGATAGATTAGGATGTTGGGCCAGAAAATGGGGAATGAGATTTCAGCCAGTCAAATGCAAAATAATGCAGATAACTAGGAAAAGAGCAAATAAAATGGAGCCTTCTTACACTTTAGAGGGTACGGTCTTCGAAAACGTGGATTCCATTAAATACCTAGGAGTAACAATCACACATGACGAGATGGAATACACATATCAGCAACATGTGTACTAAGGCAAATAGAACTCTTGGTTTTCTGAGACGAAATCTTTATCAATGTCCTCAGGATGTTAAAAGAGGCAGCATATAGGGGACTTGTTCCCTATAAATCTATGTATCATTAGTTTTGACTTCGAATTTCCCGAAAAAAACGTTTACTTATTCAGTCAATAAACACTGTTATGAATATTAAAAGCACTCAAAATTCTCAGGAAAATGTTGTCAAACACTCTTTCATAGAATTTTCAATCTTTCATGCCATTTTGCAGTAGTGATTTTCTATAAAATCAGTAAGTCCGGCTCACACTGAACAGTGCTTGCAATAAGGGAAGTCTGGGAGTCAGAGACTCCCAAAAATTGCCCTGGGACTTCCAAAAATCAATGCCAGGAAGTCTGGGACTCCCAAAGTTTAAAGGTATTTGTCATTTATAACAAAATTTAGAATGAATTTATGTTTACTTAGCTTAAGAATGGTGGTTTTTACTCCATAAATGTGAGTTTAAGAATATTGAGGTTGAATTTCTGAAAGTGAGTGAAAAATTTGATCACCAGGACGTCCAGATATTGGAGCTACAATGTAGGAAGTCCTGGGACTTCCTGATTTTGGCAGTTAGTGCAAGCACTGCACTGAATGAAAGGAACAGCATATTCTGGACAGGACCTGTTTTCGAACATTGTATAACAAGGAAGTTTTAGTTCTTGCTTATATTAGATTCTTTTCACTGAAGAAAAAAAAAGGAATAAACTTTTCACATTATGAAACTTTTACAAATATGATATTATTATGAACTATTTCAAACAAATTTTTAGCACCTTAGTTGACCACCATAGTATAATCCTCATGCTGTTACTAATTATCTCAAATCTGAAAAGTGTATCGCAATACATATCATATCATGAAGCAAGTATCGCGTTACCTATCGTATCGTGAAGTGAGTGTATCGTTGCAGCCCTAGTACATGTGTCTTGTCAGTTGTGTGAGATCAAAAAGTCCGTCAAAAAACAAATTTATTATCCTGTTAAATTGCAGTCTTTGTCGGAAATGCATATGAAGCAGGCAGGTACATTGTATATTAACAGAATTGAATTACCAAGTCTTTTTTTTTTCTGCGAATCATTGAAATATAGCAAGTAAACAAGACCCAGACCTTTTTCCTAGCATGTTTTGATGTAACATGGTGTAATATAAACAGTGACGTTTTGCAGGAAACTCAGATCAAATGGTGCTGATAAATTTACAGTTTAGATTTGTGATGGCATATAACAGAATTTCAGTTGGTTTTAATTGATAAATGTTTCACTGAACAACAATAAGGCCTAAAAAAAATGTCATGTTTCCGAATCCTGACCAACTGTCAAAAAATGCACCGACTAATTATTTTTTTGCACACAAAGAAAAAAATCCGCGACCGACCCCGTACAATCCCGGTTTTTATATACGTTCTTTACATAATTTGTACGTACCAATTTTCGGATATTGTCGATCTTCATGGTTCATTCATTTATTTCCAGTATGGCTGCACCCTTACAAGCCAAACTGAGCACATTAGTGCAGTTTATTTCGAAGCGTGCAGCCACATCGGCCTAAAATAAAAAAAAAAACTCTTTAGCATAGCGCCCCTTTATCATTGGTATTCAAAAATGGTCAAATGTTTGGTAAGAGAGGTCAAAATATTTTAAGATACCATTAAAAAAATTATGATTTACCGGCAGTAATTTGACTTGGAAAAAAAAAAAGGAGAGAAAAAAAAAGTTGCCGACCTACTGACCCTATGGCAAATTGGTGCTGAAATCGGAAACAGAACATTTATTTTTCAGGCCTAACCCGAACACCAGTGACACTCATTCTAAGTCAAGAACATTTAAAAGATAACTGAAAGTTTTGGAAGTTGAAGTGGTTGTCGCATTTTACTGATAAAAAACAACATAAACAATGAAAGGAGGATACTACTGAGAGGATTATTTCAATATTTCTTATGAATGCTCCTGGAATGTTTTACTTTTACTGCAAATATTGTTGACACTGAAAGAAAAAGCTAAAACAAAGAAATGGAGGACAGCAAATTTATAAGCAGTCTTAAGTTTTACTGCCTTATTTTGATATGCACATAAATTAGGTTGAGATTTTCATGTCCACCTGATCATGGAAGATGTCTCCCTCCCCTCTCCCCTCCCCCCCATTAAAAGACGGGGGGTGAGGTTGAAAGACTAAGGATATTGAAATTGCCTACCCAGGCACATAGCAGAAAGAGAGGAGATATACTGCAAACATTCAAAATCCTAAACAAAAACCAAATTATACCTTCAGATTTTTCTGTTAAGTCAACCCTCTTTATACCGACACTCAATACAACAACAAGATATGGTTTCAAATGCAAACACTTGAACTGTGAAATAATGTATCAATACTAGTCCTGTTAATATGCTATGTACATTTACAACATTAAGTGCCATAAACAGAGAGAGAGAGAGAGAGAGAGAGAGAGAGAGAGAGAGAGAGAGAGAGAGACAGACAGAGAGACAGAGAGAGAGAGACAGAGAGAGAGATCTGGATGCTCTGCAAGTTAAAACATTAACTTGTTTTAGTCTGGAAACACCCAAAAGGGTAATTGGCACACAATGCAGACCCAGATCTGATGCCAAAGTGGAATTGGCAAACAGTGCAGACCCAGATCAGATACTGCTGAAGGTTAAGGGAGTATATTCAGTCTAAAATGGGTTGAACCCATGTGAGATATCATGGCAAATGGCTACTGTCAATATGTTCCAACATATTTTTATATGGTTTGTGTTACTACTGGATGAGTTAAGCTCTGCATATTGTTACAGCTGCTAACCAAAGGTCTGGGCCACAGACACTGCAATTTGCACACTTAGAAATTTTGCTTTATTCTTGACAGTGTCAGAATCACTAGCTAGGGTTAATACTCGTATATCTCCAGATAAGAGGGAATATCCCCTTATTTTTTTTTTTAAGTAGTACCCACAGCATAATTATGTTTTCATGGAGAAATAAAAAAAACATAACAGTAGTTTTTGCACTCTCTAAATTATTTTTTTGTCTTGTAGAATACTATGATGAAGATGATGTTTATGGACATTCTGTGGAAGACAACTACTGTATCTCACCAGGAACAGGTAACATTTCTCACAGAATTTCAGATGCACAAAAAATATTTGAGTCAGCGCACAACAAAACCTACAATAAGACCTATGTGACCAGCAAAGACAGATCAACCTGTACATCCACACAGTATGGCTAGCATTCTTGTTTATCCTTCTTTTGATAGCCTGGAGCCTGTAGAAGGCACGTGATCAGCAAAAACTGATCAGACTATGCAGATGCATAGGCTGATCTGAGTCTTTGTTGGTCACACACATCTTATTTAGGTTTGTCATGCGCTGGCTCATTTACATTTTATTTTTAGAGCTGTATAACAGAATGAGAAGGGAATGCAGATGAACATTATTTCAAATCCAGGTGGACTGGTGTTGTTGATATGATTTTACAAACAAATAACATTGGTTATTAGAATTGAAGAAATGAAATATCAGGGCCCAGTTGTTCAAAACTAACGATGTCGTTAGTTAACGATTCGTTAAAATTTACATGGAGTGATACGCAAATATGCTGAAATTTTATGCTGAAAAAATGTGAGTAGCTTTTGCAGTGCAAAAGCTACTCACATTTTTTCAGCAAAAAATATCAGAATATTGTATATTGAATCTGCTAAAACAGTTAACGAAATGACCCTTAACAAGCTCGTTAAGCTAACGACGCTTTGAACAACTGGGCCCAGTATTTTTCTGTATGGTACAGAAAAAGTGAGGCACTTCTGTAATAAATACCCACAGCATAGGGTAATAACACAATGTATTGGGACAAGCATGTCTAAGCAAACACTACGGACCCAGAGCAGATGCTGCAGAATGCAGCATCTGATCAGGGTCTTCTACACATTTTTCACCCAGCAATATTTTATACAAATCATCATTGTCTCTGTCTGCCTGAAGAAATCATGGATCCCTGACTATTCAGAGAGTGCACAGTCAACCCTGACGAGACTGGATGCACAGGCTTTTTTAAACCTTCCCTGGATGTAGATATCCAAAACTATTAACGCATCTTAGCCCATTTGTATGCTTGAAAAAATATGGTGCCACTCTGGAAGGCAAGTTGAAAGAGAAGAGCAGGGCATTGTTGATAGAAGTGTCTATATATACTCAGTAAAAATGAAAACTTTACATGGTATTATACCGATTTGTACATGTTTGCCTTTAAAATAGAAACTCTAGAAGTACATTAAATCATAAACCGATCAGTACATAAGACAATGGCAGTAGTCTCGCTCTGGTGAATTGCGTATGAGGAACCCGAGCTTAGCTTTCAGTTTTTCATCTCTCCCCACGCTGTGGTAAATTTCCATTCACTTCATATATGCATTCTTACAGATAAACACTTACTGTGTAGCAGCGATAAGAAAAAACAAATTTGTTTCATTCATCGACATTGTGCAGAAATGCCATGTCTTTCTGAAAATCAACATAACTAGGCCATTGGTATGCTTCAGGCTGTCGCAGTGGTAAATGACGTTGCACATTATCGACATTGTGCAGAAATGCCATGTCTTTCTGAAAATCAACATAACTAGGCCATTGGTATGCTTCAGGCTGTCGCAGTGGTAAATGACGTTGCACAACATTTTGGATGCTCTCGTCAGACTATCCGTAACTTCAATACATGTACCAGGTTTGCAATCACTGGCGCAGTGACGTCACAACAGAACGGCCGCTATATTACGCTGACGCATTTGCTTAACTGATTTTTACCAGCAACGGCAACTGCTCGACAACTTGGGGTAAACGCCCAAATAATCCGAAACTGTTTTAGGCAAAACAACATTCCTGTTCGAGCTCGTAGACCGTACACTGGTCCAATTCTCACTGCCCGCCACAGGGCCGCTAGGCTGTTGTGGACTCAACGCCACCTGCACTGGATCCGTCCTCAGTGGCATAACGTGATTGTCAGTGATGAATCAGGGTTCAGTGTAAGCCATGCTGACGGCAGGGTCTATGTGTATCTAAGTAGAAATGAAAGATATGCTCATTGCTGCTTCAGGGAACGGGATAGATTTAGGGGCGGAAGTGTTATGGTATGGGGAGGTATCATTGGCAACGTCAAAACAGATCTTGTGGTTTTACAGGGTAATCTCAATGCTCAAAGCTATGTTAACCTCCAGAATAATAACCTCCTTCCATTCATGCAGAATTTTGGACCTGGCTTAACTTTTCGACAACGCCAGATCCCCATACTGCCCTCGTAACTGCAAACTTTCTGGCACAAAACAACGTGAACTTTTACCTTAGCCGTCTTTATCCCCGGATATAAATCCTATCGAATACATTTGGGATGGGCTTGGTCGAAGAGCTAGGACCAATCACCAGATAAACAATATGCGAGATTTAACATGGGCTCTTCAGCTGGAATGGCAGGCACTTCCAAACGTTTTGATTAGACGTTAGGTTAACTCCATGAGGCGGAGAATCCGTGCATGCATTGCTAGCAATGGCGGCCACACACGCTACTGATAAATTGCTGCCAGGAAAAGCATAATTTCTTAAGAAAAAATGAAATCAAAATGCTGAAAATGATTTTTCCCTTACATCTGTAAATTCTGATTATTTTATTTGACCCCTGTGCCATATTACGCCAAATAAAAGCATGATTTTCAAAGCAAAATCAAAAAATAAAAACTGCAAGACAAAGTGATTGAGCTTAAGAATCACATATCACCATAGATCTCACATAACGCTTCCTAAATAATGAAATATCTCCTTTTGAAGACCGTGTAAAGTTTTCAGTTTTACGCAGTATAGTTTCTTTAGTCCCTTCTTTCAGAGAAAGCACTTGGTCAACATATTAGACAACCTGACACAAGTTTGTCGAGTACCGTATTATACCCACCCTCTACCCGCGCACACACACACACACACACACACACACACACACACACACACACACACACACACACACACACACACACACACACACACACACACACACACACACACACACTTTGAGCATCTTTTCTTTGGTTTGTCAGTTACATTTTGGTTTTTGTGTTATAACTTCACAAGAATTTCACGATACCATGCATATTCATAAGATCCTGCTTTTACACAAAACCAGGGTCGTAGACTCACAGGGCCAATACTGTCAGTGTTATTTCCCTTTGTCGTCCTTGATAAATAGATTTGTCATGTTTCTATATGATACATGCATGGTGAAATCAACTTCTGTTGCAGTATTTGCCAGCCTTGGTGGCTCAGTTGGATGCGCGTCTGACTGGTGATCAGGAGGCTGCGGGTTCAACCCCTGCCTGGTCGGCAACATTTTTCTGTTAAGGTTGATCATGAAACATTTTCAAGATTCAAGAAGGACAGTTGTCAGTTTCTGGCGAAAGAATGTGCACAATACTGGTTAACGCTTAGAGGACTAAGCCTGCCCAATAAAAGTGTGGTTAGGTAAACTGACCGCTCTGGACATGACCCCATTGGGTTGACTGGGCCGTAACACCTCAGCACAAACAAACATGCTGAAAAAAAAACTTTAAATAAAAAAAAAATCCAGCTATTTGAATTTTGCCATTTTCCAGCAGTTTACACATTCTTGAAATGCATTTCAAATGGTGCATGTATTGTGAATTCGACTTGTCCCACAGTATTTGTAGAATCCCCACTTACTGCTGTGCATACTCATTATAGATATATTTAATATGATGTGCATAAAAATGTTTTGTGTTGAAATGTTATTTTTGACAAAAGTATAGCTGTTTGCACTTTGCCATTTTTATGCAAATGTACAGACAAATCTGGATCTATGCTGTTTCCGTATTCTTAAGTTTTTTTTTTATTTAGAGGGGCTCATTTGATGATACATGTATATTGCAGCTGCCCAGTTCACATTTAACAGAGATCGTGGTATGGACCTGTCAACATTTATGGGAAGTGAGGAGGGGATCCCTGAAGAAGATGAAGAGGCTGAGGAGGACGACACACCCCGAGATCAACACAGGGGTTCTGTAGACTATACCAGACCTCAGCTCTCTGACCTTGATGAGGGTACTAACTTTAGCATGCTCTTCACAAAATTAGCATCATAGCTCCAGTTAAGAGAAGTATACAAATGGAATTTTTCCATCTCAATGAAAATGTCTGTTGTGGGTGCTCATTAGAAGTGACTCAGTGAGGTGCTTCTAATGTGTACCTATAACATATATTTTCATGGGGAACTTAGAAACGTATCAAATACTGTTTTTCTTTTTGATTAAAAAAAGCATCTAATCTGGAGCTATAATTAGATTAGCAGGCAGAAAACAAGAAATGAACGTTACTTTCCAGAAAACAGGTTGCAATTTTTTTTTGTTGTTGTTTTTTAGAATTGTTTGTTAACCCATTGTAGACGGAATAGACTCTCCCACACTATATATTGGAAGACGCCAATTTCAATTTTAGGTACGTCCGGCTATGAGATTTACAAATTCCTAGAGAAAAATAGCTTAAACTATTTGCAAACAGTGGAGACTGATCAGATGCCGCATTCTGTGGCATCTGATCTGAGTCTGCACTGTTTGCCAAGTACCCTTTTACGGGTCCTGACTACAATGGGCTAAAGGTGAAGATGTGCATGAAATTCAAGATATTTATTCCATAATGTTACATGAATGTTTGGACTTGCAGGGATATAAAATTCCACTTGCCCGCTCGCATTTGCGAGTAAATTTTAAGGCAGGACAAGCGAGATTTTCATAACTTTCTTCACTTTTTCTTCAGCATCTAAATGAAAAAAATAGCATCTAAATGAAAAAAATAGATTATAAGGGCGAGTAAGTTTTGAGGGACTGACACCTCAGACTTGTTTCTGCTAGTACACGTATTGATAATGCTTACTTGCACATTTACAGAACAGAATTGTTTTAGGGAAGCTAGGTGTGAAAATCTTTTTATCAGCAGTGAATCCATCAGGATTCACTCAGTATAAGATGGCTTAAAATAATTGTCAGTTTAAAGCAACTAAATATCACCAGGGCCCAATTGTTCAAAGCATCGTTAACTTAACGAGCTTGTTATTGTTAAAATATTAACTGTTTTATTTTAGTAAGTACAATATCTAATTCACAGATATTTTTACTGAAAAAATGTGCGTAGCTACACACATTTTTTCAGCAAAAATATTAGTGTATATGCCATATTTAATGATCAAAATTTTAACGATGCGTTAACTAATGACATTTTGTTTTGAACAACTGGGCCCTGCTTTTCTGACTAAATAGCGTATGCCTACATTGCAGACTAAAAGCTCCAGATGGAGCAGTCAAACCAGGGTCCATATTGTTTGCCATTCCACCAAGCATTTTGTGATGCAAAGGCATAAAAAAAAATAGGCAGAAAAACATGGAATAAAGTGTTTGATTTAATAAGAAATTAACCATACTGTTAATTTTTAATATCAAACAGACATCATTGCATCATTGATAATGGCATATTTATTTTCTCATTAGGAAAAGAAACAAGTTAGAAGTGTAACAGGCACACTTATTATAATAGATTATGCTCACAGTGCTTGCACTAACTGACAAAATCAGGAAGTCCTAGGACTTCCTAGCTCCAATGTCTGGAAGTCCTGGTGATCAAATTTTTTCACTCACTTTCAGAAATTCAACCTCAGTATTCTTAAACTCTCATTTATGGAGTAAAACTGCTATTGTTAAGCTAAATAACATATAAATTCATTCTAAATTTTTGTGATAAATGACTAAATATCTTTAAAAGTTGGAAGTCCCAGACTTCCTGGCATTGATTTTTGGAAGTCCCAGGGCAATTTTTGGGAGTCTCTGACTCCCAGACTTCCCATAATGCAAGCACTGATGCTAATTTTTAAAAATATTATTTATTATTTTATAATATTATGTATATTAGTATATATATTATTTTTACAGCGAAGCTGAACTCGTGTCTGGAAGAAATAAGAAATATTCTTGGAGAATCAGTGCCAGAAAATGTCATGGTAGACACTGTGATAAAAAGCAACTTTAGTCTAGATCGTGCACTTAATGAACTGTTATCTCAACAAGGTAATGTTTAATATTGCTGTGGCCTTATTGACTGTGAGCTGAGAAAATCATCTTTTGGCATATGCAAGCTTTTCATTACCATAATTCTAGGTAAGAGGGGATAATCAGATAATGTTTTTTCTTATTTCTCCATGAAAACATGTGGGTACATCTCTGTGAGGTGCTTCTGATAAGTACAACATGTTTTCATGACAGGTGCTTCTAATAAGTACCATAACATGTTTTCATGACAGAGGTGCTTTTAATAAATAAGTACCCACAACATGTTTTTGTGGAGAAATAGAAAAATATATCAATTCTTTGCGTACGAAAACAAGCACCTTATCTGGAGCTTTGTTATTCCTAGACCAGAATTTGCAGTTCATTCAACCCTTTCACACCTGAATTTCTGACTATTTTTTTCTTTTAGTCTAGATATCCATTATTGCTAATAAGGGTAAACAGAGTAGATCCTGATAAGTTGTTCATTTATGAATCCTCCCGTTTGGATTTGGTCTGTTTTCTGAGCAGAAATTGTGGTAATACAGGTGACTTCATATGTTAAATAAAATGTATTACTGCCTGCTGGGGACACACTACTAGCACAGCTCAAAAAAATGCTCCCTATGTTAGGAGGTAGATCATTGAATTTATGAAAACAACAACAATCAAATGGTAATCTGTTTATTCAGTTATAAAAATTAGTTATTTTTGCTAGATAATGGACTGAAATTATGCAAAATCATTAACACAAATATGACACATTTCTTTTACCATCAGTACCATTTTGAGCCTCGGAACATAAGTATTCAGACACCTAAAAAATTACTATTTTTCGAAGTCCAAAGTATTGGGGCTGCTAGAAAATTTATTGATTTTTCCTTTCCCAATACTTAGGAACGTAAGTAGGTCAGGAATCTGTTTCATTTACAGCAGGTTGTTTTTGATTGTGTTGGGGTTAAACGACACTTCAACCCTCGTGGGTCATTTTGTGTCGTCTCCCAGAGAGAGGGAGATAGAAGAGAAAGTAGAGGAGATGAAAGAGAGGAACAGTGAAGAAAGAGGATCAGGAATAAAAGTGAAGAAACAGGAGAAATAAAAAAACATTCCCCCTCTTCCCTTACCTGCTAGAAGGATAGCAGGCCTTGCCTAGCTGTAAGCTAATATCAGTTGGATGCCCCCGGTGATGTAAGATACATAACACCTTCGCACTACACAACCACCCCCTGCAGCAAGTTATGTGTGCACTTTTTTTTCTGTCTTGTCCTTTGTTTTCTCTTCCTCTGGTTGAGAAACGACTCTATCCGAAATACTGACATTTGGGCTTTTATCTCTTAAAGCACCAAGCAGAATTAGCAGACGATTCACATGAAATGTCACGACTTATTTTCTATAAAAAGTAATAAAAAATAAATAAAATTATGTCTGCTGCAGTTGTGATTGGCACTTTAAGGGTAATACTAGAGGCAAACATACAAACTCATTGCATGCCTATAGTAAGAGAAGTAAGTGCCTTTTCATATGTTCATTTCAGTTCTTTCTTTGCAGAGTAAGTGCCTTTTCATATGTTCATTTCTGTTCTTTCTTTGCAGATGCCCCAAAACCACAGAGACAGCCTCGTAATCGAAGGAACAGATCTCAAGGTATTGTTAGTTGAAATTACCGTATTATATTTTAATCCTTAGAGTGCCAATCACAACTGCTGCAGCAGACGACATTTTGAAATATTTTTCTTCTTTTATTATTATTTTCAGAGAAAATAAGGCATGACATTTCATGTGAATTGTATAGCAGACAATTCACATTAAATATCAGGACTTATTTTATCTGAAAAAATAATTTGAAAAATTTTGAATGTTGTCTGCTACAATTTTGCTAGGTGCTTTAAGGGTTAAAATCAATCATTAGGTTGATTCTAAAGATTACTCTCAACATTCTTGTGTAGGTTTTTATAAATCAATAAGAAACAAATTATTGCTCGTGATTGAAAAATAAAAAAAATAATATCTGGAGCCATAGCTTCATATATGAAGAGTATCTAGACATATTTTTCTTATTTCTCCACAAAAACATATAGTGTGGGTACTCATATATGCAAAAAAATGACAATCTTTATAAAACCTTTATCTAGAGTTCCGTTCTTGTCTACAAATTGAGAGTGTTGATTCTTGGTTAACAAGTGCTTTCATCTGATTAATGACATTTCTAAGTTTATTCACCAATCCTTCTCAGTGTCATTTGCTGATTATTATTCAGATAAAAGACATTGCTTAACCCATACCATTCACTGGGCTTATTTAGCAGACGACAAATTGATGATACTTTCTTATTTTCCCCAGAAAACTGACTTTGACATTTTATGCTAATTTTGTCCATCGGAGACAATTTGCATGAAATTTCAAATCCTGTTTTCTTGGAAAAACTAGAAAAATATTTCAATATGTAGTCCTCTGAAAATTTTACCCAGAGTGCTAAGTGTTAAACTACATGTAGTTTGTGAATGATGGCTGTACTATTGCTTAACAAAATGCCTTGTTCATTTATTTTCATAACTGTTCCCTGTTGCTGTTTATACTGGATGGTGTCTGTTGTTGTGTCTAAACATTCACACCTGTTTGTTCATAATGGCTCCTGGAAGGTAAGAATTTGATGATTCAGATTTAGAAATTGATGGTTCTTTTATCGAATATGATAATCCTTTTGTGCCAGAAGGCTTTGCTGGGGGGATAATGAAATTTAGGGATGATGATTTGTCTGTGAACAATATACATGAAAACACCAATAATTCTGGGGTTGAAAAGGGTGTCCTTGGAGGGAATAGCAATGTTAAGCAAACTCTATTAGTAAGAAAGGTTGATATTGTTCAGGACTCTCTCTCAGAAACAAAAGTAAATACGCAGTATGAAAAGAAGGTGACAAAGATAGATATGAGTGAAAAGATGAAATCATTAAGTGACCTTGTTAATAAAATGTCTGTAAAGGACATAATGAATCAGCCATTGTCACCCAACTCCAATAAAGAAAACATTCCACTTAAGAATTTTAATCAACTTAAGCCAGAACCTATAACGACTTCTGGAAGTAAAACACATGAAGTCCAAAGTATGTCAGAATTAGATGAAAGCTTGGTAAATTTTTCAAAGAAACCAGCTGATGTAAGCAGCTTCTTAGCATCTTTGGCAAACCAACAACAAACCCACACTTCTGCTTGTAGTCAGGCAACATCATTAGCTGAACCTTCTAAAATTCAGTCCACAGGAAAACTTGAAAATAGTTTGAATCAAAAGCCATCATTAGCTGAGCTTGCAATGAAACATAATTCTAAGACTTTGGCCTTAAAACCTTGCTCAGTTCTTAGTTACGCAGTGGAAAACAAAAAAGAAGGACAGCTATGCAGTGAAAAGCCATCATTAGCTGATCTTGTTAATAAACATGAATCTCAGTCTCGGATACAAAAATCAGCAGTGCTAATTAATGATTCAGTCAGGAAAGAGGACAAAACACAGAAACCATCATTAGCTGAGCTTGCTATGAAAAATCAGATACAAAAATCAACAGTATTACTGGTTGATTCAGTCAGGAAAGAAGAAGGAATGCCAAGTTCAGTTGAGGAACCATCATTAGCTGAGCTTGCTATGAAACATGAGTCTCAGTCTCAGATACAAAAATCAGCAGTGTTACTGGCTGATACAGTCAAGAAAGAAGGAATACAGATTTCCACCCAGAAACCATCATTAGCAGAACTTGCTATAAAACATGAATTGCAAGCTCAAGTTGTTAAACCTGTTTTGCCACAAACTAGTGTAAGTAAGAAAACATCTTTAGCTGAACTGGCAAAAATGCAGTCACAGGTAAATATAGAAAAAATACAGGCTCAGTCAGCTAAGTCTAGCCAGCCATTGTCCTTGGCAGAGTTTTCTAATACAAACAAATCACAATCAGACACCAGGTCACAGTCTCATGCAGGACAAAACAAACAAGAACTGCAAGTTGATTTAGGAGAATTTCAGAAACAGACAGTAGTGTCAGAACAGAAGGCGTCATTGATGGATCTGGCCAGTAAATTTCAGCAGCAGAAAGAGAAGCAACAAGCCCTTGAAAGTGCTCATGATAAAGGGAATACACTTGTTGCTGGAACTGTGAAGTCAAATATTTCTCTAGTGCAGTTGGCTAAGAGCAAAAATACTCACACAAATGCAAAAGATTCAAAGAATTTGAAGCTACAAAGTAAAGACAACATAATATCATCTTTAGACAGAATGAATATTTCTGACAAAAGCAAGGATATTGCAAGTGTGGAGGAAGTGAATGTTCAAATAAAAAAAGCTGCTGTGGATGATATTCTTCTGGACTTTGCAGATAACCTTTATATTGCTCAAAGCTGTAAGTTAATGAAAGGTGCTTCGAAACTTGGTAAAACCCTGTGCTTGAAAGTGAAATTGAATTATAACCAAAGCAGTGACAGTATTGTTTTGAGAAAATATAGGACAAAGAAATTCTCATACCGCTCTCAGATGGCAGGGAGAAAGGCAGGCACACCTGTACATACAAAGAAAATCACACCATTTGATTTCTTAGAACCATCGCCAGATGATATTGTTAAACAAAGGCAGAAAGCGGCTTTTAAAAGAACTGGTGAAAGAAAACTATCAAACTGATGCCATATTAACACTGAAACGGAACAAGAACCTTTTTAGATTGAATGTACAGGAACATGAACAGGACAAACAAGATTATTTAAACACAGTTTGTCTGATATATTGGGAAACATTTATGAGGTCAAGTGGTTAATACTTTCATCTGCAGACCAGTGGTTTGAATACTGCTGGAGGCAGAATTGAGGTTATAGTGAAGCTTTATTATTGCATAAAAAGCAGTGCCGCACATTATTAACATCCGTGCATTAACTGGCGAAAAGCCGTGTATTAACAAGGCAATTCACAGGCTGTTAATGCACGGCTATGCAAATTTCAATATGATCGTACCGGGGCCACAGAATTGCTGCCATCACGAGATGTGTACTACCCTGCCCCAGAATGAGCATAGTACGTGGAAATAGCGTTCGCGTGACATCGGTGAAAAGGCAAAACAAAATAGTGCAAGAAATAACGGAAAATGCAGGAAATAGTTTCAGTTTTTATGCAATAATAGCAATCGAACATGGTTTTTCAATGCATTAACATTCGCCAGGTCCCTTGGGAGGTGTTGAAAACTGTGGCCTTTGGTCTCGGTTTTCAACACCTCCCTCGGGACCTGGCGAATGTTAATGCATGAAAAACCATGTTTCATCCCTATATTGCTAGCGGCCTTTCTTATCATCCTTTCATCATCTTAGTATGACTTAAGTACTATTGAAACAGATATAAAGCACCAACTCGTCATCATCACTGAAAATATTTACATTGTTTTTACCCAGAATATTCCGGCAGACCCTGTCTAAGCTAACAGTGGAGACCCAGATCAAACTGCTCCTTCAGAAACTACTCAAGTTTTATTAGGGTCTGCACTGTCATTTTATTTGGACAGGCTCAGTTCTGCTTCAGAATTACATGTATGTCAAATCCTCTCAATACTCATTTTATCATCAAACGAAGGTACCATTTAGATTAGACAGAAACTTTTGGAAGGATTGATCTCAGTAAATCATGATTCCTAAGAAGATTATTGTTACATATATAATGTAGGCAGCTTTGTTTTTATACCAGCTTCTGGAAGAAGAGTTTACACCACATCCTCTTGGGTATACACCACAACCTCTTGGATATACACTACAACATTTTGGAAGATAAGTTTAGTTATACACCACATCCTCTTTATAACCCTATTACTGGGATCCAAAGCAAAAAATGTCTTAACTAAACAACTATGTAATATCCAAACAAAAATGTATAGATTGTAATAGAAAAATGACCATAGATTTTGCTATATAATCTATACATTTTTGTTTAGAAACACTTTTGGGGACCACCTTTAAACCATCTTATAACCGAAACAGTCTTATAATGAACCGTCTTTTAACCCATTTATGGGACGCAAGGTTTTTGGAGTCTGATCTGGGTCTACAGTTTGCCGATGCATTGGCAAACTGTAGACCCAGATCAGACTCCACAAACGTGGTATCTGATCAGGGTCTACACTGTTATAAGTTCAGAAATTTCTACAAAAATGATAACAATAAAAACTAACCAGACCCCCCTTATATAGGAAATGGACCTGTCCAGAGAATTGAGATAGAATAGTGTACAGGGCATAAATGGGTTAAAGAGGTTCCAGTGTACATGTATGTTATGCCATTACATCTGCCCATTGATATTTCACAAGTCATCTGTACATGTATAGCAGCAAAAGTGAAAAAAGAAATATTTGGTTGCAGTGGTGAATAAAACTATTGTGAGGGAGAGTAAAACTTACAGAAAACTTGCCTGACAGGGTGAGTACAAATTTGTGCAGCAGAATTTGAAAAGAAGCCAAATGATCATATGTTTGAAAGAATGCAACTGGAATGTGCTTCGTAAACCAGTCAGTATGGAAGTGATATGGCATCTTTCTTAAAACTACTAGGAGAAGTTCCATTTTGCATAGATTTTGAATATGGCCGTATTACTAGATTTTTATAGTGCAGAAAATGGATAAATGACATGTATGTGCAGTTTGCCTATTGATGAGTGGGCATTGCAAGTCTTGAAGAATTTATTGGTTGTCACACAGGGTTTTTTGAAAGTCCTACAGTGCCCTAGAAAATTATTTCTGTATTTCAAACCATTGTTGACTAATCTTGTTGTTGTTGACTAATCTTTTTATCTCCACCCTTTGGGGATCATGTTATCTTTTTCATCTGTGTGTGTGTGTCTGTGCATTTGTAATTGATGCTGTCTTCTAGACTTTGTTAGGGCTGCAAACCTGAAACTTGAATGTTAACATTGTCCTGCTGAACCCAGATATATCCTGCCTTTGCAAACTGTGTAGATCCAGATCAGTTGGCTTTGGAAGAAGCCAACTGATCTGGATCTGCACTGTTTGTCATTATGAATTTATATCAAAATTCAAAATAAAGTAATCTGATTGGCTGAAAATTAGAAATGGGAGTGGCATCTTAATTTATTCAGCAGGACAAGGGTTAATGAGAGACAGCATGAGAAAATGAACCTTCAGATGTGCAGCCAGCAAAGCCATCTTGCTCATAAGTGCAGTCTGATCAGGGTCTTTGCTGGGCACTCTTTGGATAATTAAGCATCTTAGATTCCTTCAGGTGAACATGGAAAGCTTTGATCAGACTGTATGGATGCACAGGCTAATCTGAGTCTGTTGGATGCATATATTTAAAGGTACATTTTATCATGTGCCTCATACCATATTTACCCTAAGTATTGGCACACCTTATCTACTTACTATACTTGTCCTAAAATTTGAAATAGTCCATTCTTTTACCTGTTAATGTGTCTAAACTATTGCTGCATGTTTGGCAAACAGTGTAGACCCTGATCAGACGCCGCATTCTGCGGCTTCTGATCTGGGTCTACACTGTTTGCAAATGCCTATCTGTCCCAATTGCATTT
Organism: Anodontia alba; assembly: GCA_964016985.1. NCBI lineage: Eukaryota > Metazoa > Mollusca > Bivalvia > Lucinida > Lucinidae > Anodontia > Anodontia alba. Next base: position 118,086,175 of record OZ024825.1, on the reverse strand, counting down.
GTTTTTTCATATTTTTTCACAAAAGCTGAAAACATATTTTCATGGAGAAGTAAGAAAATATCGATATTTTTGTCTTTCTGTAACTGCTTAGTCTGTGACTTGAAAAAGCTGTTTCATTAGCCTTTACCACCCTATGGGCAAATTCAGCAGACAACAAATTGATGATGTCTTTCTTATTTTTTCCAAGAAAATAGGCTTTTACATTTCATGCAAATCGTCTCCTAAGGAGACAATTTGCATGAAATGTCAGAGCCTATTTTCTAGGAAAAAATAAAATAAAATATTTCAGAATGTTGTTTGTTGAAATTTTTTATCCAGCGCGCTAAGCATAAACTATCCTTTATGTCAGCAATTTGCACATATGTGCTATAGCTGAAGAAGCTAAACCTTATGAGGCCTGCAAATAGCTGAATGCCAAGATTTTTTATTTGTTGATTGCATAAGTCATGAAAAAGTAGCTACACGAGTGATTATGATGGTCATAGTCTTGACTGCAAACCAACACAATATGTCACACAAAGTAACAATGTCATGTGACAGTCCATATGCCTTCTCATTTCTTCCTGTCATCCATTTACATTGGTTTATACATATGGATTTCAAGATAAATTATACTAAACTTAGGCAAGTATATGATGAAAATATCTTTAGACCCAAACTGAGATTAGAACTCAACACCTAGTGACCATTCCATGTAGCAGTTCTTTGGCACATCTATGGCTATCCTCTTGGCCGGTGAGATTAAGGTCCTCCAGAATCAAAAGATGAACAGATTGTCGGGTTGTGTGATTGGAACCTTTTGACATCAGAATATGACATTTCTGTTCTGGCTCTTCAATGCTTGCTCTCCTCTACTAATAAGATCTTTGGTCTCCTCCAAATATCCAGTAGAAGGGACAGAAGAGAAGATGTGACCATAGCTCTAGATAAGGCGCTTTTTTCAACCCAAATATATAGATATTTTGCTTATTTCTCCACGTAAATGTATGTTGTGGGTACTCATTAGAAGTGCCTCAGCGAGGCACTTCTAATGAGTACCCACAACATATGGTTTTTTGTGGAGAAACAAGAAAAATATTTATCTGATACCCCTGTTCATCTAGAGCTATGGGTGACAATCAAAATTAAGGCTGAATCAGACTGCCAAACAGAAAAGATTGAGTACCTCGTTTCTTGTTACGAATGCTGGAAGCGGTATGTAGAGGAGACAAAAGGTCCGTTGAACCTCAGAATGAACTGTCACTGTGTGCGATGACTGTAAACACTGCAGATTCGAAAGGTCACCAGTTGCAGAACATTTTCGTTCATCAGAACATGACTTTCTCAGTCAAGCCTCTGTTTGTTGCATCAGCCATAACACAGAATGGACAGATCAGACCAGGAAATCTATTTTGAGAGTTACTGGATCTGTCACCTTAACATTTTGAGGCCTAATGGTATCAACTTCGAGGATTGACCAGTATGAGTTTTTGCATACAAGTTCAAGAAGTTTCACAGCGTTCAGAATGATCGCCAGGTTGCTGTGTTATAATCTTGTAACAGTTTAACCAGCTTTGATCTCTTGTACCCACAGTTGTATAGATTATCACGCTCAAGCTTGTCATGTAGTGCACAGACATTATTCTATGATGATTTTATTCTAGTTGTCGCACTGTATGATATTCAAAACAAGCTGTCAATTTTACATCACTCATTTGTACGCCATGTATGTGCCCACTCAGGGCGTTTTCCAACATTTTCATATAATATTCACAGATTTCATGCTTTTGGCTACTTGTACATGTAGATATGTTTTAATAGGCTTTTACAGCTTTGGCAGGCTGTTTTACAAGTTTTTACCCTTTCTTGCTTTCGAGGGTTGAGCGCAAGACTATGGTAACTCAAACATATTTTTGAAACCCTTGTTTAGGGGCAACTTGGACCCCTTTGTAAACAATGCAAATTTAGGTGCCATTGCTCATACGAGCAATGGCACCTAAATTTTCATTGTTTACAGAAAGAAATGTTGTAATCTTCATAACGCCTTCATGGTGAGGAGATTAGGTTTGGGGAAAAACAACCATCTGACTTACGCCAGTCTTGCGCTCAACCCTTGCTTTGTCGTCTTTTTTTTTTTTTTTTCACCTGTATGAGTGTGAAAACTGATGAAGGCATAAGCCAAAAGCGCTAAGTTGTCTTGAAATTTGAACTGTTAATGATTAAATGTCCATATATATTATGCAGGGAAGATATGCACATCATAATTCATCCACATATATAAAATATTTACAGGTTATTACTGGTATTTGATTGCTTTTTTACCATTTATGATAATCAGAAATCAGAATTTCAATTATTCACTTTTACACTTTTATATGAGAGATGCAAGTCATGAGAATTTTGCTTGATGTCATATGACAACTGATGGTTCAGACCAGCCTGGGCTTTCTGGTCAAGATCTTCACTTTTTACATTAAGAATTTCTTAACAAGACTTCATGCCATATAATTAGAGTCTCTGAAGCAGCACTGGAAGTAAAAGGACCAGGGCCCAGTTGTTCAAAGCTAACGATGTCTTTAGTAACAATTTGTTAAAATTTACATCGAGTGATACGCAAATATGCTGAAATTTTTTACTGAAAAAATGTGAGTAGCTTTTGCAGGTCAGTATGTTAACATCAGATCTGATTGGTCCAAACAGACTAAGTAGCAGCTTTATGCTTTTCAAGTGGTCTTTGCCAGGATGGAAATCTTCAGTTTCTGTCTGACTAGCAGCCCTATGCTTTTTGTCTTTGCCAGGATGGAAATCTTCAATTTCTGTCTGACTAAGTTAGAATGAGAATGCACATCCAGCTTTAATGGTGTCCTCATTTGAAGCTTCTGCTGATTCTCAAGTTCTGAAAGTCTGGAGACTCATCTCGTTGTTGTACATGCTTTGCAAAAGAATGTCATTTGATATATTATCATAGTTAATTCAGATTTAGGCCTAGCAGACAGCATTTTTCTTGATTAGGTTTTAGTATACACCCAGGCTATTTGGGACAGACACTGTTGGTATATGACATAAGTTGAATTCTCTCATAATGTGACTCTTACTTTGTTATAACCATTCTGTTATATACATGTATTGCATGAAGAATGTTATTTTTTCTGCATGCAGACATTGGTTGGGTTTTATAATTATTCTACACACCTGAGTCACGAAGTGGTATCCTCCTTGTTTGAATTTGGAAATTTTCATTGTTGTAAATAGAGATGTTGGTTAAAAATCAAAAACTCATCTGGATCTACGCTGTTTGTAAATGTATATATTTTGGTCTGCAGGGCTGAAAGAGCTAAGCTGGGACTAAAATGAGGGAGGTTTCTCTTGGGAGAATTTTTTAATAGTTCCTTAGTCTTGCTTGTATATTTGAGCCCTCTGTCTCTCAGAAAGGGAGCTTAGCACATTTGTAGGTAGTGAATAAGTCCTAGATCAATCTGTGCAGCCACACAATCCAATTATGACCTTTGCTGTGCACCACAGCATTCTGGGCCCAGGTGTTCAAAGCATAGTTAGCTTAACAAGCTGGTTAGTGGTCAAAATGTTAACTGTTCTAGTAAGTACAATATATTATTCGCAGGTGTTTTTGCTGAAAAAATGTGAGTAGCTTTCACATTTTTTCAGCAAAAAATATTAGTGTATATGCCATATTTAATAATAAACGTTTTAACGATATGTTAACTAATGTCATCGTTAGTTTTGAACAGCTGAGCCCTATAGTATAAAGGGAACTGAATATACTTGGTGAATTTGAGACAACTTTTGAAACTTCCTGATTTTTTTTACATGCACACCTATCCCCTTTTCCCTTTCCAAAAAGGATCTCTTGGGAGCAAATTGTTTCCTTTAAGAGTAGATTCCTTTTTGGGAGGGATACAAAACATTTTTGACAGAATCACCTCCCCAGGGAGTAAATTATTTCCTTTTATATTAGACCTCTTTTTGGAAGGCATACAAAATTGTTTGGACAGAATTACCTCCCCTGAAAGTGTATCAGTTCCCCTTAAGTTTCCTCCAGGCAGACATTAAAAACTGTGATCTGAGAGTGCAGATACTCAGGCTGATCAGGTTCTTCAAATGTGCTAAGATCCCTTTTTGCTTGATGTTGATGAAGCTCATTTAACCCTAGCCCTGCTGAACCCTGTTATGTCCTGCCTTTGCAAACAGTGTAGATCCAGATCAGTTGGCTTCTTCAGAAGCCAACTGATCTGGTTCTGCACTGTTTGCCATTAAGATGTGAATTTATATCAACAATCTGGATCAAGTAATTTAATTGGCTGAAAACTAGAAATGGGCGTGGCATCTTAATTTGTTCAGCAGGACAAGGGTTAACTTAAATAGATTGGCAGGAGGTGCTTACATTCTGGATCTTGTGCATAGGCGTCTCCTGTCTGCAGCTGTTATTATTTGTGAATCATGGTACTTGATATATACTCAGTGGGGATGCTTGGTTTTGTTGACACCTGCACTTAAATTTGTTTCAAACATTTGGGGTTTAAAGCTGCTGAAGAAGCTTATTTGTGTGTGTATGTGTGTGTGTGTTTGTGTGTGTGTGTGTGTGTCCAACACTCTATATTTTGTACATTTATGTTTATATTTTAACCCATTACTGTCAGTCAGAGTTATTTTTCACAACTCTTGGACCAGCCTGTTTCCAATAGCTGGGTGTCTGGTTAGTTTTTAGCTCGCCTGTACGAAGTACAAGGAGAGCTATTGTAGTCACCCCGGTCGTCCGCGTTTGCGTTTGCGTTCCCGTTCCCGTCACACTGCGTTAAAGTTTTTCAAATGCTTATATCTCAACAGTCACTCCTCACAGAGGCATCAAATTTGGAACTTAGGTTCCTTGGAGGGTCTTCTGGGATTCCAAGAGAATAAACCCCTGGGTTCATGCCCCTGGGTGGGGCTAGGGGTCAGGATCTAGGACACCTTTGTAATACTGTGTTAAAGTTTTTCAAATTCTTATATCTTGACTTTCACTCCTCATAGAGCATTCATATTTAGAATTTGGGTACCTGGAGGAGTCTTCTGAGATTCCAAAAGAACATACTCCTGGGTTCATACCTCAGGGTGGGCCTTGGAGTGGGGCTAGCGGTCAAAATCTAGGACACATTTGTAAAATCTTATATGCCTACAGGTTATAGACACAACTGGTTATACATCAGCTAACTATGTGACATCGGTTTAAGTGTAAGAGAGTGAAGGTCATGGTGACCTACATTTTACAGTCCAGGTCACCTAGATTTCACGGTCCAGTGATTTTGCCTTATATCTTGAATACTATTTGTTGGATAAATGTCACACCTGGGATACTACTTCCATGTGACCCAATGAATGACCACTTACTATATCTAGGTCATTGTGACCTATATTTCATGGTTCAGTGATTTTGCCTTATATCTTGAATACTATTTGTTGGATAAATGTCACACCTGGGATATTAGTTCCTTGTGACCCGATTATTGACGTCAAAATATTTCTCTGTTGGTGTGACCTATATTTCATGGTTCAGTGATTTTGCCTTATATCTTGAATACTATTTGTTGGATAAATGTCACACCTGGGATATTAGTTCCATGTGACCCAATGAATGACCACTTACTATATCTAGGTCATTGTGACCTATATTTCATGCTTCAGTGATTTTGCCTTTTATTTTTATTACTTTTTCATGGAGAATTGTCATACCTCGATTATTATATCTATGTGACAAAATGATTTACATACAAATACATCTAGGTCAGTGTGACCTATATTATATGGCTTAATGATAAAAATGTTACAATATAAAATGTACCCAGCAGGCGAGCTACGCTGTCCTACGACAGCTCTTGTTATTAACTCATCTGATTAAGAATCATGGTGAGCCATTGTGATCGCTCACTGTCCTTAATTGTCATGCGTTGTAGGTCGTGCATCATGCGGCGTCAACAATTTGCTTCAAGTGACAATTCCTCTTACACCCCTGGGCCAATTTCAATCAAACTTCACAGAAATGTTTCCTAGGTGACAGTCTACCAAAATATTTAAAATGGGTCTGCTGCAATGAACAAGATGGTTGCCATGGTCGCCATTTTGAATATCTATTTTGATCTCTGAACTGAAACAGCCACAGTGGCTCACTTGGTAGAGCATCCGTTTTGTGATTGGGAGGTTGCGGGTTCAATCCCCGGCTGAGCCATACAAAAGACTTTAAAAAAATTGGCACTAGCTGCTCTGTCGCTTGAGGCTTAGCATTAAGAAATGGTCACCAACACCAACCCCCCTGTGATTAATAGTGGGGGGATTGGTGTTTGTGATTGGTATTGGTGACCATTTGTTTTATAATGGATTGTTATGTGGTTGGTTATTGGTTAACCAACTCAGCCCGTATATTGTGCGTTTAGTGGGCTTAGGTTGAGTGTTCGTCCTCTCACTGGTCGATTTTTGCATACAATCATATGGTTATCTTTCTTGATTTTTTTTTTTTTTTTTTATATTTTATTTCACAGAAATTCAAGGATTTCATGTATTTCAATATTTTTTCGCATACAATAAATTTCAGAGGCAATCAAAGATGGACATGCTGTTGTTACCTGGGTTCTCGTCACTTGACGTGTCGTTGTGGATGGGTAGGAAGCATCTGTGGCATCTTCGGTACGGAGTGGACATCCTGTTTCGGAAGGCTATCCTTCTCCTGATGTGTCTGAGGGGTCTGTAATTGTGGCTGGTGTCTGCATCTTCTTCCTGTTTGGGCGAGTTCGGAGGTGTCATTATGATGACGTGGTCGGGTTGATTGGTGTCTTCCAGGAGTTCCACTGAAGTGTCTTCTTCTTGTTGGCCTTGGTTTTCATCGCCTGAATCTGCTCTGTTGTTGATACAGCTCCATGGGTTTTCCCTGTTGTCTGCCGGTGCGTCAAATGGGAGTACGTTCTGTACAGATTGGGCTTGGGTGCCGATTTCTATGTTTGTTGGCATTGGTTAGGGTACTGTTTCGATTGCTCCGTCTGCAGTATGCCGTCTGTGACTTCGCAGGACTTGTCTTTGGTGTCGGCTGGCGTTGGTGGTTCACTTGACATCTTGGACCTCGATGGTCTTATTGGTGAGAGTCCTGGGTTGGGGAGGTCCCAGTTGTCACTTGTCATGGATTCTGAGACTATGTTTTGGGCGTCGGCGGTGAGTGCGTTCTTGAAGATGTTGATGTGACTCATAAATGTCCATCCTTTGGCACCGTGAAATAGGTCTCGAGTCATCAGTGTTTTGAAACGCTTGTTTCCAGAAGTCCGTGGAGGGAGCTCCCAGCGTGGTGAAGTCTTTGATGATGTTTGAGGTGCCCAAATGATATTTGAGGTATGATATCCTGTTCAGCAGCGGCTGTTTCTCATTGCTGACGAAACGCCATATTGGTTGGTTTGACGTGATCAGCACAGGTTTTCAGTAGAGCAGCTCCACCGGCTTGTTTTTAGCTCACCTGAGCTCTGCTCAGGATGAGCTATTGTGATCACTTTTCGTCCATCGTCCGTACGTGCGTCCGTCCGTGCGTCCATCTGTGCATCCGTCCGTTAACATTTTCAAACAACTTCTCCTCTGAAACCGCTGAGCCAATTTTGCTCAAATTTCATGTGGAGCCTCCTTAGGGTGGGGGAACAAAAAATTGCTAAAATGGTCGTGGTCCGTTGACCAAGATGGCCGCCACGCCCATATATGGTAAAAACCTTTAAAAATCTTCTCCTCCAGAACCGAGAATGCCTTGGGGCTGAACCTTTGCAGGAATCATCGGGGACGGGAGGTCTACCAAAATTGCTAAAAGAATTGTCATACGTTGACGTTTGACCTTTTTACGGCAAGGTCAAGTTTGCTTCATTGTGCATTTGTACGGGAAAAACCTTTAAAAATCTTCTTCTCCAAAACCGAGCATGCTTATGGCTGAATCTTTGCATATATCTTCGGGAACAGGAGGGCTACCAAAATTGCTAAAATAATGGTCGTACATTGACATTTGACCTTTTTACGGTAAGGTCAATTTTGCTTCCTTATGCATTTGTATGGGAAAAATGTTCAGAATTTCAAACAACTTCTCCTCTGGAGCCTCTGGGCCAATTTTGCTCAAATTTCATATGGAGCCTCCTTAGGATGGCGGAACGAAAAATTGCTACAATGGTCGCGGACCGTTGACCAAGATGGCCGCCACGGCCATATATGGTAAAAACCTTTAAAAATCTTCTTTTCCAGAACTGAGAATGCCTTGGGGCTGAACCTTTGCAGGAATCATCGAGGACGGGAGGTCTACCAAAATTGCTAAAAGAATTGTCGTATGTTGACGTTTGACCTTTTTACGGCAAGGTCAAGTTTGCTTCCCTATGCATTTGTATGGGAATAACCTTTAAAAATCTTCTTCTCCAAAACCGAGCATGCCTTGTAGCTGAATCTTTGCATATATCTTCGGGAACAGGAGGGCTACCAAAATTGCTAAAATAATGGTCGTACATTGACATTTGACCTTTTTACGGTAAGGTCAAGTTTGCTTCCTTATGCATTTGTATGGGAAAAATGTTCAGAATTTCAAACAACTTCTCCTCTGGAGCCTCTGGGCCAATTTTGCTCAAATTTCATATGGCGCCTCCTTAGGTAGGGGGAACAAAAGGTTGCTAAAATGGACACGGTTCGTTGACCAAGATGGGCGTCATGCCCATATATGGTAAAAACCTTTATAAATCTTCTTCTCTAGAACCGAGGATGCTTTGGGGCTGAATGTTTGCATAAATCATCGGGGACAGGGGGTCTACCAAATTTGCTAAAATAATGGTCATACATTGACATTTGACCTTTTTACGGCAAGGTCAAGTTTGCTTCCTTATGCATTTGCATGGGAAAAAACATTTAAAAATCTTGTTCTCCAAAACCGAGGTTGGCTTGTGGCTGAATCTTTGCATATATCATCTGGAATGGGCGGTCTACTAAAGTTGGTAAAATAATTATCATACATTGACATTTAACCTTTTTACGGCGAGGTCAAGTTTGCTTCTGTATGCATTTGTATGGGCCCCATACATTTGTATGGAAAAAATGTTGATAATTTCAAATGGCTTTTCCTCTGAAGCCTCCGGGCCAGTGTTGCTCAAATTTCATGCGGAGCCTCCGTGGGCAGGAGAATGAAAGATTGCTAAAATGGGTATGGTCCATTGACCAAAATGGCTGCCATGCCCATATATGTTAAAAACCTTTAAAAATCTTCTTCTCCATAACCAAATAAGCACTGGGTCCTAATCTTTGCACAAATTACGGGGGACAGGAGATCTACCAAAATTGCTCAAATGATGGTTCTTTGTTGACATTTGACCTTTTACCTCCAAGGTCAAATTTGCTTCCCTATTTGTATGGGCCATATACATTTATATTGAAAGTATCGAAGTGACTTGTAGATCAACAGTAGTTAAAATTGTTCTGATTGGAAATCTAGGATGGCCATCACCTGGTTTATATTTATAATATTTCCCTGCCACTGTGCTGTTTACATATATAAAATCATGATTCTTCAGAAACCACTTTGCCTATTTCCACCAAATTTCACATTGATCCTTCTGTTGAAATGTGATTGATAGTTTATTCAAATGATCATGCTCCATTGACTGTCAGGCCCATATATTCTTCTTCAAAACTAAGAACTGCTCAAATGATGATATTTTCATTAGTTGCGATGATAGGATTGGAAAAATGTTGCATAACATCTGCATGTCTGCAGTGGCTATGTCACTCAGGTGAGCGAACCGTGGCCCGTGGGCCTCTTGTTTATGTTTATGTATGTTGGTTCTCCTCCAAGGACGTTCTTATATAGTTCGGCCTCTTGCTGATTCTGTAAGGTTAATTTGTTGATTAGGATGATCGACCTAGTGGTGCATTCTTGGAATGGGAAGTATCTTGTTGATATATGCAAACCAACTTTATCTTTGTGTGGTACGATTCCCTCCAGCACATGAGTCTTCCCGGCATTGGATGCTCCTTGTAAATTAAAGATGTTCACTTTAGGATGGTATATTCTGAGGATCCTGTAGACTTGCAGTATGAAGGTTAGCAGGTGGATGCCTTGTTCTGATGTCCAGTGCACCATGAAGTCGGCCGTCTGGGACCTTATCATTGTTTTCTGATGGATGTCATTGACGTCTTGGATAAACTATGTGTAGTAGTTTGTCAGTGATATCAGACTTTTGTTGAACTGGTACTCTTCCTGTGCTTTGTGATAGATGACGTTCCAATTGTTGCTTCTTATGAGAGTTGTCATCTTGTCCATGTTTTCTTTGTATTGGTCTTTGGTCACCTGCTTGAGGCTTTGGATCTTGTCTGATGTCTTGTACTCTTTCATTATCAGCAGGAGGGTCTCGATGTCTTGATACAACTTGGGTTTCTTTTGTTGTTGCTGCTGCTGCTGCTGTTGGGAGGTTCCCGCCTTCCCGGTTTGTCTGCTTGTTGAAAGCGACATAAAGCCTGAATAAAACAAACTCCTGAACTGAAAAGCTAATTGAGTTGAAACTTGGTAGGAAGTATCTGGGCTACTTGTAGATCGAAAATAGCTAGAATTATTCTAATCAGAAATCCAAGATAGCCACCATGGCCGCCATCTTGAAAATTTATTTTGAACTTCTCCTGAATGAAATGGCCGAATGACTTGAAATTTAGTACCAAGTATCAGAACGACTGTAGATCAAAAATAGCAAAAATCTTTTCAATCAGGAATCCAAAGTGGCATTTCTATCAGGAATCCACAGCCATTTTGAACTTCTACTCCTGAACCAAAAGGCCAGTTCACTTGAAACTTGGTAGGAAGTATTGGGGTGACTTAGATAAAAAAAAATACTAAAATCATTCCAATCAGAAATCCCAGATGGCCTCTATGATTGCCATCTTGATAATCAATTTTTAATATCTTCTGAACTGAGAGTCCATTTAACTCGAAATTTGGTAGGAAATATCAGAGCGACATGTAGATCAGTAGGGAAAATAGGGAGAGGTTCTATCAGGGTGGGAAGCTATTTTTCCCCATATCATTTACAACTTGTTCCCTGGAACTTATTGTTCCATTATAAATATCAGGAATTAGACTTATCATTATGAAATGTTAATGTTGTATACAGAACACTAGCCCTTGTTGTAAAGCAGCTTAAATTATTCATATTATTTTTGTATGTTTGATCTCACTGTAATGATTTAAATGCCATAGCACAAGAAAAGTTGGCATATGTGAACAGTGAATAGCCAGGCCTTTTTGATGTTTACAGATATAATAGATGTATTTGAGAAGTGCATAATTTAATTGATAGGGTTCACTTAATAGCAAAGCTGTAGATAAGAGAGTGTATCAGGTATTTTTTTTTATTTCTCCATGAAAATATATATTGTGGGTACTCATTAGAAGTGCCTCTCTGAGGCACTTCTAATGAGTACCCACAAAATATGTTTCCATTCAGAAATTGGAAAAAAATCAATTTTTGGCTAAAAAAAGCACCTTGTCTAGAGCTATGGAGAAGTGTGATTTGTATGATAAGGTTAGTACAATACTGTTACAGCATTTCACGGGAGGAAGTAGTTCATATTGTGCTTGTTATCAAATAGATTTCCAGGCTGTAAAGTGCAGGTACCCTGCATAAAATCAAGAATTCTTTTATACTATCCTGTTATATAGCAATAGCACCATTTTGATAATTACTTGAAGTAAAGGTGATTGTTTTCATGTAGGCTCCATCACCAAAAAAACAAAAAAAAAAAACAAAAAAAAAACAAAAAAAAAAATAAAAAAAAAATGAATAAATAAATAAAAATTTAAAGTTAGTTATCGGAATGGTACACTTCTTATACAGATGGATAGTACCACAAAAACTAGATTTCCAAGCTGTAAAGTGCAGGTACCCTGTATAAAATCAAGAATTCTTTATACTATCCTGTTATATAGCAATAGCACCATTTTGATAATTACTTGAAGTAAAGGTGATTGTTTTCATGTAGGCTCCATCACAAAAAAAAAAAAAAAAAAAAAAAAAAAAAAATAAATAAATAAATAAAAATTTAAAGTTAGTTATCGGAATGGTACATTTCTCATACAGATGGATAGTACCGCAAATGCTACGTTTTTATGTTGACTATCAGCACTTTGCTGCATTTGAATCTGTTCAGTTTTGAGCAAAATAAAAAAAATATATTGCTTACCTGTCTCCTGTCTGAAACTAATTTAAAAAAATGAACCATATTATATAAATCACACGACTCCCTATGATGATACATTTATTATACACTGTAAAGTTCATATTGAGAACTAGACAGCATGGATATGTAAGCTAGCCTGTGATTTTGGTATTTTGAACTTTTACCCCTTGCCAGACCATGTTAGAATGCAGAAGCTGGAGATCAGCAGAACCTACAAAACGCCACTCCGTAATTACATTGTGCACCTTAATTTCTTACCATGCTTATCCTAAAATTTTGCAAATCGATTTGACTGTCCTTTTGTCTGTAAAGTAGTAGCTAAATTTTGTACTAAATTAAGCGACAGTCATTGATAAAGCAGTTCGATTTGGTTCTACAACTATTTTATCAGCATGTCAGTGCTGTATTTGGGATAAATATGGTAGATGGAAAGTGAAGGTCCACTTCAGTCTGAGTATTTTTGTTGTCTGGTAACAACCCTTACTGTTCTCTTAACACTTAAAACACCAAGCAAAATTTGTAGCAGAGGACCACTCTAATTCTTTTTTTAATTTTTCATAGAAAGTAAGTCTTGGCATTTTATGTGAATCATCTGCCAAGCAGATGATTCACATGAAATGCCAATACTTATTTTCTATGAAAAAAAAAAGTCTGTTGCAGTCGTGACTGGTGCTCTAAGGGTAGTATTTTTGTAAAGTTCAAATACTGCGTGCAGCTTTAGCCTCTAGATGAAAGGGGGATCCTGAGAAATAGTTTTCTTTCAACAACATGAAAACATGCAGTGTGGGTGTTCATCAGAAGCACCTCACTGCAGCTCTTCTAATGAGTACCATATTTACCCTAAGTATTTGGACACCTCATCTCCTTACCATACTTGTTCTAAAATTTGAACAAGAACAATTTACTACCAGATGTGTCTAAAAATTGCTGGATGAGTGGCAAACAGTGTAGACCCTGATGAGATGCTGTATTCTGCAGCATCTCATCTGGGTCTACACTGTTTGATGAGGCCTGTCTGTCCAAAAACATATGATTAATATTGTACCCACATCATATGTTTTTAATAAGGAAACATTAATACTTTTTGGCTGAAAAAAAAAAGCCTTATCTGGAGCTATGAGTGTATGTGAGTGGTAATAAAGGTCCCTACTGGACCTTCACAATTTGTAAAGACTCAGGTCTTCACTGTTCACATGTGACATCATAAAGATTTTTCTATAGGCTGGCTAGGTTTTCTTTTCTATGTTTGTATATTGTCTACATTGACCCTGTAATAAAATGTTGAAACACATGTAATTGTTGTCTTTTGGGAATGTAATTCCGCCATAGTGAGGTATTACCAGTCAGTTTTTATCAAAACTGTTCCTTGCAATGTGTGTGAGCTAATGTTGGAATGGTAACATTGCCCAGTGGTTAGTATTTACTCTTGAGAAGTGTATCACGGTAATGGACTGATGGGATCATCTGTTGGAACACCATCATTTTCTCAGTTCCAAGATTCTTACATTACGTCAGATATCAGTGCTGGATTGTCTTTGGCTGAAAGTTAACCCTTAAAGCGCCAATCACAACTATTGTTGTCTGCTTTGTCTTCTGCTGGTTACTTTAAAAGTCACTTCTGCAAACAGTGTGGACCCAGATCAGACTGCTCCTTTAGGAGCAGTCTGATCTGTGTCCACACTGTTTGCCTGTATGCAAAAATAGGTTGGAAAAGTCTGCGAGAATATTTAGCAGACATAAACAGACGACATTTTCAGATGCAGTTTTTCTTGGTGCTTTAAGGGTTAAAAAAAGGAGAATGTACAATATAAAAGTTTTACATGTACTTTTTCCAGTGAACATATATCTGATGCAACTCATTGGGTGTGGCTGAAAGGTCAAAAAGAAGAATAGTATAATGTTGATAGTTTGCATTCAAGTTCATTATTATACCTCAAAACCTGAACCCATAGTATGCTTAAACTTGCCAAAGCCTATCTGACATTAGTTAGATGTGCTTGAAACTCTTAGAATGTTTGTTGGAATGAAGAAACTTAGTCCACCATGTCTGTTGGTCAGACACATTTAGCACAGACTGCTGTACCTCACAAAAAAAAAAAAAAAATTATGAGATGATCAGCTTTTATTAATAGAGGATAGTCAGGCTGCATTTCTATTTCCTTATATGTATGCATATTCAAATGTTCTGGAGCGGTAGGTTTTTGTTTTAACCCTTAAAATGCCAATCACAGCTAAAGCAGACAACAATTTTCATTGTTTTTTTTTTTTTTTGTTTTTTTATTTTCAGAAGAAAACAAGTCTTGACATTTCATGTGAATTGTCTGCCAAGCAGACGATTCACATGAAATAACAAGACTTGTTTTCTCTGAAAAAAGAAAATTTTAGACTGTCGTCTGCTACAAACTTTGCTTGGCGCTTTAAGGGTTAAGTTCAAATGGTCAGTACCTGATAGGAGCTTGACAGCACTTCCTTTGAAAACCTCAAGACAGGTAATAGATTGGTAGGCTGTGTTACATGTAATGAGTTTCCACATTTTTGAAGTGAATGACACAGATCTTGTGTAATGTTATTGCCTGTGTTATTGCCTGTGTAAGGATAATTTGTACTCCATAGGACTTCTTAATTTTACTTTCAAAGCCAGCACCCAAAATACACAGTTCTGCCCATATCTGTTGCAGAATTTCCTCATTTTGATCAACTCTGGCATCAAGGCATACAAAAACATAAAAAAACAAAAAAACAAGAAAAACTTCAGAAACGGGCAAACATTTTGGAACTGTTTTTTATGGAACTAAAAACATTGGAACTTGGACCCAATATACACTGGACTAGTAACTACGGTACAGGTATTGTATTTATTGGAAATATGTTGTCGTGGCTGAGTTTTTATAATTATGTATGGTAAAGTTTAAATGCTCATATTTCATTTATTTCTCCAAATATCTGAGATTTGTTTTCAAAAAGCAATAGTTCAATATATTACCTTTAAAACTGCAGCATTATATCCAAGGAAAATCAAACAGTTTTTGTAAACATCAGCAAGAAACCTAGGTACCCATTTTTGCTATTTTCGGCACTTTTTTTGCAGAAAATCATCAGAAATTCAACAAAAACGATGGTATAACTTCAATTTTATTAATTGTGACTGAACACTTTTCGACCAAATCTATTACAGTCAATTTATTACAACTTCAGTAATTATCCAAAACCATTTTTAATGACCATAGTGCTGTTAAATAGCGCTAAAATCAAGCCACGACAACATATTTTGGCAGTTCCGTTAGTGACAAGTCCGGGTATTATTAGGTCCGAGATTGGAACCAAACCACTGTTCTGTAAATTTTAGCAGGCTGTGACCACGTTGAGTGCCCTTTCATAAGGCATTTATTAACTGTTAATTTTAACTTTTCAAACCTGTTTTTGCATACAGGCAAACATGTGGACCCTGATCAGACTGCTCCTAGAGGAGCAGTCTGATCTGGGTCCACACTGTTTGCAAAAATGACTTTAAAAATCACAAGCAGATGACAAAGCAGAGGACAGTTGTTGTGATTGGCAGTTTAAGGGTTAAATACAGGTACTGTATTTACTATTCAGACAGACTGGCCTGAGCAAATGGTGCAGATCCAGATCAGATGCGAAGCATGGCAGCTGATCAGGATCTGCACTGTTTGCCACTCATCTTGCAGTTTTGAAATTCATCAAAAGGTAGTAAAAACAACTTTTTCAAGTTTTAAGGACAAATATGTTAAGGAATTGCTCTTGATAAGATGCTTTTTTTTTTTTCAGTCCAAAAGTATTGATATTTTTCTTATTTCTCCATGAAAATGTATTTTGTGGGTACTCATTAGAAGTGCCTCAGTGAGGTGTTTCTAATGAGTACCCATAACATATGTTTTCTTGGAGAAATAAGAAAAAATATCTATTTTGGGGTTGAGGAGCTATGGTCACCTCTTCTCTTCTGTCTCTTCTATGGATATTTTTGGAAGAGACTGAAGATCTTATTAGCAGAAGAGAGCTGACTATATAAAGACTATTGTGACCAGCCTCTATTTTAGTTTCATTTTAGCGGATTATCAAACGGATTATAAGAAAAAAATTTTTAGTCCCTGCTGGAGCCAGTTTAACTTGAGATGGAGAGGTAGCAAGTTAAATTCCTGTAAGCACCAATAGTTGTGTCCTTGAGGAAGGGTTTCTACCCAGGAAAACCTGCCTAGAATACCTGTGAGGGTGTATGGCAGTATATGTAGGGGGAAAAAAAAAAAAGAAAAGAAAAAAAAAAAGAAGAAAGAAGGCAATCGTTGCAGAACTAACTATCAAATTGCAATGCACTTTCTTTACCAAAGAAAATGCTATGAAATAAACAGGAAATGATTTGAAAATATAAAACTTCTAAAAAATATTTTTTCCAGAAATTAGGCTGTGACATTTCATGCAAATTGCCTCCTAAGGAGACAATTTGCATGAAAGTCAAAGCCTATTTTCTGGGAAAAATAAAGAAAATATCTGAATAATCCCATAGAATGGAAAAGGGTAAAATACATCTTTGATTTCTGGAACTGAAAACTTTGAAACTTGCACTGTTGTATCTGTTATGCTTAGATTGTAAGGCTGTTACATTTAAAATATCCGTATCATTGGTAAAATGTTCATCGGTTAGAATGTATTATACTTCATAGGCTTTATTCTAACATACCTGTTTTAAAAGCTGGGTTGCAGAACTTTCAAAATGCTCCTCGTGTGTTTCTGCAAGTCTAACTAAGATTTCATAGCTCTAGGTAAGAGGAGTACATCACGAAAACATGCCTATATAATTTTGACCCCCTTAAACCCCACTTTTATATAGTAAAACTGGGGTTTACAGGGGTATACATTATTTTTCTTATTTCTGCTCAAAACATAGATTGTGGGTACTCATTAGAACCGCCTCGCAGAGGCGGTTCTAATGAGTACCCACAATCTATGTTTTGAGCAGAAATATGAAAAATATCAGAGTTTTTTATCTGAAAATTTTCAGTTTTTGGAGGTAAAATTTTCAGTATATTTGAATAGGCGTGTTTTCGTAATGATCTAGATGAATATGTATCTTTTTTCTCTTCATCCATGAAAAACATACATATCAGGTACTTATTAGAAGTGCCTTACTTTAAATGAGAAATAAGAATTGCAAAAATTTTTTTTCAACGAAAAAAGAGCCTTTTCTCAAACTGTATGAAAACATGTCTGAGAAATATCAAAGAATTGTAGATGTTCACTTTTCAAATACAAAATTACTTTATTCAGGTGAACCAATTGTATCCTGTGTGCCTGTTATTTTTCTTTATTTTAGTCTACAACTCTTGTTTTCCAGGTAAAGCAGTGAACGATGTTCAAGCAGTTAACAAGACCCCTTCTGTAGATATTCCAAAAGTAACTGGCCCAACTGTGATATTACAAAAACCTAAACCTAAAATATCAGTGAAAGAATCTGCTGAGTCATTTGCACAAGTTTCTGTATCTGATAAAACTGAAAACCAGTCTAAAGATAGGACTAAAAATGAAACACAGTCTGTGACTTCTGAAAATGGTGAAGAAATTCCTAAAAATAGTAAAGGAACTCAGCAATTCAGTCAGAGTGATTCTGTTGATAGCAAGGATGTCAGTAGTAATGTTCAAGTTTTAGATACTAGTGAAAGTGTTCAAAAGGATAGTAATGCTCAGGTTCCAGTGACAGTAGTGCCATCCAGTGTCAGCAATGGAAGTGAGAAAGATACATTAACGCCAAAGAAGGAGAGATTTATTCCACCTTTGCCAAGAAGTGCATCTAAGTAAGTAATTAAAGAATTTGGACATTCCATCTTTCATATCTTCCTGAGTTGTGCCATGGGAAAAGGAATCATATGGGCATATGAGGACTGCATATCTGCACAACCTGATCAATGCCTTCAGTGTCGGACACAGAGTCGTCAGATACTGTAGAATATATCAATGCATAGCGAAGGTCTTTAGCAGACTGCAAGTTCGCTGGCTGATCTGGCTTTTTAGCTCACCTGAGCCAAAGGCTCGAGGGGAGCTATTGTGATCACTCATCATCTGTTGTCCTCATTGGCGTAGTCATATGTCTCTCCGTCAATCCACAATTTTTTTAAATGACATCTCCAAAACCACTTGAGGCAATTTTAACCAAATTTCACAGGAATGATTCTTGGATGATGCTGATTGAAATTTATTGAAAGCTTTTGAATCCATGCAGGATATTCTGGTTACCAAAGCAACCAAAAGAAAAAAAATTTAAAAACCTTCTTGTCAGAAACCACTGGACCAATTTCAATATAATTTGGCAGAGATGTTCTTTTGTGATCCTCTACCAAGATTGTTCAAACCATTATGGTTTGTCAAAAAATATGGCCTCCAAGGGGTGGGGTTTATTTTCCCTAGATATCTATACACATCAAAAAATTAAAGGGTCAAGTATATAAAGTCAAAACAAATATATAAACTTAAGTTTATTCATAGAAGTCTTTACAAAAGCATGTAAAATTACCTGTTTACTTAATTATAGAGTATTCCTGTCCTTGAAAAGGTAGAAAACAGTATCACAGTTCTCCATGAAACACAACCACCCTATAAATCTGTATGTAAGACTAGGTGAGTGGAGTAACAAAAAAATTAAACAGATGTCCCACCTTTTGGGTTCTCTCAAATCACAGCATCGTGTGTGTCCACCACTCACATTAATCACTTCCTTGCATCTGCGAGAAGCACTGAGAATCAGCCTTTGGATGTCTGCGAAGGGTATCCTGTGCCATTCTTCAATGAGCATGTCTGTGAGCTCCTTGAGTGTCCTTGGTTGGCGATCATGACCGGATATCCCTGGGTTTTTGTTGAGTGTCTATAGAAAATTTTAAAAATCTTGCCAGAAAGCACTTGACCGATTTTCAATATAATGAGGCAGAAATGTTTCTTCAGTGACCCTCCATCAAGACTGTTTAAACCATCATGATTCATCAAAAAACATGACCTCAAGGGGCTGGGGCTTATTTTCCCAATATATCTATATAGAAAACTTTAAAATCTTGTGAGAAACCACTGGACTGATTTCAATATAATTTGGCAGAAATGTTTTTTTGGGTACCCTCTACAAAGATAGTTCAAGCCATCATGATTCGTCATGTCTTTCTTGAACATTAAATTTATACAAAAATCATAATACTTCAATATTAAGTACTGTAAAACACTTATATTTGGTAGTCATTTTATTTTTGTGCTATTGGCGGTCAAGTAAAAAAAAAAAATGCCAAAAAAAAAAAAAGATGAGATGGTTGCTTGTTTATCCCATTGTCGATTCTCATTGAAAATAACTTGATAATTGAATGACTGACATGTTTATTTTTTAATGGGCCAGAACTGATTTGTATTCACTCACACACCAATAAAAATGCATTGCGGAAAACAGTTGAAAATCACTGTGTATCACTTGCAAATCACCATGTAGAACCCGCATATATAAGACACACAGGGCTACATAAGATGTGGATTTTTTTTTTTTTTTTTTTTAAGAAATTGAAACTCCACCAAAATATAAATACGCCAAAAGGTCCAATCATAAAACATGCCAAAATTTGCTGCCTACAAATTTAAGTGTTTTACAGTATGTAAATCTGTTAGCTCAGGTGAGCGATAGGTGAGAGATATAAGGCCATCATGGTCTTCTTGTATGCTTGTATGTGTGCAGAAATGAACCACATACATCAGTATTATCTTTATGGCATATAAGTGCATTGAAGGCCAATATTGCATTCAGACAAGTCGAACAAGGGTTTTGCTTTCTAATTGGATAATGTAGAATATCTTGGTGCACAGAGAAGCTCCTAATCAAGCTGGGTCAACTGGACCTAGATTTCATTGACAACTTGTTTGCATAATGCAGAAACTTGTTTGCATAATGCAGCTGGTTTTATAAAAAAAAATAAAAATAAGAAAACACCAATAATTTGACTGGGCTGTAAAAAACCCCAACTCAAATTTGTGAAGGGGTTTGTGTGTGTGTGTGTGTGTGTGTGTGTGTGTGTGTGTGTGTGTGTGTGTGGGTGGGTGGAGGGGAGAGGGGTGTGGGGGGGAGGGATGTGGGGGGCTGCCATAGGTTTTTCATTCTGACATTTTTTTTTCATATTCAGTTTATGCTTGAGCTCCAAATTTGTAATAGAAGACATTGTAAAATACTTTGAAGAAAAAATATGGCTGACATTTCATGTGAATCATCTTGGTAGACAGTTTACATGAAATGTCAAACATTATTTATATATTAGAATGTCATCTGATATTGTTATAACTGTATTTTTTCTGTTTACAGGTCAAAGAATGATAAGCGAGATCTTGTAGCAGAGTATAAGAAACGAGAAGGTGGAAAAGATATGATGAACTTAGTTGTTATAGGTATTCATAACCTTTATAGTACCAATCACAACTGCAACAGATGACATTTTGAAAGGTTTTTATTTTTCAAAGAAAAGTCCTCACATTTTATGTGAATCATTTGCTGGGCAGACAATTCACACGAAAGTCTCAGAAAAAAAAAAAAAAAAAAATAGATGATTGTCCACTACAAATTTTGCTTGGTACTTCAAGGGTTAATATTATATACAGTAAGAAATTAACTGCTTTCGACATCTTTCAGAAAGTCATTTTTCCCATGGCGCTTTACTCAGAAGAAGTAAACTAGCAAATTTTTGTCATAATTCAATGCAAAACCATTTGTTGTAACTACCTATGTACAAAAAGTTTCATTCTATTCAGTGGTTTTTTACAAAATTGAAAAAAATATGTTTTTCCCATAGTAAAAATGGCTGCAAATTATACAAAAATCGATAGGGTGGGTTGTTTTGATGCCGATTTTCAACAAGTCCCACTTATTAAGAATTTCTGAAATTTCACAATATTGTAATGGAACCAATAATTTAATTCAATAATCTGTGAAGAAAAGCAAAAATAATTTGTAATATTTTTTTTTTTTTTCAAAAATCCAATTTACTATAGAAATTGCTTAGGTCTGACTCATTTTTGGCCTTAAAATTAAGTTTTTTCAGTAAATATTTGAAAACAAAGCACAGAAACAGAACAGACAAATGGTTCGTGATAAGATATGGTCAGTCAGAACAAAATATTTTCATTTGGAATAAAATGCCAAATGAAAAATGTCTTTCAGGAAGATGTCGAAAGGACAATAAAGAAGCAGCAAGGGTGCTGAGATCTTGGAATTTATGTGAAATCTTGTATCAGATTTTATATAGCAGGGCTCAGTTGTTCAAAGCATTGTTAGCTTAACAAGCTTGTTAGTGGTCAAAATGTTAACTGTTCTAGTAAGTACAGTATCAGGTTCACAGGTAGTTTTGCTGAAAAAATGTGAGTAGCTTTTGCAAATGCAAAAGCTACTCACATTTTTTCAGCAAAAATATTAGCATATATTCCATATTTAATGATCAAAGTTTTAACGATCTATTAACTAACAACATCGTCAGTTTTGAACAACTGGGCCCAGGTTAATTAATAGTAATTAAGGCTTTGTGACATCCTAAAACCTCATTAAATATTCAGAATGGTGACACCCATAAAAGTTATTTTAAAATCTTCAAATGAAGAGTTTGGGTGACCTAGATCACGAGGTCCCAGGTTTGAATCCAGCTGGAGGCGGAGTTCAGTTCATGACTACATCACTATATTGCACAGAGTCTTTCATTATCATCCTTCCATTGTCTTCAAATGACAATGATGAAAGGGAGGTAAAACACCAAATCATCATCATTTGAAATCTTCAAATCTTTATAACTTTCCTATTTTTTCATCCAGTTTTGATCAAAGTGGAATCAAAATGCATGGTTTTTCTAGACATTGTTTCATTCTTACACATATTGACTTTCCCTTTAATATTTAACCATTGTTCTGTGGAACTCGGATATACTCTGCTTTGCAAACCGTGTAGATCCAGATCAGTTGGCTTCTGAAGAAGAAGCCAATTGATCCAGATCTGCACTGTTTGCCATTCAGTATGTAAATTTATATCAACACTCTGGATTAAGGAATCTGATTGGCTGACAATTAGAAGAGGGTGTTGCATCTTAATTTATTTAGCAGGACAAGGGTCAATCTGTCCACAAAATTGCTATTTTTAGTACACTTTTGCCATTTGTTTATAATAATAATAATAATAATAATAATAATCAACTTTATTTATAGAGGGTAACACATTTAGTAATCTAGTACTAATCTTCCATGTGGCCCTCTTTTTTCCTGGGTAGAAACCAGTACTAAGCAATGTGGATAAAGTCTCTTGCTCAAGGAAACAACACTTGCAGTTAGTGGGGATCGAATCCGGTACCTCTCGATCTCGAGTCCGATGCTTTACCACTGCACCACAGCGCTCCAGTTTATGAGCTGTAGTTGTATATAGACTGAGAAACTGGTCCTGTTGTTGTTTCAGGCCATGTGGATGCTGGGAAGAGTACACTGATGGGCCACCTCCTCTACCAGCTAGGAAATGTTAACAAGAGGCTGATGCACAAATATGAGCAAGAATCAAAGAAAGTCGGCAAGAGCTCATTTGCCTATGCATGGGTGCTAGATGAAACAGAAGAAGAAAGGTTTGACAATGTTTATATCAGCAGAATTCTGTTCATGCTGTATGAGCCACAGTGAATTGGGGGACTTTTTTAATCCTTTTTAATCATAGCTCCAGATAAGCAGATATTTTTCCACAAAAGCATGTTGTGGGTACTCATAGGTCTAGATAAGAGTGGGCATCAGGTAAATATTTTTCTTATTTCTCCATGAAGACATATTATGTGGGTACCCATTAGAAGCACCTCACTGAGGCTCCTCTAATGAGTACCTACAACATATGTTTTCATGGAGAAATAAGAAAAATGTCAATACGTTTGGTTTGAAAAAAAGCATCTTATCAACAGCTATGGGCACTCATTAGAAGTGCCTGGGTGAGGCACTTCTAATTAGTATCACAACATATCTTTTCATGGAGAAGTAAGTAAAATATTGATACTTTTTAATTAGAAAAAAAATCCTTATCTGAAGCTATGCCTGTAATGTACCTTAGCCCTGATGTCTGGAGGTCTATCCAGATTTTGCAATGAATTTTGGTATTTTTTTGTTGTTGTCTTTAGTTGAAATTGTTGATATATGGGTGAACTACAGGATGGATACAAATGAGTTAAGAATTTAAATATTTTAACTAGTAGGGAGCTAACAGAAAAGAAAACTGGAATGACTATGACATAATGGTGAATGGTACCTTGTCACTTGCAGGCCTTGTGTAAGCATTTCTCCCATGTGATTAAGATTGGTCATTGCCAGTAATGACAGACAAACTTTTATGTGTAAGTGACGTGCATCATGAGAAAAGGACCTTTATACTATATGTAAACAAAGAAGGCCCAGAACAACACATCTGTGCAGTCTGATCAGGGCCTTTTCTATATGTTGTTATTGATAAATAATAATAGTAACCTGTGTTTCTGTAAATGGACAGCAAAGACTTACCAGACACTGAATGTGCTGCCTGATGGAGGACTTTGTTGCCTGCATGTTGTGTAAGGGCTTTTTTCTTACTTTTTGCTTCCTATGTGTTTTCATTTCTTAAATGGATAGCAACACTTCAGATCAGACTTTGCACTTCATATATGTTTACATTTTCAGAGTACGAGGTGTTACCATGGATATAGCTCAGACAAGGTTTGAAACTCCTCACAAAATTATAACTCTGCTGGATGCTCCAGGACACAAAGACTTCATACCTAACATGATCACAGGTAGGTTTCTTCTTAACCCTACTCCTGCTGAACCCAGATATACCCTGCTTTTCAAACAGTGTAGATCTAGCTCAGTTGGCCTCTGAAGAAGCCATCTGATCTGGATCTGCACTGTTTGCACTGTTTGCCATTAAGTTTATGAATTTGTACCAACAACCTGGAATATATTATTTCACTGGCTGAAAAAATAGAAATGGGCATGGCATCTTAATTTATTCAGCAGGCATAGGGTTAAACTTAAGCACTGTCTGGACAAAAATCAGATGACAGGTGGGTGATTATTTTCTTTTTTTTTTTTTTTCTAGGAAATAGGGCTTGTTTGTTTGTTTGTGTTGAGGTTTTACGGCCCAGTCAACCCAATGGGGTCATGTCGAGCGCGGTCAGTTTACCTAACCACACGTTTACTGGGCAGGCTTAGTCCTCTAAGCGGTTAACCAGTATTGTGCACATTCTTTCGCCAGAAACTGACAACTGCCCTTCTTGAATCAGCGGGAGGGAGAGAATGACCGTAGAAAGTATTTCATGATCAATCTCCACGAAAGAATGTTGCCGACCTTGGCGGGGGTTGAACCCGCAACCTCCTGGTCTCCAGTCGGACGGCGCATCCAACTGAGCCACCGAGGCTGGCGAAATAGGGCTTGACATTTCATGTATATTATTATGTCCTTAGATGACAATTTGTGTGGAAACAATGTTTTCAGAGAAAACTAAGAAAATATTTAAAATGTCTTATCCTGCTATTAAAGTTCAGCACTTTTAAAAATAGAAAGCAGATAGTTGGAGAGCCTTCCAAATTGCATGTGATCTTTTATCTGCAGAACCAGTCAAAATGTTGTACTGATACAATTTGAGCCACATTGACCAAACGTAGGGCATACGATGAAGCAATACATCTACTGAACAATTTGATACCATTTTATAAAGGAAAGTAAATAAGTGAACTCAGGAAGTGATACAGTCAGATCCATATTAAGTTTTCAACTTCAAAGGGAAAAAGGAACAAGTACAAGTAAACGGCCACAAAAAGAACAGATGGCAAGCAGAGTTGGCAGCCCTTTCCTAGAAAGGTGGCAAATCTGTTACCCAAACTTAACTGAATAACGTATCTTTAACTTACATAATTATTAAAACAAAAACATTTGTAAGTGAAACATGACAGAACATTGAACAAAAAGTACCACAGTGAAAGTACTGACTTCGAATGGTCAGCAACAAACCACTGGGGCCCAAGCCAGCTCCTTGGGACCCCAATCATTTCCCCCAGCATCAGTTGCAGTAAAAAAACAAAACAAAACAAAACAAAAAACACAACTGTTTTTTCAGACATTTGCCTCCTCAATATTGAAACCTTTCAAAAATGGGGCCTGCTCTCAAAGGAAAGAACTTGCTCCCAGAGGGAGCAAGTTTTTTACTTTAGGGGGAGCGTTCTTTAATTGAAGAGTAGCAAACAGTGAGAAGGGAGACAAATATTTCCATGTCAGAGTTATTTCTCTTGGCTGTGTATCCAAACCTTTCCCTAGGTGTTTCTGTGGTATTTGATACCTTAGTGGCTGTCAGTAATGAAACTTTGCAAAACTTTAATAACAAATAACAGAAAGGTGATATTTTTTCATCATATTTTCCTAGAAAATAGGGCTGGACAGTTCATGTTTCCTGTTGTTGATTTTAGGTACTGCTCAAGCTGATGTTGCCATACTTGTAGTGAATGCTACAAAGGGAGAATTTGAGACAGGATTTGAATCTGGTGGTCAGACAAGAGAACATGCCTTGTTAGCAAGGTCACTAGGTAAGTACTGATTTGTTTTGCTAGGGCCAGGTTAAGAAAAATGAGGTCTTGTAGTAAATGTGAATGGTCTTCTTTTTCATATACCATGTCAGAGCTCCAGATCAGAGGAGTTTCTAGAAAATTATTTTTTATATTTGTCTATTGTTACGACCTAGCACTCCTACCTTCGATTATCTGCCTTGGCAGATTTGGCATAGCTTGTAGGTATATATTCAGTCTCTCACAACTGCGTCAGGGAGTCGACTTTTTGGCTCAGTGGTTAGAGCATTAGATTTTTATCCGGACAGACCGGGTTCGAATCCCACGGCAGGCGGGATTTTTTTCAGCTAACGACAGGCGGGATTTTTTTCAGCTTTCCTTCTTTCCTTTGTTACGACTTTCATGTCGTAAGACTATGAAAACATATACAGTTGACTTTATCTCGACTTTGCTTAATTTGAATAACTGCTTATCTCGAAGTGAAGATATGATCCCCGTTTAAACATAAAAATCTAACAATAGGTAAAATATTATGGAAAAGAGGAGAAATTTCTCCTCTTTTCCACAATATTCTTAATATATCTCTAACTTCTTTTAGTCAACTTACATATTCATTTGTTAAATGCATTTGTTCGATTTATTTTCTCAATTCTGCAAATCTGATATGTTGCGCTAAGGATATCTTGAAGTATTTCAGAGAGTCCCTAGGACTTTGAGATAACAAGAGTCTACTTAATTGTGGTACTCATTAGAAACGCCTAGATGAGCTGCTTCTGATGAGTACTCAACAACTTCTGTTTTTGTGAAGAAATAAGAAAAATATCCATCCTTTTTGGTTGATGAAAATGCATCTATCTAGAGCTATGATAAATCATTTTATAACTGCTGAAACTGACAACACATATATTTAATACAAAAGGGTCCAATTAGTGGATAGTAATTTAGGTGGTTTTGAAAGTAAGACGTAAGAAAACAATAGATCAGTGTTATAATGTGGATATGTTCACCTGGCCAAAGCTTAGGTTACTTGTGCATGTACATAGTCTGATAAATCTTCGCTATCTGCCTGTAGAAATACTTGATCCTTGGCCTTGCAAAGATTATCTAGTATAGAATCTGATCAGCTTGTACAGATTGATATGAATCTTTGCTAGGCGCATATGTCTGAAGATAAGTTTTCTTAGGTTGCTGCCTAATCATCTTCAAATGTAATTTTCATTATAGCATATTATTATATCCACTGCAAACTGTGCTTGTGGGTGTGTGTGATGGTGGTGGGGGAGGGGGGCAGGGGAGTGAGGGTATACTGTTTTCACATTGTCCATTACATTTTGGTTTCTGAGTGGGAGGTATCTAAATAAGCACTGCTTATTGACATTTCTTGTTATTTTTTCTACACAGTAACACTATTCTTTGATATTTATTATAGGAGTGTCACAGCTGATAGTAGCTGTTAATAAAATGGACACAGTCCATTGGCAGGAGTCACGGTATGATGAGGTTGTTCGTAAATTGGGACAGTTCATGAAACAAGCTGGGTTTAAAGAAGCGGACACCTCATTTATACCAGTCAGTGGTCTGAGTGGTGAGAACCTGGCTAAACCTATCAGTGAACCAAAACTTTCCGAGTGGTATAAGGGCAGCACATTGGTAGAACAAATAGGTAAGTCAGCTTACTTAAGGGAAACGGATATACTGTCAAGGGAGACAACTTTGTCAGAATTGTTTTTGCTCCTGGTCTGTAAAAGGGTCTACTCTAAAAGGAAAGAATATGCTCCCCTTGGGAACAAATTCTTTCCTTTTATAGTAGATCCCTTTTTAGAAGGAGTTTTATGTGAAGGAAAGCAAACAGGAAGTTACAAAAGTTGTCTACCTTGTAAAAGGTGACACAAACACTACCAGGTGTATCAAGTCCCCTTATCATGCAGAACCCAGTTGTTCAAAGTTAATGACGTCGTTAGTTAACGATTCGTTAAAATTTACATCGAGTGATACGCAAATATGCTGAAATTTTTTGCTGAAAAAATATCAGAATATTGTATATTGAATCCGCTAAAACAGTTAACGAAATGACCCTTAACGAGCTCGTTAAGCTAACGACGCTTTGAACAACTGGGCCCAGGACTTAAAGCTAGTACCCACATAGGTCTTTTCTTATCTCTCCACACCATGTTATACATAAAGATTTTATATCATTGTTTGAATCTTCTTGCTTTGACATTTATAAAAATAAAGAGTTATAATCTGGACAATAGTGTGTAAAGTGGTTCAAAGGTAGTACATGTATTTCAGTAGTGACTAATCTCATGGGGAAATTATAGGAATTTACAGACATCTTTGTGGTTCATTATGTCCCCCCACTTAGGGGGAGGGGGACATATTGATTTTGGTGGGGATCCCACCGGCGTGGACGTGACACTTTCTTATCTGCACAATATCTTGTGAAATACCAGTTGGATTCTTACCAAATTTTCATGGATATATAATTTGGACATAACAAAGAACTGATTTGATTTCGGTGACCTTGACCTAATTTTCAAGGCCACAGCAGTAGAAAAACTGAAAATTTGTGGTGGGAGCATCTTTTTCCTTTGAAAACACTGTTACTAGTTTATAATATATGTATATTACTTTTGACCATATACTTCAGATAAGTTCAAACCAGTGAGCCGACCTGTAGAAAAGCCATTACGTATCTGTGTGTCAGATGTATTCAAGGGGATGGGTAGTGGTTTCAGTATTACAGGGAAGATAGCCTCGGGATGTGTTCAGATTGGTGATAGGGTCATTGTTATGCCTGCTGCCGAATATGCCATGGTTAAAGGTACTGTTTCTATCTTTTTTTTTTTTTTTTTTTTCTTTTTTATAAATTTCACCTTAATAAGTACTTATATTTAGTCTTAATATTGGGACAGACATGGGGAGTATCCTTAGTTAAACATGTGTATTTCCCTTTGTGTTTGAGTGATTTAGCAGACCATGCTCATGAAATGTCAAGCAGAGGTGCATCTAGAATTTCTACTAAGCATCGACCCCATGTCTTCCATGTTAATATTGATGTTGGCAACTGGAGCCGCTTCCCCAGTGTTCAGTAAATAATGGAAATCAACAGGAAATACAGTAAAACCTGTGTAAGACAGCCACCTTTGAAATTGACCTTAGTGGTTGATTTGGAAAGGTGGTTGTCTTATAAAGGTACATGTCATGTAATTTTGCTACATTTATAAAGCAGACAACTTTTTCCACATCAACCACTATTTAAAGTCAGTCTCAAAGGTGGCTCTCTTACACAGGTTTTACTGTAATGAGTGACAGAATCATCATCATCCATCATCGGATTTTTGACTAACATGCAGGTACAGGGGCAACACCCACATCAGTGGGCCCCCTTCCAGGTAGCTAGCTTGCTGCATGCATGGCAGATCTCACACCAGATCTCCAGGTATGTCTATCATGAGGGTTGATAGCCGAGAGCTTCCACTCTCTACACTCCCTCTCTGGCAGCTGCTTCCATGTCATCTTGGGCCTTCCAGGCCCTCACTTTCCATCAACCTCTATATCAAAGGATGTCTTGACTGCACCATCCATAACAACGGAGCCTTCTCTCCTTCAGAATGAGGTCCAAATCCTCAATGCCAAACGGGGCAAGTAGCTCATTGGATCTGGTGGTGACAATGTCTTGCAGCTTGACATTGCAGATCTGTCTGATCATTGCCCTGTCATTTCGCTGCAGACGCTGGAGGTTTGGCTTTGAAATGGCCAAGTTTCACTGGCATGGAGCATTGCGCTGTACACACAAGAGCTGTACACATGGCCACGTGTCTTGAAAGAGAAGTGGCGGGAAGAGAGGATTGAACTTCTTCCAGGCGGTTTTAACACATGTTGTAGTTGAAAGTTCACAGCCACCAGCTGTGAAAAAGCAATGATCATAGCAATGGGTAAATAAATGGCATCGTGGATGAAGAAATTGATCTATCTGCAGTCAGTGAAGAGCAAAATATTGTCTAGGAGCAAGGCAGATAACCCTGGGGAGATAAAATTCTGCAATCTGAAGGGTTTTCTATTTCAATCATATTTTTTAAGTTTCAACCATTTGTCTTTAATACAGTATAAGAAAATAACTTTTCAGCATTTCCCCATCCAAAAGTATAGGGAATAAAATTTGAACATGCTGTAAAAAGGTCAATCAAGGACCACGATTTTAGCAAACTTGGTAGACCTCACATCCCTGATGCTATATGCAAGGATTCAACATCAAAGCAATCTTGGTTATGGAGAAGAAGGTTTCTACTATATATGACCATGGGGCTGCATGGCTGCCATCTTGGTTGAAAACTGCAAATGTTTGAGCAATCTTTCCCCTACTTTTCCTATTTTTGTATGATTAAGCTCACTCAGTTCTTACTATATTATATGGAGCATCTCTAACCGATATATTTCTCTAACAGATATATTTTAGATGTTTTATTTAGCAGATAAGTGACCACTCATTTATTCACAGAAGATAAATTTGTAAATTTTTATTGTGATCACTTTTTCTCTGTCATCCATCCATCCAGCCACCTGTAAATTTTGATCAGGGACTATGCTGTTCCCATGCATACTATTTTGGCTATAGAATCCAAGCAATGAAATGCAAATGTCCTGCCTAGACTGCTGGGTTATGTATAGTTGTCCCCTCTCTCTCCTACATTGATTTTTTTGTCTCAACTGCTTTAGCAAGCAGGAGCGACATAGGGACATTGGCGTTGACGGTGTCAACAATGTTAAGTCTGTGTGTTTAACTCTGTTCCTTAAACAACAAGGCTTCCAGGCTAATGAAACATCTGTCATAATGCACCCTGCCCACTGCCATTGACCTTTACTGACCCTGATGTACCTTTCATGCTTGGCAGAACAATGTTTAGTCTGTGCAGTTATCTCAGTTTCTGGAACACCACTAGCAGTCAATACATAGTTATTCAGCAAATTTCTTGTTTAACAAATAAAATAGAAACTGACAAGGATCCCTTTGAGAAAAAAACAAAACAAAAAAAAACAAAAAAAAACAAAAAGAAAACAACAACAACAAAAAACGAACAGCATTTTAAGGTTTAATTTTTACTACCCAGGGCTCAGTTGTTCAAAACTAATGATGTCGCGTTAAAACTTTGATCATTAAATATGGCATATACGCTAATATTTTTGCTGAAAAAATGTGAGAAGCTTTTGCTACTCACATTTTTTCTGCAAAAATGCCAAAATGCCTGTGAATTAGATATTGTACTCACTAGAACAGTTAACATTTTGACCCTTAACAAGCTCATTAAGCTAATGACGCTTTGAACACCTGGGCCCAGGCCATTAGGACACTTATTGTTGTAAATTTGCAACATAAAAAAATGCTTGCTACAAAATTATCTTAATGAGAACTTTGTTGTGAAACTAGAAATCATTCAAATGCTGTTTTTAAAGTCCTATGTAACTTTTATAGGTATTGGTGTTAATGATGAAGCTGTCAGCTATGCATTTGCTGGAGATCATGTGGCTGTAAACATCACTGGTATAGACATGGCACATGTCGGAGTTGGTAAGTTTACCGATATCTCAGTTTATTTCCATTAGTAATCTGATCTCCATTCTGCTAATATTTCCTGGCTGAGATTTTACCTATGGTAAATTCATTGCCTCTTGCTACAGAAGAAAATGAAGGGGAGTAGGAACACAACAAAATGTAGAAGGTCTCAAAGTGATTGTTTGCCAGCTTCTTTTCAAGTTAACCCTTCTCTTGCTGAACACATCATGCCCTGTCTGAGCAAACAGTGTAGATCCAGATTAGTTGGCTTCTGAAGAAACCAACTGATCTGGATCTGTACTGTTTGTCATTAAATATGTGAATTTCTATCAAAAACCTGGATCAAGTAATCTGATTGGCTGGAAATTAGAAATGGGCGTGGCATCTTAATTTATTCAGCATGACAAGGGTTAAATTTTTACTTAGTATAAAAGGTTTCATCTTACATCTTGATGTCATATTATTAAATACAGTATTAGAGGATGGCCTTACTATCATTGCCTGAATTAGTCATGTATGTCATAAGTTCAGTCAGCTTAGTGTTTCTCCTTTATTTATGTTACCAGGCAGTATGTTATGTGACCCACAAGAACCTGTGTTATGTGCAACAAGGATTCGTGCCAGGGTTGTGCTGTTCAACTTAGAAATTCCCATGACCAGAGGATTTACTGTAAGTACTAACTTTGATAGTCACACAATGTGCAGAAATGCATCTGTATGGATTGTCTGCTATTAATAGCTTGTCTGTACAAAAGTACAGAAAGAGCTGTTGTACTCTGGTGTTGGCATCCCACTTTAATTCTTTCATCCCTGAGTTTTGGAAATGGACTGTTCTGTCCCTTAATTTGGACAAGTCCATCAACAAAAATAGGGGTTTATAAGTCTAAAATCAAAAACAGAATGGCAAGCAAGTGTAGACCTTGATGAGAAGGCTCATAATGAGCCCTCTCATCTGGATCTACACTGTTTGCACAGGTATCTGATTTGGTCTGCAGGGCTGAAAGGGTTAAACTTTTTAGTCTGTATAAACTCCACACACCCCGCCTCCTCACCCCCCAACACTATATATTGGAACAGTCAAATTACAATTTTATGCATGTCAGGCTGTGTAATTTAGATATTCCCAGAGAAAAATGGCTTAATTTTTGGCAAACACTGGATACCCTGATCAGACACTGCATTTTGTGACATCTGAGTCTGCACTGTTTGTCATTTACCTTTTTGGGGGTCTCCAGACTGAAATGGGTTAATGGGTACAGATACACTGTCAGGAGAGGTAACTGTTACTTGTTTGTGCCTCTCTTCTGC
Organism: Anodontia alba; assembly: GCA_964016985.1. NCBI lineage: Eukaryota > Metazoa > Mollusca > Bivalvia > Lucinida > Lucinidae > Anodontia > Anodontia alba. The sequence continues at coordinate 118,053,561 of OZ024825.1, read as the reverse complement.
AACGAGTTCTGCTCTTAGGTAACAGGTTCTTTCCTTTTTATAGTAGACCCTTTTCAGAAAGGGATCAGTGTGTTTCCTAGAAAAGCAAATGGGAAGTCAGTAAAGTTTGTAAACAATGGCAGAAAAACTAACAAAAAGTGTATCCTTTTTCCCTTAAAGATGACAGATCGCCTAATTTCACTTTTAACTCTTGTCATACTGAATAAATCAAGATGCCATGCCCACTTCTAATTTTCAGCCAATCAGATTACATGAAACAGGTTGTTGATATAAATTCACATACTTAATGACAAACAGTGTAGATCCAGATCAGTCGGCTTCTTCAGAAGCCGACTGATCTGGATCTACACTGTTTGCAAAGGAAGGGTATATCCGGGATCAGCAGAACCAGGGTTAATTGTTTATGAACAAAAAGAAATACAATGTACAGTCGAACCTCAATGGCTTGAATATCTTTGGGATCATGAAAATTCGTTCAAAACATGGGTAGTTCGAGCCACTGAGGGTTAATCATGGCACCAGTTCAGGAAACAAATAGCGATAATTTAGGGAAATCTTTTCGATTTTCTACACAATGATTGTATGATGTGTGTACTCATTTGAATTGCCCCGGTAAGGCGATTCTAATGAGTACACACAACATACAAAAAATGCATGATAAAATAAGAAAAAATCCCTAAATATTTGTTTTCTTGAGCTATTGGAAGAATTTTGTAGGGACTGAAAAAAGAGCTCGAGTCATCCACTGTAAACGAGCCATCCGTGTTCGAGCCATTGAGGTTATACTGTAGTTGGTGTTAACTGAGTTCAGTGGTGAAAATTGTATTGAAATATTCTATGTAATTAAGAAATCTGTGAGATTTGAAGTTTTGCTCATTTCTATCTCTGTATGTTATTTATGAGGAACCAATGAGTCTTTGATTCTTATTAATGATTTTAAAAAATATAATTGAAAATAAGCACATATAAAACATACTTCCTTCTTTTTAGGAAATGATTTAAATTTTAAATACAAATTTTACAAAAAAAAAAAAAAAAATCTGGTTTAAAATTTTAAAATTCAGTTACTGAAGTCAAATTATTGAAATTTTACATATGTTAGTTTTCAGAAGGTAATTTTCAGTCATTTATTTGTTTTTGGTACCTATAGCTTGAATCTGAAACATTTAAAGATATATTGTTTAATTTGATAAAATCAGTTCTAACCATTTTGAATCAAAACACTGCCAAGCATAGGCACTTCTGAGTACACTCACCTATGAATTTGTGGAGAAAAAAGAAAAACATTTCTCTGTCTCTGGATACCCCTCTTATCTGGAACTTTGTATTGTGTTTTCATATACAGTCGACTCTCGTTATCTCGAACTCCAGGGGTCTCTGTGAAACACTTCGAGATATCTTACTTCGACATATCAGATTTGCGGAACTGAGGAAAAAACAATTGATCGAACAACCACCTTTAACAGAATGAATATGTAATTTGACTCCTAAGTTACAGATATATTGAAAATATTGTGGAAAAGAGGAGAAATTGCTCCTCTTTTTCACAATATTTTGTTGCCTGTTGGTAGATCTCTGTTTTAAAACAGGGACCAGATTTTCACTTCGAGATAAACGGTTATTCGAGATAAGCGAGTTCGAGATAAGGAGAGTATTGGAAGGAATTAGCTAATACAGCTTAGTTATTTTTAAACCAGGGAATCACAGAATTTGTTTCTCTTTCTTGCAGGTGGTCTTGCATTACCAGTCCATGACAGAACCAGCTATTGTTAAGAAACTTGTATCACACCTTAACAAAACCACAGGAGAAGTCATTAAAAATAAACCAAAGTAAGTAAAATGATATGTTTTTTTTGCTTTTAAACTGTCAAAACTGATTTTTTAGAATATCAGAAAAGTGACCAGTAATGAAAAAGGTCTTGGAATTTTCGACCATTTATGATGGTAACAGTGGCTGGATTAATGTCTTCCGATGAGAACCATCATTCCAGATTTGGGGATTATTTTGGAACTGTACTAGGTCTTGAAGACAGCATTGTCTTCACTGGTACATTAAAATAAGCTAGAATGGTAAACAAGTCTCAGCTTTATTGTTGCACAGTTTTGTTTTGGATTTCCATTAGTATTCCTTGGGTTAGGGTAAGTTACATAATTTTGTCTTGCATTTTGCAACACTTAGGAATTGTTCCATCCAGGGCACAGTTGTTCAAAGCGTTGTTAGCTTAACGAGCTCGTTAAGGGTTATTTCGTTAACTGTTTTAGCGGATTCAGTGTATAATTTTCTGAAATTTTTTGCTGAAAAAATGTGAGTAGCTTTTGCACTTTTTTCAGCAAAAAATGTCAGCATATTTACGTATCACTCAATGTAAATTTTAACGAATCGTTAACTAACGACATCGTTAGTTTTGAACAACTGGGCCCAGATTAATTTTTATCCTTGAAGAAATTTGGAAACTTGAAACATTTAAATATTATCGCACAAGGTATTTGTAGAAACAAGTGCAAATCTCAGTCTTCACTGCATATGTTGTAAGGGGAATGGATATTTGTTGAAGGGTTGTTTCAAGGGATGTCAAATTGTTTTTGTCTCTCTTCTAAAAACTGGTTTACTTTAAAAGGAGAGAATTTGGGAACAAATTTTTTCTTTTTAGAGAAGACCCCTGTTCATAAGGGTTTTGATGTGCAGGAAAGCAAACAGGAAGTCACAAAAGTTTTCACACTTATAAAATGGTAGAAAAACCTCCAGGTCTGTCCAGTTCCCTTCAGCTCCTTTTTCATGACATACTCATAATGTGATTTATTTCAGATGTTTAACAAAGAATTCAAGTGCTGTGATTGAAATAGAGTTTGAGAGACCTGTCTGTCTTGAATTATATAAAGACAACAAAGAACTTGGCCGTTTTATGTTGCGATCTAGTGGCCACACAATAGCTGCTGGGCTTACTGAAGAGGTAAGAGACACATCATGAGAAACTCTGTCTTGGGAATGTGAATATTGTATGCCTAACTGTGCACAACAGTGAGAAATGCTGTGTTTGGAATGTGAACAGTGTATGCCTAACTGGCCAACAGTGAGAAACTGTTTTTGGAGTGTGAACAATGTTTGCCTAACTGTGCACAAGAGCGAGAAACTCTGTCTTAGGAATGTGAACAGTATATGCCGAACTGTGCATGACAGCGAGAAACTCTGTCTTAGGAATGTGAATAGTGTATGCCTGTGCACAACAGCAAGTAAGTCAGTCATAAGAATGTGAACAGTGTATGCCTAACTGTGCACAACAGCAAGAAACTATATTTGGAATGTGAACAGTGTATGTCTAACTGCACAACAGCAGGAAACTATATTTGGAATGTGAACAGTGTATGCCTAACTGTGTATAACAGTGAGTAACTGTCTTAGGAATGTGAACAGCGTATGTCTGTGCACAACAGCAAGAAACTGAGGAATGTGAACAGTGTATACCTAATATGCACGAAAGTGAGAAACTATGTCTAAGGCATGTGAACAGTATATGTCTGTCATAGGACAGTGTATACCTAACTGTGCACAACAGCAAAAAAGCTATCTTAGGAATGTGAACAGCGTATGCCTAACTATGCACAGCGACTCCCACAGACAACTGGGGCCTTGTAGACTTCAGGGAAATGGATACACTTTCAGGGGAGGAAACACTGTCAGAACTTTTCATCTTCTGAAAAGGGGTCTAATCTAAATGGAAATAATTTGCTCTACTTGGTCATTGGTTCTTTCTGTTGTTTAACAACAACTAGCTCATCACCTGACCAGATTCAAAGACAATTGGAGACTGATTACAAAATTCACATGCACAGGTAGGGTGTAAACATATCTTGTATTGGAAATATGGAAAATTTTGAAAAAAAAAAAAAAAAATTAACTGTTAGTATGAATAAAGAAAGAGAAAAACATGGTTTACACCTTGAATTTCTGCAAAAATTGATTCATGGAGTCTTGTTTGTTATCAAACTTTTACCTTTTCAGCTCGCTTGTACAAAAGTACAGGAAGAGCTATTGCACTACCCCAGTGTTAGCGTTGGTGTCGGCATCGGCATCGGCGGCGGAGTTGCTTTAACAAAAACGTTAAAGTTTTACGTCAAAGTTTTTAAGACCTCATATTTTCTAAATCCTCGTATGGATTTAGTTTGTATTTGGTATAATTATAGATGTTGGTCCAAAATTTTATTGAGCCCTATCCACACTCCTGCTCATGACCTATAGGTCAAGGTCACGGACTTGGAAATTTATGTTAAAGTTTTGTGTCAAAGGTTTAAGATCTCTTAATTTCTAAATCCTTGCGTAGATTTACTGTATATTTGGTATGATAATAGATATTGGTCCAAAGTTTTATTTGGCACTACCCTCACCCCAGCTTATGACCTAAAGATCAAGATCATGGACTTAGAAATTTATGTTAAAGTTTTGCGTTAGTGTTTTTAAGATCTCTTGATTTCTAAATCCTTGTATGGACTTACTTTATATTTGGTATGATTTTTATAGATATCGATCCAAAATTTTATTTGGCACTATCCCCACCCTTGCTTATGACCTGGAGGTCAAGATCACAGACTTAGAAATTTATGTTAAAGTTTTGTGTCAAAGTTTTTAAGATCTGTTAATTTCTAAATCCTTACATGGAGTTACTTTATATTTGGCACGACTATAAATATTGATCCAAAATTTTATTCGGCACAATTCCCACCCCTGCTTGTGACCTAGAGGTCAAGGTCACAGACTTAGAAATTTATGTTAAAGTTTTGCATCAAAGTTTTTAAGATCTCTTAATTTCTAAATCCTTGCATGGAGTTATATTATATTTGGCACGATTATAGATACATGTATTGATCCAAAATTTTATTTGGCACCATTGCCACCCCTGCTTATGACCTAGAGGTCAAGGTCACAGACTTAGAAATTTATGTTGAAGTTTTGCATCTAAGTTTATAAGATTTCTTAATTGCATGGATTTACTTTCTTTTTGGCATGATGATAGATATTGCTCCAAAATTTTATACAGCACTATCCCTGCCCTATAACCTACAGGTCAAGGTCACAGACTTAGAAATTTTATGTTAAAGTCTTATCTCAAAGTTCTTTAGATCTTTTATTTGCTCAGCTACTTTTCAAATCATACTGTTTATATTTGGGATACAGATAGCAGCTATGGAAGATGTTCATCCAAAATTATACCCAGTACCATGTTTTCCTCCCTCCCTCCCTCCACCCCCACACACACGAACTATGATCAGGATTTTAAGGTCATAGTCTTAATTTTTTATGATTGATAAGTGCGAGTTCAGGCAAGCTATCCTGTCTGGCGACAGGTTTTGTTATCATTCTTATCTGGAAAATTGACAGCCAATCATGCTCACCCATTACCTGGCCATGTTTTAGCTGAAGTTCAACAGTTCTGTATCTAGATATCATAGATGGGTGTGTTGGAAGTTACACCATACCCACTTTACACACTATTGCTGAGATCCAAAGCAGAAGCCATGTAGGTTAAACAACTCTGTTGTATCCAAACAAAGCTGTATAGATTTTGCAGAAAAATGACCGTAAATGGTCATTTTTCTTTATACATTTTTGTTTGGATACAACACTTATGAGGTTCACCTTTAAACCATCTAATGATGAAGTGTCTGATAAAGATTTCAGTCATAATTCCAGACAAGGAGGGGGTTGAGTGGGTGGGGTATCCACAATTTTTTTTTTTTTTTATCTTTTTTTTTTTTTTTTTAATTTCTCCACAAAGCATATATTGTGGGTACTCATTAGAAGTGCCTCAAAGAGGCACTTCTAATGAGTACCTACTACATATATTTTTGTGAGGAAATGAAAAAAAAATGTAACTACTTTTTGGTTGAAAAAGCGCCTTATCTGGAGCTGTCCAGTATATGTGGATAGTTTCCTGATGATTTGCTGTCTGGTAGTTTTACACCATTTATCACTAGCTGCTGATACTTTGGTTTAAAGATTCTTTGATGATATTAAGTGAATATACAGCAGAACTAATTATCTATTATTCCTTTGCTCATCATATCTTGTGTGCCTCTTTTATATGGAGATTTTATTGCTCAGTATTAGGATATGAAAAAATGGAGAGAAGATGCTTCAGACTTGGGATGACATTTGGCCTTTTTTTTTTTTAAGGTCACCTGTACGAAGCTATAGCAGTCACCACGGCGTCAGTGTCTGCGTTGGCATTGGTTAAAGCTTTTAAAAGGCTTTATCTCCTGCATCTCTTGATGGAATTAGTTCATACTTGCCCTGATATTAGATATTGGTTTAAAGTTTTATGCTGTTCCATCCTGACCCACATGAGTGACCTTGAGGTCAAGGTCACAGACTTAAATTTATGTCAAAGTTTTTGGTTAAACTTATTAGAGGCAAAGCGTGATTCAAGCGAGCTACGTTGTCCTGCTACAGCTCTTATTCATTATTTCATATCTTGATGACAAAGACAGATCCTGATTCTGCCTAGTGATTATTATGTGTACCTATCTACTGTTTCAGGTGTTGAAGACGAAGACAGGACCTGGTGCTGTTGGTGACAATCAAGGAGCCTCTGCCTACTGATATCTGGAGTCTTAATATTTATAAAAACGTCAGTAAAAGACTGTAAAATGATAGAAAGGAAGTGATGTTGGGAAATAAATGTGCTGATAAGCAGAACCTGTGTTTATTTTCTTCTCCCTGGAGTCTTCCACCAACACTATTCCTACCCAACTTTGTTGAATGCAATTCTTTTTAGCAGAAATGTAAATGTTCTAAAATTTGGAACACTTTATTCCATTTTTGTTCTAGATTTTTTTTGCTCCCAGCAGTCTGATCTGGGTCTGCACAGTTTGCATATGCCATAAAATGCTTGAAAGCAAGACTTAGAAATTTTCTCCCAACCAAAAATGAACCTCCAGATGACCTGGGAGACAATTTGCATGAAATGTCAGCCTATTGTTTTTGGAAAAAATAAAAAAAAACTATTTCAAAATGTTGTCTATTAATGAAATTTTTACCCAGAGTGCTAAGCAGAAGGATGGGACTATGGATAGGAACAGCAATAAATCTGGATAAACAACAAGACAATTGGACAGTGTAAGTCATGTATTGTGTAGATCAGGAATACAGTAAATATTGCATCTTAAGTCATTTCAATCACCCAACACCATTAACAAATACAACTAATGCCCAGCACAACACAGGGTAGATCCAGGCGAGTTGGCTCTTAATCCTTAAATTTGTTACAGACAACATTCTCATTTTTTTTTCTGAAAATATGGCTTGATATTTCCTGTGAATCATATATACATAAATAAGACATACATAAGTAAGACATATATTCACATTTTTTTTCCAGAGAAAATAAGGCTTGATATTCATATGAATTGTCTGGCAGAATATCCATATGAAATACCAAATCTTGTTTTCTCTGAAAAAAAAAAAAAAAAAAAAAAAATACATATAAAAAAAAAAAAAACAAATCCAGAATGTTGCCTGCTGCTGTCACGTCATCTCTCTTACACACAAACAAAATAACCTGCAGGGCCCAGTTGTTCAAAGCTAACGATGTCGTTAGTTAACAATTCGTTAAAATTTACATTGAGTGATATGCAAATATGCTGAAATTTTTTGCTGAAAAAATGAGAGTAGCTTTTGCAGTGCAAAAGCTACTCACATTTTTTAAGCAGTGCAAAAGCTACTCACATTTTTTAAGCAAAAAATATCATAATGTATATTGAATCTGCTAAAATAGTTAACGAAATGACCCTTAACGAGCTCGTTAAGCTAACAACGCTTTGAACAACTAGGCCCAGAATGCCATCTGCTGTTGTGACTTGCACTTTAAAGGTAAATGAACCATCTCATAAGGATCTAAACTGTTCATCATTCAGTCCATGATTTTTATCCCAACACCCCTTTTTATAAACTGAACATCCCAACTCAAAGACGGAACAGTCCAGTTTAGATACTGAGAGGCAAAATGGTAAATTAATACAAATAACAGTCTTACAACATACATTCCATTCATCCTTGGTTAGGACTTGGCAAAAAAAAACCCTCCGAATTCCATTCACCTGTCTCTGCAAAGTTTTAGATGAAGTATTAACCACTCGCTGGGCTATTTTTGGAAACAGGACTTGACATTTCATGCCAAAACCTATTTTCTGGGAGTAAAAAGAAAAAAAATACTTCAATATGTTCTCTGCTGAAAATTGTACCCAGCAAGTTAAGCATTAAACTGTTTAATATTTAACTATTAGCAGGCATTTAACCCTTAAAATGCCAAGAAAACTTGCATGTGAAAATGCCGTCTAATTCTGCCGTCTGCTGAATATTCTTGCAAACTTTTCAAACCTGATCTGGGTCCACACTGTTTGCAAAAAAGTTTTAAAATCACAAGCAGATGACAAAGCAGACGACAATTGTTGATTGGTAGTTTAAGGGTTAAAATGATTTTTAATTATCCCAAGAAATTAGGGCTACAAAAACAGTTACAAAAAGATGAATCCTTTGGAAGCAAAGAACATGTCAAAGAAACAAAAACAGCAGCCCATGTTAAAAGCAGCCCTACTTTCTCAGAACATAATAAAAACACCGCAATGAGCAGATTTAGGGTTAAAATCTTTTTCTTCAGTACTAACACCTGATAAAACCTTTACATGTAGTTAAAATTTGCTTTAACCATTACCGCTATGGGCAAATTTGGCAGAGGACAAAGTATTGCAATATGTCTGAAGATCAGTGTTAACTGTGAAAGCACTAACCGAGGAAGACGACAAAAGGAATAATTGTTTCTTCGATTCACTGTTTGTGTTGAGGTTTTATGGCCCAGTCAACCCATTGTGGTCATGTTGAGCATGGCCAGTTTTAAATTTTCCCTATAATGTGCATCACACAAACATTTTTTTCCCCCATATAAACTATCTTGTACCTATTCCCACAAAAAAAAGTAAAAAAACTCTCATGCTTGCTTCCACATACATGTAAACATGCTACTAAAACAAGAAAATATGGCTTATTGATGCAAATAGATAACATTTCAGCCCCTCCATAGAAACCAACCATATTATGGTTTATGTTATTATGGTACAATGGAGATGGAATCTTGGTAATTTTTGTTACAGAATCTTGATAAATTTCCGATTTTCACAACAGAAGTACAGTCGAACCTTGTTATCTCGAACTCGCTTATTTCGAATTACCGCTTATCTCGAAGTGAAAATCTGGTCCCTGTTTAAACATGAAACTATGACAACAGGTAACAAAATGATGTGGAAAAGAGGAGAAATTGCTCCTAAGGAGCAATTTCTCCTCTTTTTCCACATTATTTTATATATATTTCCAACTTCAGGAGTCAAATTATATATTCATTTGTTTAATGTGGTTGTTCAATTTATTGTTTTCCTCACTTTCTCAACTCTGATATGTCGAGGTACGGATATCTCAAAGTGTTTCAGTGAGTCCCTTGGAATTCGAGATAACGAGAGTCGACTGTATATAGCCAACCTGCAGAATTCATCAATATTCCATGTTCAGTATGTTTTCACAGCAGTGTGGTGTCAGGCACTTTCTTGATGTTGACAAATCTGGTCCCTTGAAATTATATCGTAGCTCCAGATAAGGCACTTTTTTTTTACTGAAAAGTACTGATATTTTTCCATATAAAACATATGCTGTGGTACTTGTAAGAAGTGTCTCAATGAAGTGCTTCTAATGAGTACCAACACAACGTGTTTTTTTTTTTTTTTTTTTTTGAGAAATAAGAAAACTATTAAGTGCATATCCCCTCTAATTGTTGACTATATAAGATGGTATAACAAAAATCAACAAGATTCCATCTCCATCTCTACCATACAAACAGAAACCCAACAGCACCAACTAGTCAAAATGTCATTTCCTTGCTATCAGAGGCTAAATTTATTGTTCAATTTTTTTTTTCTTTTTTTTGAAGTTTTCAACACACACACAAATTCACTGTCATTAAACTCATCTATTGATGTGAAATCACATGGAGAGCAACTGGAAAGAAGAGTTTTGGAGACAGTTCTGGAATCATTTTTCTTATTTCTCCATAAACCCATACTATGGGTACTCATCAGAAGTGCCTCGACAAGGCCTAATGAGTATGGACAATGTGTATTTTTTTTTTCTTTTTTTGAGAATTGAGAGAAAATCAACCCAGTCTTGTCACCAAATACTCCTCTCTGACAAGTTCTCTGATCACATGTACAGTTCATTGTAACAAAGGTCACTCATGTACATGTATTGAAATGAAAATTAATCACATGAAAAAATGAGCTGATCAAGCTAAAAAACAAGCCCCATGAGATTTATCAAAATTGCAGACCCACATCAGCAAGTATAAGAGCTTGAGGACAGGTCAGCTGATCTGGGTCAAACCTTTCTAGGGATATGAACCACAAACTGTCAAAATGGTCCTCATCACATACCATAATAACCCTAAGTACACCACAACCTCTTTATAACACTGTTGTTGGGGTCCATAGCATAAACCGTGTTAGTTAAACAACCGTGTTATATCCAAACAAAAAATGTATAGATTATATTGAAAAATGACCATTTATGGTCATTTTTCAATATAATCTATACATTTTTGGGATACATCTTTGAACCGTGTTATATCCAAAACCATGTTATAAAGAGGTTGAAGTGTAATGGGAAAGACAGGCTTGAGCAAACTGTAATCCAAGATAGATGCCACGTAACATGGTGTCCAATCAGGGTCTACACTGCAACTTATCCAACCATGTTTCTGACTCGCTAACAGGTAGTCAAATTTTAGAATAAGTATGGTAAAGAGTTAAATGGTGCCTTAATATTTAATGTATATACGGTATGCAAACAACGAAGGCTGAGATCCGCCTGCACATTTGTCAATTTTGTGCCAACTGATCAAGGTCATTGTTTTTCCCCTTACAGCATTATTGGATACTGTAGAATATACTGATGAATAAACATTACCAAAACATGCCTATTCAAATATATAGGAAATTTCACCTCCAAAAACTGAAAATTTTCAGATAAAAAACATATTTTTCATATTTCTGCTCAAAACATAGATTGTGGGTACTCATTAGAACTGCCTAAGCAAGGTGGTTCTAACGAGTACCCACAATCTATGTTTTTGAGCAAAAATAAGAAAAACAATGCATACCCTTGTAAACCCCAGTTTTACTACATAAAAGTGGGGGTTTAAGGGGGTCAACATTATATAGGCATATTTTCGTGATGAAAGGCCCTGATCAGTCTATGCTGAACTGCACAACCAGAACAGTGTCCTCATTAGGTACACATTAACATAGCTCTTGATAGGAGGGGGTATCAGGAAAATATTTTTCTCATTTCTCCACAAAAACATTTGTTGTGGGTATTCATAAGTGCCTCGTTGAGGTACTTCTAATGAGTGCCCACAACCATGTTTTCGTGGAGAAATAAGAAAAACATCAATACTACTTGGCTGAAAAAGAAAGAGCCTTATCTGGAACTATGCATAAATTGCACTATCTTGTACTGTGGCTATTATCATAGGGGCTGGTTTCAACTTGACACGATTCAAATGGTAAGTATTTTGACAACAATTATTTCAGAGAAGACCAATGACACAATTTTTTTTATCAACCTTCACATATCCTATGTGATGCTGCGCCACAAAGGACAATTAACCCTTGTCCTGCTGAACCCGGATACACCCTGCCTTTGAAAACAGTGTAGACCCAGATCAGTTGGTTTCTGAAGAAGCCAACTGATCTGGATCTGCACTGTCATTCAGTATGTGAATTTATATCAACAACCTGGATCAAGCAATCTGATTGGCTGAAAATTTGAAATAGGCGTGGCATCATAATTTATTCAGCATGACAAGGCTTGACCATCAAAGCACTATTCACAATAGCATCAGACCACTCCAAAATATATCCTTTTATTTTTCAGAGAACTTAAGACAAAACCATGTGACTTGCCTGCCTAGCAAACAATTCATGAAATGTCAGCATTTATTTTCTTAGAAAAATAAAAAAGAAATACCTGTGCAGGTAATTTTTTGATGTGTTCTGCTACAATTCTGAATGGCGCTTTAAGGGTTCTACTGTAGAAAAATCATTGTTTTTAAAATTAGTCGCTAAGAACAGAAATCAACCATATGAATTACATACAACTGGTGTAGACCCAGACCAGCCTGAATATCCTTCCAGACTGAACAGAATCTATACTGTTCACTAATAGAAATTTAAGGTCCATACATGATGTCAGTGACTATGACAGTGTCAGTTCAGACCATGTGGATGTACATGATGATCTAAGTTTTTGCTGGTCACATCATAAAGTTGTTTTCTATTTGGAGGAGCTTGCATGTAAATACCACAGGGCACTATGCTGTATAGCTGAACAATCAAGTACCTGGTTACGTAGCTCCAGATAAGGGGATCAAATAAATAATTTTCTTACTGCTGCATGAAAACAAATGTTGTGGGTACTCATAAGAAACACCTCAGTGAGGCACTTCTAATGAGTACCCACAACATCTTTTCGTGCATAAATAAGAAAAATATCCATACTTTTTGGCTGAAAAATATCTTATCTGGAGCTATTGGTTGGACTGAAATGATTTTCCTACAGCAGGCCTCCAGTTTACATTATACAATACAGAATAAATAACAGCAAAAATAATTTCATATAATCAAAAATTCAAAAAATATATATGCACTATATAGATAGTCTTTACAAGTATATATAATCATTCACCATGATGAAAGGCTGGATCATGCGAAAGCATCCCTTAACCCTTACACCCCTGAATTTATGGAGTGGGCTCGTCCATCTTTGAATTTGGACATATCCATTAACATAAATAGGGGTGTTAGTCAAAAATGAACTGAATGGTAAACAGTGTAGATCATGATATGGCTCATACGAACCATCTCATCAGGATCTACACTGTTTGCAAAACCTTTTATCTGGTCTGGTTAAAAGGGTTAAGTCATGTTTAAACAATAGAAGCCCAGATCAGGCTGCTTGAACAAGAGACTATTCATGGACTCTATTGTCTATCATGTAGTTCAAAACAAAGAACAGGGAAGACCCTGATCAGCTTACACAGGGATTATTTTTGGGCAAGATTTTTTGCCAAAAACCTGACATTTCCTAAATGGGAGGAAAAATCTCTTCACAAAATGTTAATTTAGCTAGGGATTTGGCTGAAAGATGTTTTTCCCATGATAATCTGAGCCAGAATTATCCCTGCTTACATATCCAGATTGGTCAGGATCTTTCATTGTTTGCCAATAAATTCAATATAATCCAATGCTGTTAGCAAACAGTGAATGCCCTGATCTAATCCTCGTTTTTCAAAAAATGCTGTTAGCTTAGCATATCACAATTCAGTTGTTCAACGCATCGCTAGCTAAACAGTCATTAACCCAACAATTCATTTTGAGTTCTGAATGCTGATAAACCAAGTTTAGCACAGCAATTAAACAATCATCCAATCCAGAAGACATTACATATACATTATTTATCACTACTGAAGGGATCCAGTAAACAAAAGCAACAGATCTGCATTTAAATTTACTAAATAGATGAGACTGATTTATTAGAAAACATTTCTACCCTGATTTTCCACCATCAGATCAATCTTAAAATTAATACCCAATTATCATAAGTTAAAAAAAGGAGCTGTGTTATACAGAAAGGCTTTGAATACAAGGAAGACCCAGCCATATAAATTTCTACAGCATGATAAGGCCTTTATTTTTCAGCAGATATTAGACTATCCAGCTTTTAACCCTTAAAGTGCCAATCACAACAATTGTCGTCTGCTTTGTCTTCCGCTTGTGATTTTAAGTCATTTCTGCAAACAGTATGGACCCAGATCAGACTAGTCTGATCTGGGTCCACACTGTTCGCCGGTATGCAAAAAATAGGTTTGATAAGTTTGCAAGAATATTCAGCAGACGACATTTTCAGATGCAGTTTTTCTTGGCGCTTTAAGGTTTAACAAAACTTCAAAGACTCTGATATGACTAATACAAATGCTGATCTGGATTTTTATACCATATAAGAATAACGTAGACCTATGCGGCACAATACCAGACACCCCTTTTTATTTGGAGCTTTGAAAATATCAGACAGGAAGTGCTGACTCAGCTCAAATGCTGCAAATTTTGTAGCATTTTATCCAAGGTCCTCACTGCCACACATCCAGCAGCTTTTTAGACTTGCAATTTTTTTAAGGTATGGTAAGGAGTTAATGCAATAACAACAACAAAAAAAAATATTGTAATGTATCTTTTTGTATAATTGATAAAATTTACTTTCTTAAGATCCATTTTATCTGATGACCTGACACAACCTAGCTGGAAAAGCAGCAGCATTTTCTAAATCAGGCAGTTAAATTTACAAAAACATGTACTAGAAAGTTTTGTTATTATTATTATTTTTTTTCATTACATTAGTACCATCTTATAAAATAGAAAAAGAGAGAGAAATTTGCTGCTGTAGGGAGATGATTACCAGTGACCATAAAAAAAAACTTATTATTTTTTTGTATTTTTAATTCACTTTCAGCTAATTGTAAGATCTCAGGTAGTCAAGGCTAGTTTAAACTAAATCACCCACAAGCTGTATCCATGGTTTTATACCCCTACATAATATGACATAGGCTTTCAACATACTTAATTAGAAATTAATTCAACAACACATTTTCAGCTATGTCTTACGTCTAACATTTCAAAGTCTTGTTACTTCCTAAAAAAAACCAAAAACAAACAAAAAAAAAAAAAAACCTTGACTAGCAGGGTACAATGTGTAGAGCAAACTGAAAATATTTGAAAATTTTACCATCATTCTAAGGTAAGGCTTAACAACTGCATACTTCAAAACTGAGTTAAAACCTACCACACTCACCATTTTTAATCTGCAAGTCCTCTACTTAAATCAGAGATACTATTAGTAAGAGGCTATAGCTAAGAGCTAGTATTACAGCTGAACTACCATAGCACCCTAAGTATTTGGACACTTTACGATACTTTCCATAAATCTGAACAAGTCCACTTTACCTCCTGTTGGTAGTATGTAGAAAAATGTGAAGGATGAGTGGTAAACAGTGCACACTCTAATCAGATGCTGCATTTGGCCACATCTGATCTGGTCTACACTGTTTGCTCAGGCCTGTTTGTTTGAATACTTAAAGTAAATATCATACAACTATAAAATCTGGCTGGCTGAGTTGGAGTTTAATGGCCCAGTCAACACTATTAAGGTCATATTGAGCCAGTCAGTTTACATAACCACACATTTCCTGGTCAGGCTTAGTCCTCTAAGTGTTTAACCACTACTTATGCACATTCTTTTGCCAGAAACTGACAACTGCTTTTCTTGAGTAAAATATGGGGCAACATCAGAAAAATACCTTTGGACATGTGCACATGCAGAAGACTCAAATTAGCCTACACATCTATGCAGTCTGATGTGAAGAATTCTCAGATCCTGAGCTAGCGATAGAGAACTCACCAGACTGATCAGAATGAAGTTCTACAGGACGGTCGGTCTCCATTGGGTAATTTGTTCAAAAGTATAATTTCTCATGTTGGGGCTAAAATATTCTTGTACATGGCACACTTGAATAAAGAAACAGATCAAATATTCTTCCAAGCAAGAAACATTAGGTAAAACAAATGAAGTTATCCAGATGGGCTGCAATAACTATAGCATTGTCCTAAAACTTCATCCACTGACTATATTAACCCTTGTCCTGCTGAATAAAATTAAGATGCCACGCCCACTTCTAATTTTCAGCCAATCAGATTACTAGATCTAGATTTTTCTATAAATTCACAAACTTTATGGCAAATAGTGCAGATGCAGATCAGTTGGCTTCTTCAGAAGCCAACTGCTCTGGATCTACACTGTTTGCAAAGGCAGTGTGTATCCGGGTTCAGCAGGACAAGGGTTAACAACATGACATATGTAAATAGTGCAAACCAGATCAGAATGCAACTGTTTGCCAGTCCATTCTAAATACTGGGACACCTAGACTCCTTACCATACATCCTCATATTTGAACAATTTTATTTTACTACCTGTTGATGAGGCATGAGAGGAAAACAATGCAGTTCCTGACCAGATGCCATGTTCTGTGGCAATAATCTGGGTCTGCATGGTTTGCTCAGGCCTGCCTGTCCCAATTTTTAGGGTAAATACTGCTCCTTACATAAATCCCTACTACAGTGCTGGAGAAGAGCAAACTATGACAGACTTACGGGATATGTAGGGTGGATCAGGTATTAGTTTTTCAAAGAATGGACCAGAGCCCCAATTTAGGTGCTAATTTAGAGACAATTTAGTTTAAAACCAAAACGTTTATGGGTACTCATCAGAATCACCCAGGAGATTCTAAGCAGTACCCAAAACAATGAATAGAGTAGAATGGAACACTACAAAACAGAACACAACAGAATAGGAATAGAATAGTATTTCCAATCATGGGCCACAGACCAGCATAACTACATACACCACAACCTCTTTATAACACTACTGTTGGGGGTCCATAGCATAAACCATGTTAGTTAAACAATTGTGTTATTTCCAAACACAAATGTATAAATTATATTGAAAAATGACCATTTATGGTCATTTTTCAATATAATCTATACATTTTTGGGATCCATCTTTGAACCGTGTTATATACAAAACCGTGTTATAACAAACCTTGTTATAAAGAAGTTGTAGTGTAATGCGTTTTGAAGTGAAATAACAAAAACTGTCTTCTGAATACCACTATCCAAATCTTTGAAGAAGCCAAACAGCCTTGCATATCCAAAGAACACCCAGCAAAGACTGTACTAAATGCACAGGTGTACAGGCAGAGTCTGTGCTGGGCACAAAATATGTTAATTAAAGATTCCCTAATTTACCCCATATATTTGGACACTCTTAATTCCTTACCTTAAACATCTGAACAACTATTTTACTCTTTGTTGCCATGTCTTATTACTTCTTCACGAATTATTACAATAATTATAATTCTGCTGTATTATCTTCAGAAATCTTATGTGCACTGTAACAGTGTATCTCAAGCATGGTCATACAAAAGTAACAAGGACAGTATACATTATATCAGTCACATTATAAAACGAAGACAAAACAACAAAAATATCTTAATACTTCAATCAATAGACCAAGAAAACAATTATCACTGTTTTCTTGTCAAAGATAATGTTCTGAGGAGAAGAAAGCTCCCTTACAGCATAAGAAAATTTGGAAGACCAAGACCAGCCTGCACTCCAGAATCTTGACCATTTACTCAAAATTATGAGGAAACAGTGCAATGCTCTGAAAATATTGCGTAGATGTGCAGGCTTGTATAGTAGCTCTAGATATAAGGGAAAATTAATTGGTAATTTGGTACACTGGAACCCCTTTTTAAGATTGTTTGGGATACAAGATGGTGTAAAAAACGATCTCAAAAGTGTTATATCCAAACAAATATGTGTAGATTATATAGAGCATTTATGGTAATTTTTCTGTATAATTTTTTTTTTTTTTTGATTTGGGTTTTACTGCCCTTTCAAGAATATTTCATTTCTATCGAGCCGATCCTTCATCAAAGGTGGGCGAAAATCGGAGAACCTGGAGAAAAACCACCTGACCATCCGTAAGCAGAACCTGGTTTTCCCACATGACCCGAGTGAGGCTCAAACCACAGCAGTGAGAAACCTAATGGATTAGGAGTCAGCTCTCTTATCCACTAGGCTACGGGGCCCCGCCCTATATAGTCTATACGTTTTTGTCTGGATACAACATGGTTGTTTAGCTACATGACAAAAAGTGATTTGGATCCAGGCAATGACATAAAGAGGTTGTAGTATATTATTGCGCTAAAACATATCAAACAGGTGAGGCAATTCCAATCAATAACCACAGGACATGTTTTGGTACAGAAAGAACAAAAAAAAAAAAAATCCGAAATCATCACTTTGTCTGGAATATTGTTGTATATCTCTATTTTAACGCTAGGATTTTCTTCCCCACAGTCCACCATGATGCTGTGTTTCAATCTGTATTCTATATGAACCTTTCCAAATAGGAAATACATCTGACCCGCACAGATAATTCTTGATCAGCTTGCACATCCACAAAGACTGATCTAAGTCCAGGCTGTTCTCTAAAAGATTGTTTAACCTTTACCTCTCTCTGAGCTACGTAGTTCAACAGATGATAAACTGACGATAATTTGTTATTTTCCCAGATTTGATTTGATTGTGTTGGGGTTTAACGACACGTCAACCCTTGAGGGTCATTTTGTGTCGTCTCCCAGAGAAAGGGAGAAAAGAGATAGAAGAGACAGTAGAGGAGATGAAAAAGAGGGACAGAGAAGAAAGAGGAACAGGAATGAAAGTGAAGAAACAGAAGAAATAAAAACATTCCCCCTCTACCCTTACCGGCTACAAGAATAGCAGGCCTTGCCCAACTGTAAGCCAATATCAGCTGGACACCCCGGTGATGTAAGATACACAGCACCTTCGCACCACCTAACCACCCCGTATTTTCCCAGATAAAAAAGGCTTGACATTTCGATAAAAAAGGCTTGACATTTCATTCAAATGTCTCCTAAGGAGACATTTGCATGAAATGTCAAAGCCTATTTTCTGGGAAAAATTATAAAAATGTTTTAAATTATCATCTGCTGAATTTTTTATCCAGTATGGTAGTGAGCAGTGTAGATTCTGATCAGATTGTGCAGATGTGCCAGCTGATCTGAGTCTCTGTCGGTAACATACCTATTGAGATTATACTGTCTGTAGAGGGTCATGTGTACATGGGTTCAACTCAACTGCTATCTGTGCATCTGTATTACATACATTGTTAATTATTTATTAACAGTAGTATATTAAAACATGAAATCATTTCATTGGAAAGAATTATTTTTTAATGTGGTCTGCTACAACTTTGAATGGCACTTTATAGGTTAAATATTTGGTCAGACATTGTAAACCCAGATCAAAATGCTCAGGAACTTCAGTCAGCACTTGTTAGACAGATCTTGTTAGACACATTGCACAGTAGTCAAACTTTAGGTCAAGTATGGCAATGTGTTGTCTGCTGCATTGTTTCATATAAAAAATATACTGAAATTTTACATATTTTCACAAGGACAGAAGTTTGAGAGTTTCTCATTTTGGACATGTTTATGGCTATTACTGTTCACAACTTTTTTTTCATTTTCTTCAATTAGACAACATAAAACTAATATGTTATCAGGTATTTAATTTCACACTTTTATGCTGATTGCAAAAAATGCAATTATAAACACAGTGTGAACATTTTATGCACAGTGTGAACACTTTGTACAATTACAGCATTTGCCTTACCCAAGTCTGTGACAGGAATGGCACAGTGGTTGAATGGACTGTGCAAATGCAATGACCAATCTGGATCTAACCTTATCAGCGTTAAGTTACATTTTGGCTGGCAAAATACAAATATCACAAATCATGATACTGAAAATATCTTAATTTTGAGTGGTTTCAACCATAAAGTCAGTTTATCTTCATGTTTTGGATAAAATAAATTTTAAAACTTTTCCTGAATAGAATTCTGATTAAACAGGTCACCCTCTCAGACATACTCAATTGATCACCATAGCTCCAGAACAGAGGAGAACCCAGATAATATTTTTCTTATTTCTTTTCAAAAACATATGCTGTGGGTACTAATTAGAAGTGCCTCAGTGAGGTGCTTCTGATGACTACCCACAATGTATGATTTTTTGACCAAAAAAAAAAAAAAAAAAAAAAATAAATAAATACAATCCAAAATCATATTAACTGGAGCTAAGATCCCTCACATAAGTTGGACCACACCATTAATATTTACATCAACAAAATATATGAAAGAAAGAAAATGTCAACAACACAAGAGCGCCAAGATTTACATCACAAAACTGATAAAAACCATCACTATACAAGGTGTGTAGGGTAAAACCTATCTCCTCTCTTCATATAGCTCTAGATAAGATGCTCTGACAAAAAGTACTGACATTTTTCTTACTTCTCTATGAGAAAGCTCAAATGCATGAAAATGTGGGTGCTCTTCAAAATTGCCTTGCAGAGGCAATTTAAACGAGTCTCTCATGTTTTCGTGAAGAAATATATCCTTATCTATAGCTATTCTATGGCTAAACAATGGATACCAAGACCAATAACAAACAGGGTAGGCGTTTCACTGCTTTATGGGGAGTTCATACACTTTTAGGGGAGGCAACTCTTTCAAAAGTGTTTTGCCTCCCTTCTGAAAAGGAAGCTACTCTACAAGGAGAGAATTTGATCCCCTTGGGAGCAAAGTCTTGCCTTATAGAGTAGACCCCTTTCAGAAGGGGCCTGGTGCTCTGGAAAGCAAACAGGAAGTAAGACCTGGTGCTCTGGAAAGCAAACAGGAAGTAAGTTATTTCCCTTATGAAAACAGCAGAAAAATGCCAGTATCCATTCAGCTTAACTAGTCAGTAAGCGAACAGTGAAAACCCTGGTTGGACTGCTGGTTTCCCACTGTCAACACCTTATACGACAATATCCTGTACAAATGCCTTGGAAGATTTGATATTTACAAATAATGAGACAAAAAATAAGCACTTTTTTCTGTATACAACTAGCACCATAACAATCAGTGCCTACTGATATCATTGTTGGAATGATTCAGTTTGGATATAATATACATATGTATAACCTGTATAACAGAACTGTTTCTTTACTATATGGATAGAATTTACTGTGTTTTTGGTTGGTTTGGAATTTAACGACCCAGTCAACACAATTAAGGATATGTTGAGCCTGTCAGTTTACCTAACCACACTTTTCCTGGGCAGGCTTAGTCCTCTAAGGTTAACCAGTACTTGTGCACAGTCTTTCACCACAAACTGTTGATTGATCTTGAACTAGCAGAATGGAGAGAATGACCAGAAAAATAATTCATGATCAATATCTACAGAAGAATGTTTTTGGACAGGAGGGGATCAAAATTGTGACCTCCTGATCACCAGTCAAATGCATATCTGACTGAGCCACCAAGGCCATCAAAAACCTGATGTGTCTAAAGACTGCTGGAAGAGTGGCATACAACAGGACTCTCTCTAAGTCCTCAATGTCAGTTGAATGAAGAAACAAGATAAGAAAACTTATCTCAATATTCTTCTTACTAACTTGATCAATGACTAATATTCCCATTCTGAACACTCAACAAAAAAGCTTCCTGTTAAATCAAGGCACTTAATGGAATTTATAGCACATGTCTACTTTGACTACTCATGATTTTTATAATGACTTGAAGCCAAAGCCTCAAGTGACTTGTCAACAGACCATCAATTTTAAAATCCAGATAAAATGTCTCAGATGTACTTATAGTATTTTCAGGGTGCCAAGCGGGAATAACTTAGCATCAACTTTGAACTTGAACTGAAAAACAGAATTTAAATTTCTGTTTCTTAACCCTTCTCTTGCTAATCACGTCATGCCCGGTGTTAGCAAACAGTGTAGATCCAGATCAGTTGGCTTCTGAAGAAGCCAACTGATCTGTATCTGCACTGTTTGTCATTAAGTATGTAAATTTGTATTAAAATCCAGAATCAAGTAATCTGATTGGCTGAAAATTAGAAGTGGGCATGGCATCTTAATTTATTCAGCAGGACAAGGGTTAACAACATAATTTCTGTTCTAGTTGAGAACTTACCTACACAAATTCCTAAAAGTTGTCACCTTGCTTGCACAGAGAAAGTATGCTCACTTCCAATATAAAATTGTGTTTCCTAACATAAAAGAACAGGGCCCAGTTGTTCAAAGCTAACAATGTCGTTAGTTAACGTATCGTTAAAATTTTGATCATTAAATATGGGATATACGCTAATATTTTTGCTGAAAAAATGTGAGTAGCTTTTGCATTTGCAAAAGCTACTCACATTTTTTTCAGCAAAAATAGTTGTGAATTAGATATTGTACTTACTAGAACAGTTAACATTTTGACCACTAACGAGCTCATTAAGCTGACGATGCTTTGAACAACTGGGCCCAGGTATCTTAAAAATCAGTTGCCATTTGGTCTAAAATTGTACTTTCTAACATAAAAGAACAAGTAAGTTAGCTAAAAATCAGTTGCCTGCTGGAGTTATCAAAATCAAAATGAGCTTTAAAAACATACAACCTAGAAGCAAAAACTATTCTGTTATACAGGTTATGATCCCTGAATTCACTTTCGATATTACTTGAGTCACATTGAGGGAATACCTCCTTTACGCTGTATATGAACAACAAAAGCCATTTACCTAAATATTTGGTCGAGTATGTCTGAGCAAACATTGTAGACCCAGATAAAACTGCACCTACAGAAGTGGGTTGTTCAGGGTCTGCACTGTATGCCATCTAGTCAGCAATGAAAGACAAATCACCAAACAGTCAAATCAACTTGTTCAAATTCCAGGATATGTATTATTGACTTATGACATCTAAGTATAAGGGTAATTAGGGTAGTTCAAATATTGCATGTTGTGAGCAGAGCCAGTAGTTAAATTTGTGAGCAGGGACAATTTTGACCAAATTCATACCTCTAGACAAAGTTGGGTTGCTTTTTTTTTTTTTTCCAATAAAAAGTATTGATATTTTTCTTATTTTATCATGAAAACACGTTATGGTTACTTTAGAAGTAGCCCAGCAAGGACCTTCTAATGAGTACCACAACACACACTGTGCTGTTGTAATGCGGTTGGTGGGGTCCAAGGCAGCTGGCCGTGTTATAAGAGATCACACGTTATAGCGATCAGAACTAGGTCCTCACACCCCACCCACCTTTATACTATTGATATTACGTGCGTAATCCGATGAAAAAAATTGTTGCACATGAATTGTAACACATAAATAAACTTTATTTACTGAAGAAAGCTAGTCAGTTCTTCTTTTACACCCAAGAAGCCCAATTATTTTCAGATTAAATAAATTCGTCCTTTTTGTCTGTTTAAACGGAAAGACCCACAGAAAAGAGCGGGTGGCCAGAATGTAATGAATAGCTGGGAATCAGTGTTTTAGTGCTTTATAATTATCGCTGATGCAACTACCTGTACAGAAGGCACATGCTGGATTGGATATTAAATGAAGTTACGCTTTACACTCTTGGGCATTTCATCTATGTATCAGTTAACCCTTAAACAGCCGATCACAACTGCAACAGACAACAATTTTGACTATTTTTTTTTTTATTTGCCAGAGAAAACAAATCCTGACATTTCATGTGAATTGGCAGATGATTTACATAAAATGTCAAGACTTATTTTCTCTGAAAATAGAAAAAAATGAATTGTTATCTACTACAAATTTTGCTTGGCACTTTAAGGGTTAAATGCATTCTTTGTTTTGTTCATGTTTCACTCATAAATGACACGAGGGTGACACGAGGGCATTTACCGGTATTGCGGCTAGATCAAAACTGACAACTACAGTTTTAACTTTAATCCTTCATCAGTCATCAGGTAGATGAATGAAAGAAATGACATATGTAAAGTGCTCTGAAACAGCCAAAAGACAAAATACTGATGACAACTTTGGTAAAACAGAATGTGTAAATCAGCGAGTATATGGTCATAGCTAATGATTTTTTGACAGCAAGTTCTCCAGAAAAAGGGCAAAACTTTCAATATTGGGAAAAAAACTGCACAAAAAAATGGGAGCCACAGACCAACTGCATTATAATAGTTTCCCGTGTTATAAGGGACAGTGTTATAACAGTGTTCCAGTGTATGGATTCATTAACCCTTAAAGCGCCAAGAAAAACTGCATCTGAAAATGTCGTCTGTTTATGTCTTCTGCTGAATATTCTTGCAAACTTTTCAAACCTATTTTTGCATACCGGCAAACAGTGTGGACGCAGATCAGACTGCTCCTAGAGGAGCAGTCTGATCTGGGTCCACAATATTTGCAAAAATGACTTTTAAAATCACAAGCAGATGACAAAGCTGACGACAATTGTTGTGATTGGCGCTTTAAGGGTAAAGAATCAAGAAAAATATTTATCTACTCCTTTTATTTAAAACTATGTAGACTGCAAGAATGTAGTGTCTAAACCAGACTTTCGCTGTCTGAATACAGCATAGAGTAAGTTTTCTTTTAATGTGACCAACTTACAACACACAGGGCGATTCACACAAATTCATTCTTGTAATGTGCAAAAACCTCTTTTATTGCCATTACATCAGTTTCCTAAAGTTTTGATTTTTTATATTGAACTGCTATGTTCACCTTTCATAGAAGCAGCAATAACTCACAATTTGCTGTTAAAAGCCTGACATTACATAGCTCCACATAAAACATACACAGACTTTTTTTTTCTATTTCTCCATTTACAAATATATTGTGTGGGTATTCATTAGAAGTGCCTTGCTGAGGTGCTTCTAATGAGTACCCACAATATAGTCGAACTTCAATGGCTCAAACATCTTTGGGACCATGGAAATTTGTTCAAGACATGGGTAGTTCGAGCCACTGAGGGTTAATCATAGCGCCAGGTCAGGAAGCAAATAGCGATAATTTAGGGAAATCTTTTCCTTCTTCTATACAATAATGGTATGTTGAGTGTACTCATTAGAATCTTGAAGAGGCAATTCTAATAAGTACACACAACAAACAATTTGATCATAAAATAAGAAAATTTCCTAAATATTTGTTTTCTGGAGTTATCGGAAGAATTTCGTAGGGAGTTCGAACTAGCCATGGTAAACAAGCCATCGGTGTTCAAGCCATTGAGGTTTTACTGTATGTTTTTGTGGAGAAATAAGAAAAATATCTATACTTTTTGGGTTAAAAATGTGCCTTATCTGGATCTATGCTTTGTTACTGATGCTACACTTTTGGCATTATATGCAAGCAGCATTTAACCCTTATATGTCTTGTTTGTTTGTGTTGAGGTTTTACGGCCCAGTCAACCCAATGGGGTCATGTCGAGCGCGGTCAGTTTACCTAACCACACGTTTACTGGGCAGGCTTAGTCCTCTAAGCAGTTAACCAGTATTGTGCACATTCTTTTGCCAGAACTGACAACTGCCCTTCTTGAATCAGCGGAAGAAAGAGAATGACCGTAGAAAATATTTCATGATCAATCTCCACGAAAGAATGTTACCGACCTCGGCTGGGGTTGAACCCGCGACCTCCTGGTCTCCAGTCGGACGGCACATCCAACTGAGCTACCGAGGCCGGCAACCCTTATATGTCAGAGTGAAATTTGCCAACCTCAAATGAGTAGCTTTTTTTCTCATTTTTCCTTGAAAACAGGCATTTCTTGAATATATATCTTATTTTCTAAAAGTACATGTTGTGGGGTAATATCAGAAGCCCCTTGGTGAGTTGCTCTTATGAGTACCTATAAAATATTCTCTGGTGAGAAGAATGAATGAAATCATTACTTTCTGACTTAAAGTAGCACCTAATTAAGAGCTATCATGCGGCTTGATAACCCACCAAAATTTTCTTCGCTACTCATGAAATATCAAGTACAAATTTCAAGGGCATATTAAGAAAAATATAATACATGTTAATTGTTAACCCTGGTCCTGTTGATCCCGGATACCCTGCCTTTGCAAACAGTATAGATCCAGATCAGTCGGCTTCTGAAGAAGCCAACTGATCTGGATCTGCACTGTTTGTCATTAAGTATATGGATCTATATCAACAATCTGGATCAAGTAATCTGATTGGCTGAAAATTAGAAGTGGGCTTGGCATGTTAATTTATTCAGCATGACAAGGGTTAAGGCGAACTGATACACTCTAAGGGGAGGCTACTCTGTCAAAATGGTTTCTGTCTCCTTTTGAAAGCCGGTCTAGAGATAGCAAATTCTTTCCTTATAGAGACGACCCTTTTTCAGAAAGAGGCCTTATGTGCAGTACAGTAGATGGGAAATCACAAAAATTGTCTCCCTTGGCAGACATGGCAGAAAATCCTTCAAGTGTAACCAGTCCCTTAATATTTTAATTCTGCGAGTTCAGGGTAATATGCAATAGCCCAATCGCTGTAAATCTAATTACTAGTTGTCTAGACCTTGAAGCTCTGATGAAGCCACTGAACAACTATACCTAGAACATACCTACAACTAATGAATAATATTTCTCGTTCTCTTTTACCCTGTATTAAAACTTACAACATTCTCACACACTCATCTAATACAGGAGTTTCACATAACCCTTAATGTTTAATACTCTCTGGGCTAATTCAGCAGACAACAAATTGGTGGTATTTTTCTTATTTTCCCAGAAAACAGGTTTGACATTTTATGCAAAGTGTCTCCATTGAAGACAATTTGCATAAAATGTCAAATCCTGTTTCCTGAGAAAAATGAGTAAAATATTTGAAACTGTCATCTGTTGAAAATTTTACCCACAGTGCTAAGCATTAATACCCTCTGGGCAGATTCAGAAAATAACAAATTAATGATGTTTTCTTTTCTCCAGAACATAGCACTGACATTTCATGCATTTTTCCCTAAGGATCCATAAGATTATATGATATATATACTTTCTTTCCTTTTAGAGTAGACCCCTTTTCAGAAGTGGTTTGAAGTACTGAAAAAGGAAAAAGGAACTCAGAAGTTATCTCCCTTGTAAAAATGACTCAAAATCTAATAGAGGTATCCAGTCACCTAACACATAATCGTTCACTTAATACCTGTACATGGTATAAAAACAGTTTTGTGTAATACAGATCAATTTAATTTTAATATACATGTAATATGTCCTGCATTAATGACATGTCAGATTAACCTTTGAAGTGCCAGTCACAACTGCAGCAGACCTCACTTTTTTTTTCCATAGAAAATAAGTCTTGATAGTTCATGTGAATCGTCTGCAAACCAAGTGATTTACATGAACTGTCAAGACTTATTTTCTATGAAAAATAAAAAAAAAAAAAAATTAGAATGTCGGCTGTTACAAATTTTGCTTGGTGCTTCAATAGTTAAATCTTTTAACCCTTGTCCTGCTGAACCCGGATATACCCTGCCTTTGCAAACAGTGTAGATCCAGATCAGTTGGCTTCTGAAGAAGCGAACTGATCTGGATCTGCACTGTTTGCCATTCAGTGTTTGTATCAACAATCAGGATCAAACAATCTGATTGGCTGAAAATTAGAAGTGGGTGTGGCATCTTAATTTATTCAGCAGGACAAGGGTTAAAGAGTTAAATTTTCAGACCAAAACCCTACAGCTGCACAGATAGTAATAGATATAAAACATTATAACCCTAGAAATTCTAACCGTGGCACTCTAATAACCATAAAAACGAATTCTGTCAACAGTAACTTGGTATCCACCAATCACATCACATTAAGCTCAGCCAATGGCCTTGAAGTATACACATATAAAATGCATACACCATAATCTCTTCATAATGCTACTGCAGGGATCCAAAGCAAAAAACGTGTCAGCAAAAGAACCATGCTGTATTCAAACAAAAAAAATATATAGATTATACAGATAAATGACATAAAAGGTCATCTGTCTATAATCAATACAATTTTGTATCCAAGACTATATAGAAAAATGACAATCAATGGTTATTTTTCTGTATTTTCTCTACATTTTGTTTGGCTACAACATTTTTGCTGGTCCAACTTTTGACCATGTTATATCCAAATTTGTGCTGTATTGAACCCAATTATAAAGAGGCTGCTGTGTAAATACACATAGGATGGTATGCAATCATGTTATTACAGTATCAACAAACGTACCCACATAGGAGTCGCAATGAGAGAAATGTTAACAAAGACTCAAATCCGCCTGTACATTCACACTGTCTTATCTGAATCTTAGCTGTCCACATAAAGAAACTTTGCATTCTTGTCTATCCAAAATGTGACCAGCGATGATTCCGATCAGACTGCTTGAATGCACAGGCTGTTTTGAATCTTCACCAGGCACACATGTCCAAGGTACATTTTCCGACACTTCAGCTCCTACGCTGATATGCTACAACATTTACATGGTGAATTGACAACCAGTGCACTCGATCTATCGAGACGAAATCTCAATCAGATACGAAATATCAACGAATAACTTATACTGATTCACGGCATAAATATCTGACATTATTGCAATAAAATATATTATTTGAATTATGATACACTTTACGAACATATATAAACATCATCAACATACCATACTTACCCTTAATACTGCGATACAGTTTGTCCATTACCTGTTACTACACTACAACCTCTTTATAACACAGTTCATTATAACATGGTTTTGGATATAACACGGTTCAAAGATGGATCCCAAAAATGTATAGATTATATTGAAAAATGACCATAAATGGTCATTTTTCAATATAATCTATACTTTTTTGTTTGGATACAACACGGTTGTTTAATGTACATGGTTTATGCTATGGACCCCAACAATAGTGTTATAAAAAGGTTGTGGTGTATGTCTAAAATTTACTAAATGATTGGCAAACAATGAAGACTCAGATCTGACTTGGTAATCTGTGGCATCTGATCCCGGGCTACTCTGTTTTGATCAAGCCTGTCTATCCCAATACTTAGGGTTATTATGGTAGTTCGCATGAACTATGTATTTATTGGTCGACACAGAACATATATGGCTGACATGGAATTATAATGTGAACACATGCTTTATGACAACATATCTCCATTTTTTTTTAACCTTTATCACTTTCTGGGCTAATTCAGCAGATGAAAAATTGATATTTTTCTCATTTTCCCCAGGAAACAAGATTAGACATTTCATGCAAATTGTCTCCATTGGACAATTTGCATGAAATGTCAAATCCGGTTTCCTGGGTAAAACAGGATTTGACATTTCATGCAAGTTGTCTCCAATAAAAACAATGTGCATGACATTTCATGCAAATTGTCTCCATTTGACAATTTGCATGAAATGTCAAATCTGGTTTCCTGGGTAAAACAGAATGACACTTCATGCAAGTTGTCTCCAATAAAAACAATGTGCATGGAATGCAAAATCCCGTTTCCTGGGAAAAATAAGAAAAATGTTTCAGAATGTCATCTGCTGAAACTTTTACCAAGAGTGCTAAGTATTAAATAACATTAGTGACATCAGTTGTAATATTTGGAACAGCTAAATGCAAAATTTGTATGACTTCCACAATTAAAATAAAATGCAAAAAAGTCACAGTAATTTCTCGATCACCTTACCTTATGGAGAACAGATACACTTACAGGGGAGGCAAACCTGTCAAAATTGTTTTGCTTCCCTTCTGAAAAGGGATGCACTCTAAAAGGAAAGAATTCACTCCCACTGGAAACATTTTTTTCCTTATCAAGCAGGCCCCGTTTAACTCTTTCCCCACTAGTGGTGACTTTTGTCATCTGCTGATAACCTTTGCAAACAATCTGGACCCAGATCAGGCCCGACAATATGTCATGCCTGATCTCGATCCAAACTGACAGTCTGATGGTATTCCTGAATTTTTTTTTCATTCTAAAAAGTTAATTTAAAAAAGATCTACAGATGACGACAAAAAAAAAAAAACAAAAAAAAAAACACAAAAAAAAAACAAAAACAAAAAAAAAACATGCTGAATTACCCAGCATGCAAAGAGTTAAGAAAGGACTAAGGGAAGATGATTCTTTCCTTTTCCAAAGGCGCTTGGTGTGCAGGAAAGCAAACAAATTTGTCTCCTTTGCTAAAAATAGCAGAAAATCTACAAAGTGTGTCCATCCCCTTAAAAAAATCAAATAAATACTTTCTAAATTCACCTTACACAACATTCACATCATCTATATGACCATGCAATTCACTTCTTTGGATATGCATGTCTAAGTTGATATACGGTAAATGTCCTAAACACTTTATTCCACACCTTTTTGGCTTGAATTTTGCTTTTGTATGCCGTTGTCTTAAAATACGTGGTGGAATTGCAAACAGTGTAGACCCTGATCAGACTGCTCCTTCAAGAGCAGTCTGATCTGGGTCTACACTGTTTGCATAGGCCATTTTATCAGAACTTTTGGTGTACGAAATTTTAGGACATTTACCGTACTGTTGAAATTATATTGGCTAGGCCATGCTAAAATGTGTCTTCGGGCATATGCGGACAGCATCTATCAGTCTTATCAGGGCCTTCGCTGTCTCAAAACCGAATAGTTAGGTACTATAGAATGTTTCAGTGGAGAGCAAATGCCCAGATGAGACTTTGCACAGGTGCAGGATGATGTGAATCCGCATATTTTTGCATGGCCGGCCCACACATAAAAGAATACACAGCAAATGTGCAACACTTCCACCTTAGATTTACTTTTGATGAAACCAATATATCACATCTGAGAAATTTTGATATAATGTGAATTTTGGGTATGTCTCTTTTGGGCTGCATTGTCAGAAAACATATCTTATTACATGTGCATTCAGCAAAGATTCAGATCACTCAGTGCATTCATGCAATCTGATCAAAATCTTCACTAGACACACTTTGGATATAAAGCTTTCAAAGTTTCTTCATGCGGACAATGAAGACTCCATTCAGACTCATAGCTACAGATAAGAGGGGGTATCCACATAATATTTTTCTTATTTCTCCACGAAAACATATGTTGTAGGTACTCTTTAGAAGCGCCTCGTCGAGGCGCTTCTAATGAGTACCCACAACATATGTTTTTGTGGAGAAATAAGAAAGATATCAGCATTTTTCAGATGAAAAAAATGCCTTATCTGTTGCTATGAGACTGTGCAGACATGCAGGCTGATTTGAGTCTTCTTTGGGTGCACAAGTCAGAGGTATGTTTTCTCATGTTGCAGCACATATAGAGAATCAATCTTATTTGAAATTGTCACTTGATGATGGACTAGACAGTCACTGATCTCTGATCTCCAGTAACATTGCGTAGTACTCTTTAACTCAAAATATTTTCTACTCCCACACCCAACTATACTCATCAACAAGTGAAAACTGATGTTTGTTTACTGAAACATGACCTTCACCTTCAGACAGTATGGCAGTCAGAGACTGGACTGGTTTCGCCATGCTTTAAAAGCAGACTGATTGACATAATTGCTGCGGAGCAGAATGGTTTCATTACCTGAAACCAGACTTATTCTCTCACAAGATCGTCCACATAAATGTTTGATGAACTTTATCACAACAGTATTTTATACCAGTCTGTTTTCTGGCACTTTGTCAAGACTCATTACAGCTTTTCTATGGGGTACTGTCAGTTTTCTCTCCTAGCTTTTTTCTTTTTACTCTTTGGTTTGGCTTCAGTCCAAGATTCTGAAACAGAAACTAAAAATTAAAATAGCCAGCTAGGACACATAGTATATCACTAAGTTATCTATAAGCTAACCCATAAAGTAACAAGCAAAGTTTGCAGCACTGTGATTGGGCTTCAAAGCTTAAGAATAGTATCTCCATAAAAGAGCTGTAGACTGATTGTGTTCTTTTTCTTATTTCTCCATAAAAAACATGTTGTGGAAACTCATCAGAACCATCTCTGCAGGGCAATTCTACTTGTCATTTTATGGAAGAATACTACAGACCCAAAAACTATGTTCTGAAAATGTTGAAATCATATCCCATTCCAATCCCAACAATTTTCCTGACCCTGCCCCAACTACCAAAGGGCAAAACCTTTAGAGAACATTTCTTCTAATCCTCATACATTTGATTTGATATGCTACATGACCAAGTTCTGAAACAGTGTAATTTTGGCTCCCAACTACAACCTGTATCATCCCTTGAAACAAATGAGCTGTAACATCAGAAAAGGTTGGTTGATTAGTTTGTAGTTTAACAGCCTGGGCCCAGTTGTTCAAAACTATGTCGTTAGTTAACATATTAAAACTTTAATCATCAAATATGGCCTATACGCTAATATTTTTTGCTGAAAAAATGTGAGTAGCTTTTGCATTAGCAAAAGCTACTCACATTTTTCAGCAAGAATACCTGCGAATCAGATATTGTACTTACTAGAGCAGTTAACAGTTTGACCACTAACAAGCTCTTTAAGCTAACAACGCTTTGAACAACTGGGCCCAGTTTTCAATTTCAAGGTCATGTCGAGCCGATCAGTTTACCTACTGTCCTTTCGACTCCACTCGGAATGTTGTTTTTTGCTTGGCGTTTTATTCTAAATGAAAATACATTGTTCTGATTGACCATTTATTATCAGAAACCATTTGTCTTTTGAGTTTCACAAACATTTGCCCAAAAATTAAATTTATGGCCAAAATTGGTCTGACCTATGCAACTTCTATAGTAAAGTGATATTTTGGAATTTTTGATTGAGAAAATATTTTTTACTGTTCTTCGCTGAATTTAAATTATTGATGTTTCAAAACAGTATAGAGAAAATTTCAGAAAAATTGAACGAGCAAAACTTGTTGAAAATCTGCCTCAAAGTTACCTACCCGGCAGATTCTGCATAATTTGCATTCATTTTTACTATGGGAAAAAGTGAAAATATTTGATTTTTTAAAAACTAATGACTATAACTTTTTGCGAATAGGTAATGTCCACACAAATGGTTTTGCATTAAATCGTGACAAAAATTAACAAATTAACTTCTTCTGTGTAAAGCGCCAAGCAAAGAACGACTTTCTGAAAGATGTCGAAAGTACAGTAACAACACTTTTCCTGGGCAGGCTAAGTCCTCTAAGTGGTTAACCAGCACTTAAGCACATTCTTTTGCCAGAAACTGACAACTGCACTTCTTGAATCAGCAAAAGAGAGAGAATGACAGTAGAAAATATTTCATGATCAATCTCCTCCTCATAAGGGAGAGAATGACCATAGAAAATATTTCATGATCAATCCCCACAAAAAGAATGTTGCCGGACCCAGTTGGGATTGAACCCCTGACCTCCTGATCACCAGTCAGACTGGTGTCCCAAGAGGCCGGCTTCAGAAAAGGTACTTTCATACCCAGTGAAAAATCAGATCTACCTATCTGATCAGAATCTTCACTGGGCGCATTTTGTGTAGCCAAGGATGCATAGGTCTAGATAAGAGTGGGTAAGAAATAGTTTTCTTTAATTCTCAAGGAAAACATACCTTGTGGGTAGTCATTAGAAGCGCCTCACTGAGGCACTTCTAATGACTACCCACAACACGTTTTTATCGAGAAATAAAAAAAAAAGATACTTTTTGGTTGAAAAAAAAGCACCTTATTAAGTGCTATGCAAGGATGCAATGGAGACAACTTGCATGAAATGTCAAATCCAGCTTTCTAGGAAAAATAAGAAATATTTGTTTGTGTTGAGGTTTTACGGCCCAGTCAACCCAATGGGGAAAATAAGAAATACATCATCAATATGTCATCTGATGAATTCATCCAGAGAGTGGTAAACGTTAAATATGATACCTGATAATCCTCCCAACTCATCAAAGGATGGTCCCATACCCGGAGCTGCTCCTGCTTCAGCCCCTGGGCTTGGCTCCGATACCTCCTCTGTTGGCAATTCTGTAATAAATAATTGAAATAGGTCTAGATAAGAGTGGGTATCAGGTAAATATTTTTCTTATTTCTCCACGAAAACATATGTTGTGGGTACTCATTAGAAGCACGCCAAGGCACTTCTAATGAGTAACACAACATATGTTTCATGGACAAATAAGAAAAATATCAATACTTTTGGATTGAAAAAAAAACATCTATCACAAGCTATGATTGATAATATGGTAAACTTTACACCAGACTTCTTTGGCATAAATTTTGCTTTTTTGCTGTTGATTCTTAAAAATATTTCATGGAATAACAAGCAGTCTAATCTGGGTCAGCAGTGTTTACATATGCTATTTTATTGGAAACTTTAGTGTACAAAATTTTAGGATATTTAGCTGTTCAAACTACAAGTGACACTGGGCAACACACTATTTCAGTTTGGAGAATGACCCAAAACTGGAGAAAAGATTTTTTTTTTCAATACAGTAAAATAAACACCATGGCCATAATGGCCCTGGATTGCTCACCTGAGCTCAAGATAGCTTGTGGAAGTGATGGTGTCACTGACTTGATCTAGTTTTGCTTTGGGTCTTTTCTTCATAAATGTACAAAATTAATGGCTGGTTTAGAGACCTTAGGACAGGTTTCCGTGGCCTAGTGGTTAAGAAGCCTGACTATTAAACATTAGGTTTCTCACCGCTGCAAATCCCAGCCCTTGGGTCACACATAAAACGCCAAGTTCTGCAATAGGTCATGCAGATGGTTTTTCTCTGGGTGCTCTGGCTTTTGAAATCGGGCCACTGTTCTAGAAGGAGATGTCATTTAGCTCTGGCAGCCATCTTCTTCAGCCAAGTGAAACCAATTCAGCAATTTTGGTATAGGAGCATAAGAGGAACATTTCTGCGAAATTATTTTGAAACTGTGCCACTGGCCCATGAGGAGATGTTGTTTTGAAGATTTTTTTCTATTTTTAGCTCTGGTGGCCATTTTGTTCAGCCGAGCGGAATCATTTTAGCATTTTGGAAAAGGGGCTTTAGAGATACATTTCTGTGACATTATTTTCAAATCACTGGCCTAGGAGGAGATATCATTTAAAGATTTTTCTATTTTTAGCTCAAGTGGTCATTTTATTCAGCCGAGGGGAACCATTTTAGCAATTTTGGAAAAGGGGTGTAAGAGGAAAATTTCTGTGAAATTATTTTGAAATCAGATCAAGGGCCTAGGAGGAGATGTTTCTATTTTTAGCTGGTGGCCATCTTGTTCGTCCGAAAGGAACCATTTGAGCAATTCTGGTAAAGGGCCACGAGTGAAACATTTCTGTGACTTTTGGTGGAAATTGGTTCGGTAGTTTAAGAGCCATTGTATAAAGATATTGTTGATAACCACCAACATAGGACTGCCACAGGGTGATCACAATAACAAACCTTGAGCACAACATGTTCAGGTGAGCTAAATACAAAAATCACCAGTTTCTTCAGCAAGTCAAAGAGAAGCATGGGTAAATGGCAGAGAATTTAGAAATGAAGGTCACGATCTACATGTATAGGCTGATCTGGACCTTCCCCATATGCATGAAAAAATCTTTTTCACTTGGCATGTCCCCATATAACTCAGGACCCAGTTTCACCTGGCTTGGCTCACATGTCATACACAGAGTGAAGAAATCTCTTATTTTCTATATCTGTGTAATGTTTCCATTTTTTTTTCAGCTTTAAAATATGATAACAGTAAAGCAAATTCAGTAACCCTCTGTATGAATAGCTATTTCTAGTATGGTCAGAGAAGTTGTTATGGTGGAGCACCTGATGATTTGTTTGTTTGTGTTGAGGTTTTATGGCCCAGTCAACCCAATGGGGTCATGTCGAGCGCGGTCAGTTTACCTAACCACACGTTTACTAGGCAGGCTTAGTCCTCCAAGCGGTTAACCAGTATTGTGCACATTCTTTCGCCAGAAACTGACAACTGCCCTTCTTGAATCAGCAGAAGGGAGAGAACGACCGTAGAAAATATTTCATGATCAATCTCCACGAAAGACTGTTGGAGCACCTGATGATATTTGTGGGATAATTTTCTCTAGTTCTCCATAAAAACATGTTATGGGTACTCATCAGAAGCACCTCGGCGAGGGGCTTACATAAGTACCCAAACATATGTTTTTATGGAGAAATAAGAAAAACTATCTCTAAATTATCATCAAATACTCCTCCTTAACAACTCCTCTCGTGGTGGAAACAAACCTTGTGATATCTTTGGTGACTGTTTTGAGACACTGGTCTGAGACTGTGAAAGACTAGGTTCTATACTACCACTAGCTCCACCCAAATCAACTTCTGCTGTCTTAGGCTGAAACAAAATACATATGTGAATCTTCAGTTATCAGATGTGAAACATAACTGCAGATAAATGGGATTATCCAGATAAATGCTTTTCTTTTTTGCCATGAAAATATTCTGCTATTCCTGAACCTGCTGAACCCGAATATGCCCTGTCTTTACAAACAGTGTAGATCCAGATCAGTTAGCTTCTGAAGAAGCCAACTGATCTGGATATGCACTGTTTGTCATACAGTATGTGAATTTGTATCAACAACATGGGTCAAGTAATTTGATTGGCTGAAAATTAGAAGTAGGCATGGCATCTTAATTTATTCAGCATGACATGGGTTAAACTTCTCATTAGAAGTGCCTCATTATGCTCTTATTTGTAGTCTGATTAGAATCTTCACTGGGCATATTTTGGATAACCTAGAAAAGTGTCGATAGGACATGGATGCCCCCGCCAAAATGCCATTCAGAAAAAGGTTACATATGTAATTGTGACAGGTACAGCATGAAATTATTATTAAGGTTGATATGGCCCACACAGGGTTTACTATATGGAACTAGTCAAGGGCAGATAATTTATAAACCAAACAAGCAAGAGTTGTCTTCCATGTTCATTACACATCGCCTCAATGTCATCCATGCATCTGTAAATTTTCATAAATATATTCCATATGGTTTAGGAGTTATGGCTCACACACGGTTTACTATATGGAACTAAGTCAAGGGCAGATAATTCAAAAACCAAACAAGCAAGATTTGTCTTCCTTTTTCATGACACATCGTCTCAATGTCATGCATGCACCTGTAAATTTTCATAAATATATTCCATACGATTAAGGAGTTATGGCCCGGACACGGTTTACTATATGGAACTTAGTCATGGACAGATAATTCAAAAACCAAACAAGCAAGAGTTGTCTTCCTTGTTCACGACACATCGTCTCAATGTCATGCATGCACCTGTAAAGTTTCATAAATATATTCCATACGGTTTAGGAATTATGGCCCGGACACGGTTTACTATATGGAACTAAGTCAAGGGCAGATAATTCAAAAACCAAACAAGCAAGAGTTGTCTTCCTTTTTCATGACACATTGTCTCAATGTCATGCATGCACCTGTAAAGTTTCATAAATATATTCCATACGGTTTAGGAGTTATGGCCCACACATGGTTTACTATATGATACTAAGTCAAGGGCAGATAATTCAAAAACCAAACAAGCAAGAGTTGTCTTCCTTGTTCATGACACATCGTCTCAATGTCATGCATGCACCTGTAAAGTTTCATAAATATATTCCATACGGTTTAGGAGTTATGGCCCGGACACGGTTTACTATATGGAACTAAGTCAAGGGCAGATAATTCAAAAACCAAACAAGCAAGAGTTGTCTTTCTTGTTCATGACACATCGTCTCAATATCATGCATGCACCTGTAAAGTTTCATAAATATATTCCATACGGTTTAGGAGTTATGGCTCGGACACGAATTGGGACAGATGTATGTACGTGTGTGCGTGCGTATGTACGGGACGGACAGGGGTAACACTTAATGCCCTTCCGCTATTCGTAGAATAGACGGGGGCATAATAAGGATGCAAAAATTTCTCCATGTGGACAAAGAAGACTGATCAGTCTGTGCATAAGCACAGGCTGATTTGAGTCTTGGTTGGGCACACGTCAGAAGACACATTTCCTCACAGTGTGGCTTATATTAAGACAACGGAAGGGTGGTAATGAAAGGCACTGTGCAATGAATTTGTTGTGTTGAGGTTTTATGGCCCAGTCAACCCAATGGGGTCATGTCGAGCGCGGTCAGTTTACCTAACCACACGTTTACTGGGCAGGCTTAGTCCTCCAAGCGGTTAACCAGTATTGTGCACATTCTTTCGCCAGAAACTGACAACTGCCCTTCTTGAATCAGCGGAAGGGAGAGAATGACTGTAGAAAATATTTCATGATCAATCTCCACAAAAGAATGTTGCCGACCTCGGCGGGGGTCGAACCCGCGACCTCCTGGTCTCCAGTCGGACGCGCATCCAACTGCGCCACCGAGGCCGGCGCTGTGCAATGAAACACCACAGAGGCATGAGCTGATTTCCATCTCCTGCTCAATTCAAACCTAGGACCTCAAGATACATGTTCAGGAGTGCGAACTATTCAGCACCTGCATGCTTCTGTCTTCAAATATCAGCAATCTAGTCAAGGCTTGTTCATTTCAGTTATCAAAATTCTACAAGGTCCAGTTATAATCTGACTGATCAATGCACACCAGATCCGGACTATAACTGCTTGTCACATACAGTTTACACACACCTGCAGACAAGTTCTAAATGCATAGCTCATATGGTATAACAGAGACCTTCCTTCGTCACAAGTACATACCCAAAGCCATCCAAAAGGCACTCATTCAATAAAAAATTTGTATTTCTTATTTCTCCTTGGAAACATATGGTGTGGGTACTCATTAGAAGCACATTGGTGAGATGCTTCTAATGAGTACCAACAACATATATTTACATAAAGAAATATAAAAATATTATCTGGACGTACTTCTTACCCAAAGCTATGCATGACTTATCTTGGGTACCGTTGTAGAATAGACAATGTGCTTTATTTGTTTTATCCTCTTAAAATATTATAAACAAACAAATAAATTTACCTCTGTATTTGCTTTACTTCTCTCCTTCTTCTGTTTCTTCTTGGGACTTTTGACTATCACAACTTCCTCCTCAGTCGACACCCCGGGAGATATACTTGCATGTGGTTCTGATTCTGGAGTGACTGGCTGGGGATCTGGCTGTACAATGGCTGGCTCCACCTCTGGTGCAGGAGACGATTTCTTTTTCTTGCTTTTTGATTTTTTCTTTACAACCTGTGCTTCTTCTTCATGGGCTTCCATAGCTTCCTGAAATATTTTGGTAAAAAATGATTTTCATTTTCCCACTTTTTTCACCCGGTCCTATTTCCTATTACACATTTATAATTGTCAAACTCCACATACACCATAACCTCTTTATAACACTGTTGTTGAGGTCATTAGCATAAACCGTGTAAGTTAAACAACCGTGTTATAGCCAAACAAAAATGTATAGATTATATTGAAATGACCATTTATGGTGATTTTTCAATATAATCTATACATTTTTGGGATCCATCTTTGAACCCTGTTATATACAAAACCGCGTTATAGCGAGCCGTGTTATAAAGAGGTTGTAGTGTACTGTAGTGTCAAACTGCTAACTGAATAACGTATTTACCCTTATCTACTTACCATACTTGACCTAAAATTTGAAAGTCCATTCTACTACCTGTTGATGTGTCTAAAATATTGCTGTATGTATGGCAAACAGTGTAGACCCTGATCAGACCCCGAGAATGCGACATCTGATCTTGGTCTTCACTGTTTGCAAAGGCCTATCTGTCCCAATACTTAGATACAACGGTACAACTGAAATTCAGTTTCCATATTCATACCTCCTGATCATGCACTTTTATAGCCAAAAGTAAGGCATTTTTTTTTTATTTATTTCGCCATCAAAACATATGCTATGGGTACTCATTAGAAGTGCCAAGAGAAATAAGAAATTTATCCATTGATTG
The DNA here is from genome assembly GCA_964016985.1 of Anodontia alba. Lineage (NCBI taxonomy): Eukaryota > Metazoa > Mollusca > Bivalvia > Lucinida > Lucinidae > Anodontia > Anodontia alba. The sequence goes on along the minus strand of OZ024825.1, from coordinate 118,014,156 downwards.
ATTGTGTTGGGGTTATGGCCAGGACACGGTTTACTATATGGAACTTAGTCACGGGCAGATAATTCAAAAACCAAACAAGCAAGAATTGTCTTCCTTGTTCACGACACATCGTCTCAATGTCATGCATGCACCTATAAAGTTTCATATATATATTCCATACGGTTTAGGACTTATGGCCCGGACACGGTTTATTAATTGTGTTGGGGTTTAACGACACATCAACCCTTGTGGGTCATTTTATGTCGTCTCCCAGAGAAAGGGAGAAAAGATATAGAAGAGATAGTAGAAGAGGTGAAAGAGAGGGACAGGGAAGAAAGAGGGACAGGAGTGAAAGTGAAGAAACAGAAGAAATAAAAACATTCCCCCTCTACCCTTACCTGCTACAAGGATAGCAGGCCTTGCCCAACTGTAAGCCAATATCAGTTGGACGCCCCGGTGATGAGAGATACACACCTTTGCACCACCCGACCACCCCCTAAGAAATTTAGCCATGTGGCTACCACTCTTATCTGGAGCAATGGTATCCACACAAATTCTGACTGCTGACAGTAAAATTCTTGATTGATATTATAACTAGAGCAAGTGCCCAGAGAGCCATGAATACCCCCGGCAGGCGCCATTTCTTAATCATGAAATATTTTTAAGTCAATGACAATGATATAAGGCAAAATCAACAGACCACGAAATATAGGCCACTGACCCACATATAGTTTACAAGGTCAATCCCTGAGTGACACTGATCTATCATCCTAAGTACAACTTTTTTCGAGTAAATAGTCTTCAAGACATGAAGCAAAATCACTAGACCATAAAAATATAGGCCAGTGACCTACATATACTTGAGAGGTCAATCTGATGTTTTATTGATCCATTATACCAACTGTGATATTTAATCAATTAAATTGTCTAGAAGATATTAAGCAAAATCACTAGACCATGAAATACATGCTAATTTATACTTACTTTGAGGTCAAGATTTGGGTCACACTGTGTCATTATCTGTAAATACGACACTTAGGCATCAAATAGTGGGAGATAAAAGATAAATTCACCAGGCTATGAAATATAGGCCACAAAGACCTACATTTATTTTTAGGTTAAAATGCTGTTTCCTACTGACCCATAAACCCAAACTGCAATATACTACTTTACTGAGGGGTGCTTGACTCTGAACTCTAGCCATGCCCCAGGGCATGACCCAGGTATCTATAGATGTAGAAGGGAAGAGAACTGCCACTTCACCCCCTACCACCCTTACAGATACCCTCATACCAAATATGAATAGTTTCTGATCAGTGGCTGCAGAGATATACGTAATCAAGGAACTTCAAAATAAAACTTGCTTATGGCAGGTGTAAGGGGACGGAATCATGGATAGATGGATGGATGGATGGAAGGACAGATAGATGAATTAACTGATGGAACTGGCTAAAACTATATACCCCTTCAGCATATAAACTTCGTATGCCGGGGGTATAATAAAAACATCTGCAGACAAAGATCCAAAGTAAGCAGTACAACCAAACAGGTATTTGTTTGTTTGTGTTGAGGTTTTACAGCCCAGTCGACCCAATGGGGTCATGTGGAGCGCTGTCAGTTTACTTAACCACACGTTTACTGGGCAGGCTTAATCCTCTAAGTGATTAACCAGTATTGTGCACATTCTTTTGCCAGAAACTGACAACTGCCCTTCTTGAATCAGCGGAAGGGAGAGAATTACGGTAGAAAATATTTCACAATCAATCTCCACGAAAGGATGTTGCAACGTCGGCGGGGGTTGAACCCTCGACCTCCTGGTCTCCAGTCGGACGGCGCATCCAAATGAGCCACCGAGGCCGGCCCAAACAGGTATTAGCAACAGGAACTTTGCTATATGGCTTAACCCTTAAGATGCCAAACACAACAACTGTCATCTGCTTTGTCTTCTGCCGGTTACTTGAAAAGTGATTATTGCAGTGTTGGACCCAGATCAGACTGCTCCTCAAGGAGCAGTCTGATCTGGGTCCATACTGTTTGCCTATATGTAAAAAGTATGTTTGAAAAGTTTGCAAGAAGATGCAGCAGATGACATAAACAAACAACATTTTCAGATGCAGGTTTCCTTGGCATTTTAAGGGTTAATCTATAGGCCTTCATAAATGTATGTTGATGAATTCAATATAAGCTGCTGGCCAGATTGCACTGATGTACACAGTATTCCGGTTTTTAGTGTTCAAGTTTTGCTTTGGTGTGTATCTTGTTTTCTGTAAAAGGTGAACTGGAAATTCGCAATTTTTTAACATCTCCCTGATAACCCATTTTGCATCATTTGCTGGCATGATCAATCTGTTCCTTCTTATTGCCATTTGATGGATTATTTAATGCTTTACCTATCTTTCAACAATATTTCATTATAATGAGACAATGTAAGGGTGATAATGAAAGGCTTTGTGCAACAAAAAGCAGCAGTCAGGGCCCAGTTGTTCAAAGCTTCGTTAGTTTAACCAGCTCATTAAGGGTCATTTCGTTAACTGTTTTAGTGGATTCAATATACAATATTTTGATATTTTTTGCTGAAAAAATGTGAGTAGCTTTTGCACTGCAAAAGCTACTCACATTTTTTCAGCAAAAAATATCAAAATATTTGCGTATCACTCGATGTAAATTGTAACGAATCGTTAACTAACGACATCGTTAGCTTTGAACAACTGGGCCCAGGAGCTCAATTTTGCCTACAATGATATTCCAACCTGGGGTACAATGGTTCAAGGTGGGATCACTAACACCACAGCCATTTCAACAACATATTTTCTTCCATTTTTTTTTTTTTTTTTTTTTTTTGTAATGTTTTTTCAACTTAACATTCAGTCTGAAAAACTAAAAAGTACACACATACTAACAAACTAAATATTAGGGAGTTTTGTGAGGATCTGCCCCTCAGAAACTGTAGCAATTTAGTACTTTGAATATCAAATTTTGAAATTCCTTGACATGTTCCTAAAATCACAAATTTTCCTAAATTTTTCTTGACAATGCCTTTTCTATCTAATTTCACTGATGTTTTCCCTGACACACGAGAGCTCAGCTATACCTGTATTTGTAGTTCAACATTATTAGCAGTGGTAACTTCCAACTGTGGTTGGACCATCTGTACTGGAACAATTTCAATATCAACCACTGGTTCCTCTACAACTTCTTTGGCTGGTTCCACCTCTATTTCTTGTACAATCTCCTGGATTTCTGCATCAGATTTGCCCTGAAAAAAAAATCAAATTATTATTCAATGACATTTAACCCTTGTTCTGCTGAACCCGGATATACCCTGCCTTTGCAAACAGTGTAGATCCAGATCAGTTGGCTTCTAAAGCCAACTGATCTGGATCTGCACTGTTTGCCATTAAGTATCTGAATTTAGAGCAATGATTCGGATCAAGTAATCTGATTGGCTGAAAATTAGAAATGGACATGGCATCCTAATTTATTCAGCAGGACAAGGGTTTTAAAAAGGCTATCAGCTCCTTATCAAAGATATTTCATATACTCCATGATGATGCTAAGGTGATAACAAGACAAAGACTCTGAACAAAGCACAATATACAATCAGAAGAATTCCAATACTGAATAGAAATGATCCAAATCCACTAGAAAATCACATCATAACCAAAGTTTTAGATATGAGAGGTACATGTATCACTCTACTAAGTAAAGCACTTCTAATGAGTATCCATAACTGCCCCAGTCAGCATTCTACATAAATCTATATCGGGCCTTTATCGGCCCGTCAGGGTAGCTGACGGGCCGATGACGGCCCGATGTAGATTTACGTAGAATGCTAGCTGGGGCACTATTGTAAATATCTTAAAATTCAAACACTTTATTATTACTATTTTTTGCCTATTGTAGATATCTTAAAATTCAAACACTTTGCCTATTGTAAATATCTTAAAATTCAAACACTTTATTATTACTATTTTTTGCCTATTTTTTTTTTTTTTTTTTTTTTTGTGCATTGGGTTCACCAAACACTTGGTGAACTGACAACAGATCCTGATCAGACTGCTCTTGAAGAAGCAGACTGATGTTTTGTATTAGCAAGTCATACCATTATGGTAAATGTCCTAAAATTTCGAACACATTGTTTCACACATTTTTTGCCAAAAATTTGCTGTTTTAAGCATTTGTTTCACAAAATACTTGGCAGAATGGCAAACAGTGTAAACCAGGGCTTTGGAAAACCGGAAAATAGCCAGTCTGGACCAAAAATAAGAATCCCTGACTAATTTCAAACACCCTAAAACGCTCATAATTCGGTCCGACAGGTTTGTGCCCTGAACACCATTATTCCCCAACCAATCAATTTTCACGAATCAACGATGTCTAAAAAATCACAGAGGGTCAAGTCTTCCCAAAGTGATAACGTCCGTGCACCTTTTAAATGCATAATTATGGTAAATAAGCGGCTCTAAACGGTCATTTGACATGTATATTGGAGAGGTCAGATGAATAACAGCAACCTACTGCAACACAAATGAATTACGTCATTATCCAAACATTGTCAAAAAATTAACACTTCACTGTCCTTTTTGCGGTAAACAAGCCATTAACACGAATCATCAGTGATGGCAGTTTTTAATTAATCCGTGTGTCACATGTGTGAATACACTGAGACTGCTAAACACCAGGTGCAGTCACCGTGTCCAAAAGATCAAAGGTTGTTTTAATCCCAACTGAGAGTGATTAAAGACGCACATGTTTTCTTCCTTTTTTTTTTTTTTTTTTTTGTATTGTTTTCTTCAACACGGTTTGCGGTTTGGTGGTCCCCGATATGATAAATTAATTCCCAAACCGCATGGGTCCTGATCAGATGTCGCATACAACGGCGTCTGATCTGGGTCTTATTGTTTTTTTTTTTGTTGTTTTTTTTGACGGCCATAACACGTGAGTATAAATCAAGGTAGATTCCACAGTAAAAATGAGTAATGCACCACTTATGCTAGACGAAGATTGGTCAGAGCTTAAAATTTAAGCAGTCTGGTCCGAAAACTGCAAAACCGCCCGTGGCGCAGGCCTTTTATATTAGACCTGATTAGGTCCATAAAAGTTGTTTTGTTCTGTCTCTCCTGTTTCCCGCCGTCTTCGCGCTTACACACAAAAAACGGGAATCAGTTGTTTATAAATAGTTAGTCTAGGAAAACCCCGCGGAGGTGGAAATAACAACAAAATCGTCCGGACTGTTTTTTTTTTTTTTTTTTACATACCTGACTGTATTTATTGATGACGCCATCCTCGTTATACCCGGACTTCCTTGATATAACGAAGGTGAGGTGTATTATTTAAAAGGATTTATAGGACTGCCAATTGTCATTTGTTTTCGAGACAGGTGATATTATATTTTCACTTTGGAAATTGGCTCATTGATGACGTCATCGTCATCGGCTGGACCGATTCAGATTTCAGAATTTCCAGAGCCCTGGTGTAAACCCTAATCTGACTGCTCTGATGACTGCTCTTGCAAGAGCAGTCTAAATAAAATGGTACATAGCTGAAATTTTGAACATTCTTTGCTAAATTTTTTCTGAGGCATTTGTTTCATTAAATACTTGCTGGAATGACAATGAAGACCTGATTGGTCATACCACCATTTTGCATAGCCCTTGATAAGATGCTTTTTTTTTTCAATCCAAATGTATTGATATTTTTCTTATTTCTCCACAAAAACATATGTTGTGGATACTCAACATATGTTTTCATGGAGAAATAATAAAAATATTTACCTGGCACCTACTTATCTAGACCTATATTGTCAGAAAAGATCATGTGCCAATTTCGAGGACATTAACAGTATGTTTCCAGTTATTAACCTATACCTTTTTTGCTTTCTTGTCTTTCTTTTTCTTTTGTCTCTGATCTTGTGGGGATGGAGCTGGTGGTTCTGGTTTCTCTTCTGTTGTAATAACAACAGTTGGCGGTTCCTCCATGACAACCACTTTCTCTTCAATCGGGGACTCTCCTCTCTCATCCTTTTTCTTTTGTTTTTTATCCTTCTTGGAGATTGTGTGCCAGCCATCATCATCTGCAGCAAGTACAAAAATACATTCAAAATTGCAGCAGAGGCAATTCTAAAAAAAAAAAATAAATAAATAATTTTTATAACAATTCTTACGACGTGAAAATGGAAACACTCACCCACTTCAAGAAAGTCATCATTTATGATGATGTGAAGCCATTTTTGGCAAAATAAAGTCCTATCTCGGACTAGCCCCCATCTTACAACATGGATGTTGTTACAAAGGAATGAAACATAGCAGAAAAAATTCCCGTCTGTCGTGTGCTTTGAACCCGGTCTGTCCGGATAAAAATCCAATGCTCTTACCACTGAGCCAAAGAGTCGACTCCCTGACGCAGATGTCAGAGATTGAATATATAGCTACAAGCTATGCTTAATCTGCCAAGGCAGATAATCGAAGGTAGGAGTGCTTGGTTGTAACACAATGTAAGGCTTGACAATTCATGTGGATTTTCTGCTGAGCAGAGTAAGCATGTGATATATCTTGCCATATTCTCTTGAAACTTAACACATTTTTGTCAAATGGACTCTTCTACCTTCACTCTTTGAACCCATTAGTCTGATTAGTTTTTATTAATACGATGTTTTATAGAAATTACTGTAGTTGATGCAAACAGTGTAGACCCTGATCAGATGCCACATTCTGTGGCATCTGATCTGGGTCTGCGCTGTTTGCCAATGTCCCTTTTATGGGACGCTAGGCTTAAATGGGTTAAAGAAAACAACAAAAACATATAAATACATAAAATGAAATGTAATCTGCTGCTGGTACTTATACATTTGTCATGCTGAATAAATTTAGATGCCACACCCATTTTAACTGTCAGCCAATCAGATTTCTTAATCCAGATTGTTGATATAAATTCACATACTGAAAGACAAACAGTGCAGATCCAGATCAGTCGGCTTCTTCAGAAGCCAACTGATCTGGAGCTACACTGTTTTGAAAACAGGACATATCCGGGTTCAGTAGGACATGGTGAGTTATTCTTCAGAACTCCCACAGGAAAACTGAGTAGATGCAAACTGAATGCCATTTTACTCATTTTTCACAGAAAACGAGGCTTGGTATTTCATTCAAATTATCTCCAAAGGAGAACCTGAAGTAGCACTGTTGCAAGAGCTGACTATACCGCCACTGCACAGCCTCAGTAAAGTCATAACAGAAACACAGAATAATGGAATCATGGAAATGGCAAAACCAGTGTACCCTCCACTTTTTTCCAAGTGGGTGTATAAAGAAATGTTAATTCTTAACTTCTATCATCCAATGCTACTTAAATTCAGTTAGTTAAATGTTATTCTATTTGAGTTCTTCTTTAATGACACATCAACCCTTGTGGGTCATTTTGTGTATCTCCTAGTAAAGGTAGATGATGGTTTGGAATTTTAACATCCCTCTCAACATTATTTTTAAATCATATCAAGATGATTGAAGGGTGTTAACCTTTGTCATGCTGAATAAATTAAGATGCTATGCCCACTTTCAATTTTCAGCCAATCAGATTACTTGATCCAGGTTGTTGATATAAATTCACATAATGAATGACAAACAGTGTAGATCCAGATCAGTTGGCTTCTCCAGAAGCTGATCTGGATCTCCACTGTTGGAAAAGGCAGGGTATATCCAGATTCAGCAGGACTAGGGTGAATGAAAGGCTCTGTGCAATGAAGCACCAGTCATGAGCTGAATTTTGTCTCCAGTGGGAGTCAAAACCCCAAGACCTCATGATCTAAAATCGGTAGTGCCACTTGGCCACCCAGACACTTCTAGAGAAAGGTAGAAAAGGGACAGGACAGCTAGAAGAGAAAAGGAAAGAAATAGATGAGGATGAGGAAAAAATGAATGACAGACCAGAAACAGAAGAAATACTAACATGTCTCCTTCCTTAACCCTGTCCTGCTGAATAAATTAAGATGCCACACCCACTTCTAATTTTCAGCCAATCAGGTTACTTGATCCAGATTGTTGCTATAAATTTGCATACTTGATGGCAAACAGTGCAGATCCAGATCAGTTGGCTTCTTCAGAAGCCAACTGATCTGGATCTACACTGTTTGCAAAACAGGGTATATCCGGGTTCAGCAGGACAAGGGTTAACCTACTGCCAGTACACCAGGCCCCCCACTACCACCCATAGTTAAAGATTATGCAGCCTATAGGCATAACCTAAATCATTAATTCTTACCAAGTGCTTGCAGTTCTTGCTTTGCTGGTTCCTCCTTGACAATTTCTTTAACTACAGCCGGCTTCTTCACCTGAGAAATTAAAATTATTTATTTAGTAAAATGATTTTACCTGGAGTCCAAAGCTCTTGATAAGGTGCTTATTTCTCAACAAAAACATATGTTGTGGTACTCATTAGAAGCGCAGCAATAAGGTGGTTCTAATGAGTACCCACAACCTATGTTTTCGTGGAGAAATAAGAAAACTATTTACCTGATACCCATTCTTGTCTAGACTAAGGCAAGTTGAGATTTTATATGCCTTTTACAAGGTAATGTATATGTATCTAGTAAGTCTGACCTTAAAACATGAAAGACTACAAAAAGAAAGAATTTACATGTATATGTACATTCATTTTTGGTTGTCCTCCCTCCAATGTGTCCTGTTGCTAAAGGCAGAATATTCCAAACCAGACTAGATTTTATTAGCATTGCACTGTATCGGGAACTGATACTATCTGGGAAGGCAATTCTGTCATGTTTTTAGCATCCCTTCTGAAAAGTTTTCTCTAAAAGCAAAAGAAATTGCTCCCATGGGGAAAGAAGACCCCTTTTTTTTAGAAGGGGTCTGATGTACAGAAAAGCAAACAGGAGGTCACAAAATAATAATGTTGCTTTATTGTTTTGGGTCCCTTTCAACAATTTTTAAATATCGAGTTGATGGAAGAAGGGTGATAATGAAAGACTGTGCAATGAAGCACTGCAGTCATGAGCTGATAATTTCTCCTCCAGTGGGATTTGAACCCGAGACCTCATGATTAGAAGTCAGAAGTGCTAACCACTGAACCACTTGCACATTTTTGAATGTCACAGGAGTTGTCTCCTTTGAAGGAAATGTCAAAAAATTTACTATTATCCCTTAAAGAGCCAGTCACAACTATTGTCGTCTGCTTTGTCATCTGCTTGTGATTTTAAAAGTCATTTTTGCAAACAATGTGGACCCAGATCAGACTGCTCCTTTAGGAGCAGTCTGATCAGGGCCCACACTGTTTGCCTGTATGCAAAAATAGGTTTGATAAGTCTGCAAGAATATTCAGCAGACGACATAAACAGACGACATTTTCAGATGCAGTTTTTCTTGGCGCTTTAAGGGTTAAAGCATATCCATCCCCCTTACATGCATGAAGCATTACAAAAATCCTTGTAATGTCAAGGCATAACAATGACATCACATTTTCCAGGCTTTCATGCAGTTTGATAACATGAGTTTAACTTTTTGCATGCTGGGTAATTTTGCCTGCTTTTTTGTTGTCTGTGGATTTTTTTTTAAATTAACTTCTTCAAAGAAAATCTTTCAGGAATACCATCAGAGTGTTAAACAGTTTGGATCCAGATCAAGCCCAACATTTTGTCGGGTCTGATCAGGGTCCTAACTGTTTGTAAAAGTTATCAGCAGATGACAAAAGTTGCAACAATGGATGATGATGATTTGGTGTTTAGGTCCCTTTCAACATCATTTCAGTCATATTGAGACGATTGATGGGGATAATGAAAGGCTCTGTGCAATATGTAACGTAGTCACGAGATGAATTATGCCCCCAATTGGAGGTGAACCTTGTGATGCAGTTGGGAGGCTGGGAGCACTAACCACTTGGCCATAAGGATGCTTCTGTGTTTAACCCTTGCCACGCTGAATAAATTAAGATGCCCCGCCCACTTTAAATTTTCAGCCAATCAGATTACTTGATCCAGGTTGTTACAAATTCTCATAATTAATGACAAATAGTGCAGATCCAGAGGCAGGGTTAATGGAGTCAGTGCAAAGTGCTGAATGCAAAGGCAATCTAATACAGCTTTTTTAGGAGAGCATAAAAGCAGTTTGTTCTTTCACCCTGGCCGGTGGATCCGCTGTGTTCCCGTGGTAAAAACTGCCTGATAAAATTACTTTCGAACAGGTAAAATTCAATGTGATTATGACAGGCAACTGAAACAGCCGTGGGGGCCATGCGGTGTTTCCACGATGAAGTGTGAAAGCTGTTTCAAAAAGGGCGTGGCTAAAGCCAGTCATACTTTTCGGCATGTTTCGGTTAAATTGATTGTGTTGAGGTTTAACGACGCGTCAACCCTTGTGGGTCATTTTGTGTCGTCTCCCAGAGAAAGGGAGAAAAGAGAAAGAAGAGACAGTAGAAGAGATGAAAGAGAGGAACAGGGAAGAAAGAGGAACAGGAATGAAAGGGAAGAAACAGAAGAAATAAAAACATTCCCCCTCTACCTTTATCTAGGACCAGGATAGCAGGCCTTGCCCAACTGTAAGCCAATATCAGTTGGACGCCCCAGTGACACAAGATACATGACACCTTTGCACCACCCGACCACCCACTGTTTCGGTTAAAGAAGGACCAAACTGCTGACCTGATCAAAATCAATGTGTGACAACAATTAACAAATTTTGATTGTCAGCATTCCCATTCACCATGAGCATACAGAATTGTTGGGATCTACGTACACAAAACAGACAGCAAATTTGGTGCATCAATTGCAATACTCGTACATCCTGCTTGAGTCAGTTTTTGCTAATTAGCATCCTTTTGAATAGTAATAAAGCATCGAAACACTGCGATTGCCGGCGGACAATAACGAATGTGTACAACCAGTGCATAGAAACGGATCAAGGAGTTTTCCAAATTGCCACCTTCTGATTCCCCAAAATTAGGTTTATTCCCTTGTTCTCTTAAAATATTAACCAATACTGACGTTTTGTTACACCCAAAGATCATAGGAGGTACATACGATTAGCGAAGGCTCTGATCAGACTACTGATGTGCAGTCTCAGAGTGTGCAGGCTGATCCGTCTCTTCATACAAGTTTTATTGTAGGTTTTGCCATGCACAGACTCATGCTTCCAAGAGAACAGGATTTGCATTTCATGCAAATTGTCTCCACTGCATGAAATGTCAAATCCTGTTTTCTTAGTAATGAAAAAAAAAAAACAAACAAATTTGTCGTCTGCTGAATTAGCCCAGTGAGCCCATTTTGAAGATGCTTTCCCGCTGATGCTAGGTTTATACAATGCGTCTCTTTTACTTGTTAAATAAATTATGGTCTTGGTTTTTCATATCGAATGTTGAAGACACAAAAACAGAACACTTTACATGGAAACAAAAGTTCTGAAGACTGCTGTATAAGCCAATAAATATGTTATTAATGTATGTACTGTAGAGAATAACATAACATAATATTCATTTGTATCCTGAAAAATGCAGGGTAAGGTTCTCACACTGCAAGTTTTACTGTTTTAAGGGAGCTAACTGCAACTGACTATTAAAAGGGAATTAACTGCAATTGCTTTACAAGTCGGGCCTATGCGAAATGGGATGGGGAACAGCATTTTTTATGAATCGTGCCAATAAAGAGGGGGCATGGTTATACAATAAGCGGTTAACCAGTACACTGAACACCCTTCTGCCAGAAACTTGTAACTGCCAATCTTGAAGCAGTGGAAGGAGCGAATGACCATAGCAAATACATGCAGTGGGCTAAAAAAATCAACCCCATCGGTTCGGGAGGGATTTCGAAAAAACACTCAAGCTGTACTGTAGTTTGAAACAAAGGAAGAAAAAATGAGTTTTTGCCATGTTTGTTAATTGGTGAGGTTGAAAGATAAATATAGAGCAGAACTTCAGGAATAGGGAGTTAGTGACTTCTCACTCTGAGGACGAGGGAGTTTTTTTTTTTTTTTTTTTTTTTTTTTTTTCTGCAGAATCTTTCATTTTTGTCACTCCCAATTACAACCATTAATAGTCTTGTTTGTCCTGGCTCAAAACAGCTGTAAATGACAATGTTGGTCTCTGATATTTTGGAAATATGCAAAAGTGTGTAGCAGATAACAATCTAAAATGTTTCTTTTTTTCTTTCTTTTTTTGATTTTCAGAGATTGATTGATCGTGTTGGGGTTTAACAACATGTCAAACCTTGTGTCAATATTTTGTGTCATCTCCCAGAGAAAGAGAGAAAAGAGATAAATCAAGATAGTAGAGGAGATGAAAGAGAGGGACAGGGAAGACAGAGGGACAGGAGTGAAATAAGAAGAAACAGAAGAAATAAGACATCTCGGGAAGGCTGTGCTTTGTAATTCTGGCATTTTATCTATATCTACACTTATTTTTTACCTTTCATGTGATACAACACACCTGCTAGGCAGACAATTCACATGATACAGCATATGGTAACTTTCTCAGAAAAATACAAAATAGGTTTCAGAATGTCGTCTGCTACAAGTTTGAATCTGACAAGGAAAGGCTCTATAATTTAACGAACACAAGTTTGTTTTTCTCCCTAAGCGGTTTCTTGCCATGATTTCATGTGACGTTACCACTACAAGCACAAGCTTTCTTCTTGCGGGCCAAGGGAAATGTTACTTTGTGACTGTTGAATTTTCTGGGTATCTTCACTAATACATGTATTTTTGTAATCTATACTGGAAATGCGAATATCACAGAATTGCGTATAACAGTACTAATATTTGTTTGTACTCTGGTAAATGCGGGGTAAGGCCCTCACTCTGTAGGTTTACAGTTTAAAGATCAATTATGGAGAGATTTATGAAATTAATGAATTTAAAATCTAACAAAATGGTTGTTGAGAGGATCTTTTTGTGGAAAACTGCATGAAAAAATTACCATCTGTTCAAAAGTTATGCCGATTTGTGTAACACACAGGCCATTTTTCAAGCATGGATTATCTTCCCTGCTTTTTGACAGATAATTACCTACAATGCATCATTCTATGACTTCATAGATGATTTTAACTTTTTAATGAAAACTTTAAACCAAAATTAAGTACACTCTTGTATAGTCAGCCACATTTGTAACATACAATATTTGCAAAGTCTATCATACTTCATTTGTTCAAGTAGAATATTAAGCTGTAAGTTCACATTTCAACATTTAAACTAAATTTTTAAATAAATTTACAACAAGTTAAAAAATTCTTTTGAAACATTTTCTTTTAGTTTGGTCTAGATTATTACAATTTACAATGTAAGACCTTTGGAATGAAATTTATATTTTTTATCACTGAAGTTGATTTACATCTATTCTGGGCCATTTAAATTGAAATTTAAATAATTTAAATAGGAATTTCCATTTAAATTTTTAACTATTTTTGCCCTGAATATTAACTCAAAGTTATTTTCATTAGGTAAAAATGTTCTACATAATGCTTCTACGCGATTGCACAAGCCTTGATAATTCATTTTTTGAGTTAGACACATGAGAAATGGGATGGGGAACAGCCTTTTATCCATCAGGGGCAGATCCAGGATGATTTCTGATGGGGTTCGATTTGATCAAATTTCCGTACTTATTCTACATATTCAGATGTACAGACCTGAACAAACAATGCAGACCCAGACCAGACACAGCAGAATGCATGCTAAACCGTCACTGAAATGGTAATGTATTTAACCAGAGATATGTAATCTCTCCAAGAACTGGAGTTTAACATGCCTGTCTGTCACCACAAATGGCAAAATCTGACCATCTTTGCAACCAAAGAAAAATTATTTTTGTTCCGTATTCGCTTAAAGGACTACAATTCTGGTCTGATTATATTAGAGACTAAATAAGAAGTTGAATTACATTGCCCAATTTTGGATATCAGCGACTGAGCAAAAATGTCAGCCGTATTACTTCTGACACCCACATTCAATGCCACCTAAACTGACTCTCCACAACCACCTCCGGAAGATTTCTCTTTATGATTTTCTTTCACAACATCGTGTTGTGCACATGGAGATAAGCAGCCATGCTTTATGCTCATTTAATATATTTTTGGCAATGTTCGGCACAGTGTAGCTTTGAATGGAAACATGCTTACATAGTATTATATTCATGTAGTTTATTTTTCTGGGCATATATTTTTATATACATGAAATATAATAACAAATCAATTGCAACAAGTTATTCACTCAATTGTTATAAGCTTTATACAAGTCTTATGTGTTCTGTTTTTTTTTTTTAATGGTGGTTATTTATGGGTATTCCAGTGGTATACTGGCTCTAAATTAGCGGACTATCAACAATGTTTTCAAAGACAACACTTCAAAGACAATTTGCAAATTATTTGCAATACTTTCCCTTTTCCTATGTTGAAAATATTTCTTAATTAAAGCAAGTATTGGTGTCTTCAGTAGGTGTCTTTCATAGGTATTCTTGTATTTTTCATGGGTATTCCTGTATTTCGGTAGTTTGTTTGTGTTGAGGTTTTACGGCCCATTCAACCCAATGGGGTTATGTCCAGCACAGTCAGTTTACCTAACCACACATTTACTGGGCAGGCTTAGTCCTCAAAGTGGTTAACCAGTATTGTGCACTTTCTTTCGCCAGAAAATATTTTGATAGTATTCCGGTATTTCAAATTATTTGCAAATTGTTTGCAGTTACAATACTTTCCATTTTCCTATGTTGAAATAATTGGTGTCTTCAGGTGTGTCTTTCACAGGTATTCCTGTATTTTTCACAGGTATTTCAGTAGTATTCCGTTATTTCCGTAAGTCGTGTGACCCATAAATTTATATACTTTTGTTATTTTGTTCCAAATTTCATTTCATTTAATTAAAGTCAGTTGAATACAAAAGTATTTTAGTATTTTTGGTTTGAAGTGATGGGTATTCCTATTTTTCATGGGTATGCCGGTGGTATTCTGGCTTTGAATTAGCAGACTATCAACAATATTTTCAGTGAAAGCATTTCAAGAACAATTTGCAGATTAATTGCAGTAACAAAACTTTCCCTCTTCCTATACTTTGATATTACAAGAATTCTGCGGAAGGCGTCATCGCACCTCCTGGGGCAGAAGTCACATGAGCCACAATCAGAACGTGGTTATTAAATAAGTTTATTTCATTCTTAGCAGTGCTTACTTGGAAAACTGGGTTGAAAAAAATGTAGACAAAGTGCCTAGTGGGGCGCATATATTCAGGGCCAGTCCCATTCCCTCTAATGGCTATATCTTCAGCACTGACTTTTTCGTATCATACAGCCCAATGATAATGGAACATTGACGTAAAATGTGTAAAAGTCACTGGAGCATGAAATATAGGTCAAGGTCACGGGTCAAGGTACCTGCTAATTCAGTACATCAAGGGGAAGCACAATGCAAGGTATGGTGGTTGTAGGCCTTATAGTTGAGGAGTTATCAAACATCAACGTAAAATGTGTCAAATATAGGTCAAGGTCACCGGGTCAAGGTACCTGCCAAGCCAGTGCAATGAGGTGAAGCACTATGTAAGGTTTAGTGGTTGTAGGTCTTATATTTGAGGAGATACCGAACATCAACATAAAATGTGTCAAAGTCACTGGAGTGCACAATATAGGTCAAGGTCACCAGGTCAAGGTACCTGCCGAGTCAGTACATCGAGAAGAAGTACTATATAAGGTTTGGTGGTTGAAGGCCTTACAGCTGAGGACATATGGAAGGGTGACGTAAAAGGTGTAAAAGTCAATCGAGCGCAAAATATAGGTCAAGGTCACCCAGTGAAGGTACCTGCGGAGTCCGTACATTGAGGAGAAGCACTATGCAAGGTTTGATGGTTGTAGGCCTTACAGTTGAGGAGATATTGAACGTTGACGTAAAATGTGTAATAGGCACTGGAGCGCAAAATATAGGTCAAGGTCACCGAGTATACCTGCCGAGTCAGTACATCTAGGAGAAGCACTATGCAAGGTTTGGTGGCTAGAGGTCTTACACTTGAGGAGATCTGGAACATTGACGTAAATTATGTCAAAGTCACTGCAGCCAAAATATAGGTCAAGGTCACCAGGTCAAGGTATCTGCCAAGTCAGTACATTGAGAAGAAGCACTTTGCAAGGTTTGATGGTTGTAGGCCTTATAGTCGAGGAGATATCGAACGTCGACGCAAAATATGTCAAAGTCACTGGAGCCCAAAATATAGGTCAAGGTTGCCGGGTCAAGGTACCTGCCAAGTCAGTACATCTAGGAGAAGCACTATGCAAGGTTTGGTAGTTGTACGCCTTATAGTTGAGAAGATCTGGAACGTCGACGTAAATTGTGTCAAAGTCAATGGAGCGCAAAATATAGGTCAAGGTCACTGGGTCAACATACCTGCCAAGTCAGGAGGTCAGGGAGATGTGTCATGCAAGGTATGATGGTTGTTGTAGAATTGTAGTTGATTAGAATACTAACTTCGACATAAATGTCGAACTTCGACATAACAGAACTGTTAACAGACAGACGGACAGATGAACGGACAGACGAATGGAAAAGCGGGCACCTATGTCGCAAAGTCGGGAGGTCAGGAAGATGTTTCATACAAGGTTTGATGGTTGTTTAGTTTTGTAGTTGATTAGAATACTAACTTTGACATAAATGTCGAACTTCGACATAACAGAACTGTTAACAGACGGACAGACAGACGGACGAACAGACAGACGAATGGAAAAGTGGGCACCTATGTCGCAGAGTCAGGAGGTCAGGGAGATGTTTCATGCAAGGTTTGATGGTTGTTTAGTCTTGTAGTTGATTAAAATACTAACTTTGACATAAATGTCGAACGTCGACATAAATGTTGACAGACGGACGGAAGAATGGACAGACATACGGAAAAGCGGACGCCTATGTCGCAAAGTAAGGAGGTCAGGGAGATGTTTCATGCAAGGTTTGATGGTTGTTTAGTCTTGTAGTTGATTAGAATACTAACTTTGACATAAATGTCGAACGTCGACATAAATGTTGACAGACGGACGGACGGAAAATTGGACGCCTATATCGCACCCTGCCACAAGCAGGTGCGATAATAAAAATTAATTAATGAAAACAAGGGTATTCTGATAGTGTTGTGGTATTTCTATAAGTTGTGTAACCCAATATAAAATATTTCAAAATTAAATCTACTGGGCCCAGTTGTTCAAAGCTAACGACATCGTTAGTTAACGATTCGTTAAAATTTACATCAAGTGATACGCGACTATGCCGAAATTTTTTGCTGAAAAAATGTGAGTAGCTTTTGCAGTGCAAAAGCTACTCACATTTCTTCAGCAAAAAATATCAGAATATTGTATATTGAATCCGCTAAAACAGTTAACGAAATGACCCTTAACAAGCTCGTTAAGCTAACGACGCTTTGAACAACTGGGCCCTGAAATTTTTTACTGAGCATAAAGCTATATAATATCTCACCTTTTTGGGTTGTTCAGGAGCTTGAGCGGCATGCTTGGCCTTGGGTGTTGCTGCTTGTTTAGTTGGTTGCTTTGTCTGTTTGGGAGAATGTTGGGGTTTGGCATTGTTATTGATGTTCCCTTCATCTGGTACAGTCAGTGCATGCCCATTACTCTGGCTCTTACCCTACATAAAAATAATTGTGTGACTTAGTACATACTGTACAAACAATGACTTTGATTGTGTTGGGGTTTAATGACACGTCAACCCTTGTGGGTCATTTTGTGTCATCTCCCACAGAAAGGGAATAGAGATAGCAGAGGAGATGAAAGAGAAGGATAGGGAAGAGAGAAACAGGAATGAAAGTGAAGATAAAGGAGAAATAAAAATATTCTCCCTCTACCCTTACCTGCTACAAGGATAGCAGACTTTGCCCAACTGTAAGCCAATATCAGTTGGACGCCCTGGTGACGTAAGAATTAAAGATACGTGACACCTTTGCCACACCCACCACCCTCGAACAAACAATGACAGTTCAGATCTAATTATACATATACATGTAGCTCTAAATAAAATAATGATTTGGCGTTTTACATCTCCTTCAACATTATTTAAGTCATAACGAGATGATGAAAGGGTAAAAATGAAACGCTCTGTGCAATTAAGCAGTGCTTGCACTAACTGTCAAAATCAGGAAGTCCCAGGACTTCGTAGCTCCAATATCTAGAAGTCCTGGTGATCAAATTTTTTCACTCACTTTCAAAAATTCTGACTCAATATTCTTAAACTCTCATTTATAGAGTAAAACTGCCATTCTTAAGCTAAATAACACATACATTCATTCTAAATTTTTGTTATAAATGACTAAATATCTTTAAAAATTGGGAGTCCCAGACTTCCTGGCATTGATTTTTGAAGTCCCAGGACAATTTTTGGGAGTCTCTAACTCCCAGACTTCCCTTAATGCAAGCACTGATTAAGTGCTGCACAATCAAAAACTGTCATGATGTAGATATCCCCTTCAGTGGGACTCAACCTGGGACTTCATGATCAGAGGTTGGGAGAATTGACCACTCAGCCATGCCAAAAGCTTTGATCTACATGTAGGTGAGTGGGGTAGTCAGATGATTTTTTTTGTTTTCTTTTATTTCTCAATAAAAATTTAAGTCATGAACTCATTAGAAGCTCCTTGACAAGACACTTCAAATGAGTACCTACACACTAACTGAGTGTTATGCTTTGTTTGGCTTAACAGGCGGGGCTCTTATAACCTTGGCATGGGACTCCTACTTCAGTATTTATGCTGATGTGACTCCTACCAGGGCTTCCATTAACTTTCAGACTCTGGAAGTCCCCACCCCTCAAATTTGGAAGTCTAACAGGAAAATCTAGGAAGTCCAACTTTTTTCCGTGCTGCAGTGGTCTGCCCTTTGTTTAGCAGAACATAGGTTCTTATTTCAGTGTCACACAGAATCATCATGACCTATACTTCTTTCAGATGTGTTATGAAATATTTGTTTGGACTGAAGCTAATCAACAAGTCACGAGCGAACGAGCTGCATCCTTCTCAAAATTCTCGTGCAACAAAAAACAAATAAAAGGCAGCTCTCATTGAAATACTAACAGCAACATGTTCGTTCGCGAAGAAAAGCAAGCAAAATCACGGCCACGAAAGGGATATGTTTTTGCCAGTTTGTCATCAAATGGCGATGTTTTATAATCTGAACATTTGATAGAGGTTGCAAAAAGATATTAAAAATTACTCTGAATCATTATACATGTAGCATGCAGAAACTGTTTATATTTCCCATTATTCTTCTTTTTCACCCAAATAATGAGGATCGGCAGAATCTAAAAATAGAATAGACATAAACTAAACCAAAATAACCGAATCAGTTGAAAGGGCCTAAAGGCGCAGGTCAACTGATAATACAGTCATCTATGACTCCACATCTATACATAATTTGATAGCTTTTTCCATCAATGCTGGTCATCATACTGTTATTAGATGTAATCATTAAGTTTAAGCCCTGTCAATGCTATTGCTTTCCGTTTCGGTTATTTTTGTTCAGTTTACTGTGTTCTATATTTAGATTCTGCCGATTCTCATTATTTGGATGAAAAAGAAGAATAATGGGAAATGTAAACAGTTTCTGCATGTTGAAATGATTCAAATCAATTTTAAATATCTTTTTGCAGCCTCTATCAAATGCTCAGATTATAAAATATCGCCATTAGTTCACAAACTGGCCAAAATATATTCCTTTCGTGGCCGTGGCTTTCATACCCCTGTTGAATGGAAAACTGGATATAAATTCATAAATAAGCAAGTTATTATACAAATATTAATTGTGAATACAGCATTTTACATTTATGGTAATATAAGATTTAAAGAAGTAAGTATCGTGAACTCGTTTGAACAAGAAAACACTATATCAGACTTGGCTTTTTCGGCTTGGCTCGGTCATGGCTTTCATACCCGACCACCTCTGAGTAAAATGAAAATCATTTGAAGACTTACAAAAATATTGGTTTACCTTTAAATCCCTCTGAAATATTTGTAACTATGTATTGCAAATAATGAATTTACAATGAGCTAAACTTGTACAACTGCTTATGATAAAAAAAAAAAAAAAAAATGGACGGTTTCACAACCATAGGTGAAACTATAAATGGTAATACTAAATGGCAACTAAGGAATCAAGACAGTTGCTCAACAAGACAGTTCCCCGACACAGTTTTTGGAGACAGTTCCCCGACAGATTTGAAGACAGTTCCCCAACACTTTTTGTTGAGTCGAATGACCTGTGACTGATAATTACAATTTTATAACTAGTCATTATGGGTTCACCGACGTTTTTGAAAACAGTTCATTGACAGATGTTTTACATCGCATTTATACACCCGATACAAAAGCGTAAGAAATACATGCGAGTCTTTGAGAATATCAGAAAACTTTATTAATAATTTTTGCATCGGAGTGTATACCGTACTTGTAGTTAGGAAATGTTTTCAGATGTTCATAAATTGTATCGTTTTATCTTGGTGATGATATATAATTATAATGAGCCATGTCGTAAGAAAATCTGCTATTTGTATGTGCGAACGATAAAGGCGCAAATCAGTCTGCGCATCCGCACAGTCTGACCAGCGCCTTTTTTGTTCGCTGCTTGGATAGTATAATTATTTAAGGCTGGAATATATTTATGGATAAGGTACAGTACAGCTCAGGTGGTTTTTCAAAATCCCCCCCAGAGCCGGTGGGGAGTGGATTCGGGTGGAAAGGATTAAATTTTAGTATCCCACTGTGGTTTCACCCGGGCCGGTGGATCCGCTGCGTTCCCGTGGTAAAAATCGCCTGATAAAATTACTTTCGGACAGGTAAAATTCGACGCGATTAAGACAGGCAATCGAAACAGCTGCGGGGGCCACGCGGTGTTTCCCCGATGAAGTGAGAAAGCTGTTTCCAAAGGGGCGTGGCTAAAGCCAGTCGTACTTTTTCGGCATGCACGGTTGAATAGGACCAAACTGTCGACCTGATCAAATCAGTCTTTTTAACTCATTGTGTGACAGCAATTAACGAATTTTGATTGTAAGCATTCCCATTCGCCATGAGCGTACAGAATTGTTGGTATCTACGTACACAAAATGTACCGCAAATTCGGTGCATAAATTGCAATCTTCGTACGTCCTGCTTGAGTCAGTTTTCGCTCATCAGCATCCTTTTGAATATTAATAAAGCATCGAAACACTGCGATTGCCGACAATAACAAATGCGTATGGCCAATGCATAGAAAAGGATGAGTTTTCCAAATTGCCACTTTCCGATCCCCAAAAATTAGGTTTATTCCCTTGTTCTCTTGAAATATTAATCAATGCTGCCCTGTTCCTTGTAATATATTTGGGTGTTCCCTTGGTCCATAGAAAACCCCGGTAGCCCCATTCACTGTTCGAGCAGATAACATGGGCCGCAACAAGGTTCCATATGAAAAAGTACCGGATTCTGTGGCTTAGTTTGGTCCGGCCAACAAGAGGGCACGGCATGGTCATTTTTACTTAATGTGCCGTAAAAAACAAAACAAACACTCAAAAATCACAAAGAGAATCAAACAGCTGCCCCGAATCCACGAATTACGTATTTATGTTTGGTATTCCTGTAACTGCCTTTTCCCATGCAACAACCGCACGCGCTCAATATAAATGACGTACTGGGGTAAAAGACCGCCAAATTCTCACTCGCGTGCAGCAACCGCACGTGTCAATATAAATTTACTTAAAGGGGCGCTTCTGCTATCAAAGAGACATTGATCAATGAGACAGCCCAAGCAAAAATGGTGTCTGTCATACAAAAAACACACGTAACGAACAAGGGGCCACAGAAGTTAATGACAATTCAAATGAGTGAGCGAGTTTTTTAACGTCCCACTAATAGCTAGTTCATACGGAGGTGTGGACCTTGGTTTAAAGTTCCATATGAAAGAAGCCTGGGATCAAACTCATGACCCCTGGGTGACAAGGCCGCAGCTTTACCACTACACCACCGAGGCACCCTTTCCCAATATTTCAATCTGTTAAAATATCTAATAAAAGGGCTGCAGACATTTCACCATGCCCCACCACTGCACTTACATCAAACAAGTACCATAACTTTGTAAATAAATTAAGTTTCAAGAAAATATCGCAAACAGTTTTCAAGTTACAGAGCGGACACAAATATATTACAGAAATCACTAAAATAGTTTCGGTGTTCAAAGGGCCATAACTCCAAAAGTAGGCTCTATCGTCAAAGTATATGAAAGAAAAGAAGGGCAGTTGTCAGTTTCTGCTGTAATAGCTTATGAATAAGCCCGCCCGGAAAAGTGTGCGGGCTCGATGAATAGTATTGACTGGGCAGTTTACCTCCAGTTCAAACAAAAATTACGTAGATACAAAGTTCTCATGTCTGAAGTATGATTTACAATGTACGAACTTTGAACCCGATGAAACCTATAATACTACAATGTACGTGCGACCAGCAAAGACTCCGGTTAGTCTGTGCATCGACCCAAAAGATAAAGCAAGCTTCTTGCATACTGTACGATCAGTGAAGGGTCTGAACAGAATGTGCTGTTGCAGTCGCAGTTTATTCCGCTTTGGACAGCCTGGCTATCGATGGTAAATACGATCAGTGAATGCTCTTATCAGAATGTGCAGGCGCGTACTGACCCGAGTCTTCGCTCGTCGCACAAGACGTTTTGTTACACACAGTAATCATAGGGGGTACTTACGATTAGCCAAGGCTCTGATCAGACTACTGAGATCTGCTGATGTGCAGTCTCAGAGTGTGCAGGCTGATCAGTCTCTTCGTACAAGTTTTACTGTAGGTTTTGCCATACACAGACTCATGCGCGAGTTGTTTGTGCAAACCTTAACGATAAGCACATTGGGTACAATTTTCAGCAGACGACATTTTGAAATATTTTTCTCATTCTTCCAAGAGAACATTATTTGTACTTCATGCAAATTGTCTCCACTGCATGAAACGTCAAATCCTGTTTTCTTGGAAATGAAAAGATAAAAAAAAAAAAAAAAAAAAAAAAGAAAGAAAACGAATTCAATCTGTCGTCTGCTGAATTAGCCCAGAAGACGCTTTCCCGCCATTGCGCTGCGTCTCTTTTACTCGTTAAATAAATTACGGTCTTGGTTTTGCATATCGCATACTGAAGCCACAAAAACAGAACATTTTACATGGAAACGAAAGTTCTGAAGATTATTGTATAAGCCAATAAATATAATGTTATTAATGTATTATACTGTAAGAGAATAACGTAAGAAAGTATTCATTTGTACCCTGATAAATGCTGGGTAAGGTACTCACGCTGCCAGTTTTACTGATTTAAGGGAGCTAACTGTAACTGACTTAAAAGGGAGTTAACTGCAATTGCTTTACGCGTCTGATCTGTGCAAAATGGAATGTTTGTTTGTTTGTGTTGCGGTTTTACGGCCCAGTCAACCCAATGGGGTCATGTCGAGCGCGGTCAGTTTACCTAACTACACGTTTACTGGGCAAGCTTAGTCCTCTAAGCGGTTAACCAGTATTGCGCACATTCTTTCGCCAGAAACTGACAATTGCCCTTCTTGAATCAGCGGAAGGGAGAGAATGACCGTAGACAATATTTCATGATCAATCTCCGCGAAAGAATGTTGCTGACCTCGGCGGGGGTTGAACCCGCGACCTCCTGGTATCCAGTCGGACGGCGAAATGGAATTAGGAAGAGCATTTTTTATGAATCGCGCCGATACAGAGGGGGGCATGCTTATACAATAAGTGGTTAACTAGTACATTGAACTCCCTTCCGCCAGAAACTTGTAACTGCCAATCTTGAAGCAGTGGAAGGAGCGAATGACCGTAGCAAATACATGTGTTTCATGATAAATCGCTCAATCTGTGAGGATCGAATGCACGATCCTGACCATCGGAGACTAATGCGTCTGCCTACGTGGCATTACTCGTATTTTTTTTTTTTTTTTTTTTGAGACGATGCTCATTGGTCTCCAAATAAAAGCCTCTAAGATAGCAGAAGCGCCCATTTAAGTACCCGGGTTCAAGGTAAGAAATAAACAAACAGAAATATGTTATTTTTTATTTCTTGTTTTATTCGTTAATTCTTTTTTTTTTTTTTTTGTTTTTGTTTTTAATCTCTAGCTCGGACCCATCAATACCGTATTGATGGGTCCGAGTCTCTAGGTAGAAATATTTCTGTATTTATTCAGCGGCAAATCAGCCGAATGATACGTAAGCAAAATAAAGGTTCCGATTTCCTCCCCGTGCAAACTCGGAAAAAGTCGGAGCTGTCAATCATTCTGACGTCACTAATCTTTCATTGCGAGCTCGCCACGATGAACTTTTGCCCACCGCGGAGTTCTACAGGTAAGTGGGTGGTTTTGCGGAGGGAACTCGGAGGAAACGCGGTGGACGAAAAATCCGTCGCGGTTGGAATTGGAGTGGGGTATCAGAAAGATCCGCGGTGGGCTAAAAAATCAACCCCACCGGTTCGGGGGGGATTTTGAAAAACCACCTGAGCTGTACTGTATGTGACTTCATTTTCAATACCCATTTTATTGCAAAATAAAGATTTCCGCTATTTTATAGTGCTGACATCACATCTACTAAGTCCTGACATCAAATCTACTAAGTCGAATCCTGGGCGAGAAAAGGTCCCCATCAATCACAGGCTCAAATAATCCAATCACAATCCATCACTTATCTAAAGACTATAATTATCCTTAATTACCCATAATTACCAATTATAATTATCAGTTACAGGTCATTTGACTTTGAACAAAAGTGTTGGGGAACTGTTTTCAAAAGTGTCGGGGAACTGTCTGCAAAAGCTGTGTCAGGGAACTGTCTTGTCGGGGAACTGTCTTGTTCCTGCAACTAAGACAAAGTCTAAGACTTCTTAACGAGGCATTCTAACCAATAACCAGTCAAACCAATAAATCTAAACAGAAACTAAAGACTTCCTTACCAGCCTAACCAATAAATCTCCAAAATTTTCGGACAATGATTAGATATAGCTATGAAAGCTGTTTTCTGGACAATGATTAGATATAGCTATGACAGCTGTTTTCTGACAACAAGGATCTGTTTGTGGAGGTTTTACGGCCCAGTCAACCCAATGGGGTTATGTCCAGTGTGGTCAGTTTACTGGGCAGGCTTAGTACTCTAAGCGGTTAACCAGTATAACACAATAAGTATACGATCAACATGTAAAAACAGCTGTAAAAATAATACAATTAAATAATTAAAGAAACAGACATGCTTAGACAGCTAACGGTTTCAGACTCTCCTGGCATATTTGATGTTGTAACAGTTCCTGCACTATTTATCTACAGATGTGCAAAACACACACACACACAAAACCTTGAAGAAAAAAAAAAACTAGAAACAGGCGATGTATAATAAAATTAAATATAAAAAAAAAATATCTGACATCAGTAAAAACGCCTGACAACACATAAAAACCTTTGATCTTTTGGCTCTCTTCTTTTTGCTTTCCTCATCAAATGCATCAAAACTGGGAGGCTGGCCTGGTGACTTGAAACCAAAGGCGAAAACAAGAAATGCGCAAACCAATACTCCCAAAACAGGTATTGCCACAGACGGTGTCACAACTTCTGTTATCTCCATTATACACCAGGTATGATTCTATGTTAAACCTAAGATTTTGGCAAAAATATGGAAAAACAAATGCTAATTTTCAGTTCGTGGATTTCATGCTGACGTTGAATGTGTTTGACGTCATTGATTTATGTGTACTACGCCCACTCGGAATATTTTTGGAGTCATCCCTTACAAAATAAATGCGGACACACACGTCTTCTTGTTATATTTCAATAAACAATAGATAAAAATCCCTTCATTTAATGAATTTTTGGCTTCGTAAAGTTATCATATCGCTCAGTTTTCTTTAATAACTATGAAACACAGGCTGAAGTCATTTGGTATAAAAAGCAACCAATGCTATTCTTTGGCGGAAATGTTGTCCGCAATATACGATCGGCATTTCCCGTGTCACAGCCAGAATGGCCATTTCCTCCAGTCACGAGGTACAGTTTTCCTGAGGCACGGAAAAGAAAGAGACCGAAAAAAAAAAAAAAAAAAAATCAAAACAAACAAACAAAACGACAAAACAAACGCCACATATGAAACCACCGAATCACACACAAAAGCAAACAACAACAAAAATTGCATGAGTCACAACGTCAGAAAACATACTTTCGGACATGTGCACGCTGCGGAAACTCATATCAGAAGCAGAATGTTTACTGGTGATATGTCTAATCTCGGACCTAATAATGCGTATATTGGGTCCAAGGTCTAATGGCATTCATTCACCAGGACCTGTGATATGGGAAGTTAGTCCCTAGCTCTCATCAGAGAGGTAAACCTAGCCACACCATCCTCTGCTCCTTCAGCAGAGGTAATGATCGAATTTAACTGGAAAGGCATTCCAATCTCTGATTGTTTGAGAGAAGATTAGCCTGTGCTTTCACGCAGTCTGATCAGAATCTTCAATGGACGCATTTTGGACAGCCGAAGATACAAATTGTTTTTATACAGTTAACAAAGACTGACCAGACTGCGCGGATGGGCGACTGATTTGAGTCTTCAGATGGCACACGTTAGAAGGTACGTTTTATCACGTTGCGGCTCACTTCATTTTGTGTGGAATAAATAGAAAAATGACGTCCTATAGGGCTTTTATTTCAACAAACCAGAACAGATAAGATTTAAAACAATCACAATATCTCTTGCGCAATTCTAGAATTGACCTGTACAATTCCGGAATTGGCGGACAAAGGAAGAATTCTTACTTTGCGCAAGACAATTCCGGAATCGCACCGATTCTTACTTTGCGCACAGCATACAATGTCTTTGTCCAACTCTGCAAACGGTTCTTGTGGATGAGAGGTACGCATCTATAGGCAAATCAGTATTTTATCTCACGTGAAAGATGAGTATAATCAATTTAAAATAATCTCATTTATGAATTTCAGTCTGGCTTTTGCGAAATTTTTCAACGGATATCTGCCCCTTACACCCTACATTACAGATCATATATAGCAAATTACCTCAAAAGAACTCTATACTTGCTTGATTATGCTTGATCTACAGACAGCATTTAACACTATCGATCACGAAATTCTACGTCAGAAATTAAGTACCATAAGTACCATACGGGTGGTTTCCGTTGAATGTTTCCATTTGTATTTATCAAATAAGATTCAAATGGTGAATGTCAAGAGTACTTCTTCAGACTTTCAGATAATAGCCCGTGGAATGCCTCAGGAAGCATCTTGGGCCAACTGCATTTTCTCTGCTATCATTGATATGAGCGTGAGCATTTCTTTCTATTTTACCGTTTATCCTTTTTTTTCAACATTAAATATTTAATTAAACTGTTTGACATCGTCTAATATATCAGAACAAAGTGACCAGGGCCTTTGCTGTTCGACAATAGTACTATATCCAAACATTCTATAAGCAGGGAAGAGTCCGGATGTGCCGACTATTCTTGGCCTTTATCCCAATATATGTCCATTAGACTCTTTTGCGCATAACGTAATTATATTATCAGTTAATTTGTGCTGCTCTGGCTCACCTGTTGGTACTGGTTGTATGCCGTCTTTTCGTATGAATAGGTTCAAATGCACGTGTCACTGACTGACTGATTGACTGACATGTACGAGCAACACAATTGTGAAAACAAGGAGGATCGCTACTCGAACAGACTGGGTTGTAAAGTATGTGCAAACTGCGCATTCTAGGACCAGAATGTTCATAATACGTCTAGTCCGGGAATGCAAAATTTGTCGTTTCTAGTCTGAAGCTAGATCCGTGCAGTCTGACGCAGGTCTTCGCTGTTGGCTCACAAAATCACTGGGCACTCATTACGAAAACACGCCTATTCAAATATATTGAAAATTTCTCACAAAAAATCGAAAGTTTTCAGATAAAAATCCTGATATTTTTCATATTTCTGCTCAAAATATAGATTGTGTGTACTCGTTAGAACCGCCTCACCGATGCGGTTCTAACGAATACTCACACTATATATTTTTAGAGTAGAAATATGAAAAATATTGTATACCCCTGTAAACCCCAGTTTTAGCGTTAGCTGAGAAACAGTCCCCGATGCCAGCCGTTTGTACTGCAAGCCGGGGAATGTCTCTGTCCGACCACCCCCACACCTTGACGGGGACGGATCTAAGCAGAGTAGAGGGGGCACCGTTATGGAGGTTCTCCGTGGTGCTTATCTCTGCGAGGTGAACGCAGATCTCCCTGTAGACAGCAAGCCGGTGTGGCTCGTCTGCAGTGTATGTCTTGCCGGGCTCGAATGTGTCTCGAGAGAACCCAAGGAGGTCGGCTAGCCGGCGATTTAAGACCAGACGTTTCTCCGCAGACAGCTTTAAACGGCCGGTTGGGGCGTGCAAACGAAGTTCGGCGCCCAGAGGCTGGAGCACATCATCTAGCTCGCAGGCATTGTAGTACCCATCGGGTATCTTCAGTGTGGTACGTCCGGTTGAAACTTGATTATTCTCTAACGCGGCGCCGATATTGAGCCAGCGGTGGTAATACGTGAGCTCACAGAGAGCGACCTCCAGCCCCCGACACGCAGACAGGTTCTTGGCAAGATAAACGGGTTCACCATTTTGAATGCCGGTGAGTGTGATGTACATGCTGACCCAAAGCATGGACAAGGGGGCCTACTCGTTCAAAAGCTCTGCAATATATCGGGCGGGGGCCATTTCAAAGAGAAGCAGGTGCTCTCTCTGGCCAGCCAGAAGATTATGGTTGATGACGAGGGAGGTGACTTCCAAGCCATCTTCCCGGACATCTTCGCCGACTATCAAAATCCACCGCTCACCGGAGACGTTACAATGGTAAGGCTGTATTAAGAGTAGCATCGGGACACAGGGTGCTAGCTGTAAAAGTGTTTTAAAGCCCCCGGTGGTTTACTCTACTGACCGTTCTAAGGCGGTGGTCCCGGTGTTAGTCTTACTCTTTGTTGCTTTGTGGTTTTGTCTACGAGGCGATTTGTTGTATGTCTTTCCGTGTGTCATTTTGTTCTTGTGTTTTCAGTCCTTTTAGTACTGCGATTACCTCGCTTGGGGAAGAGAGAGCTAATCTTAGTGCTTTTCGTACGTTTGTTCGATTTGTGATTGTTTGGATTTGTCGGTTTCCTCTTCCTCTTGGGGTCTGGGAAGGGCTGCGGTTTGTGATTGTGGCACTCCCTGGACTTTTCTCTTACCTTTTTTACTATATAAAAGCGGGGCTAAAGTGGGTCAAAATTATATAGGTATGTTTTCGTGATGTGTATAGAATATTGATAAGTTCAAACGTTCGTGATGTGCAGATGTACATGCTGATCTGGGCCTTCACTGTTTAACCTGGGCGAATTCAGCAGAAAACAAATTAAGTATAATTATCTTACTTTTTTTTTTCAGAAAATAGGATTTGAACATTCCATACAAACTTTGTCTTCTAAGGAGAAAATTTGCATTAAATGCCTAAGCATATTTTCTGGGAAAAATAAGATGATTAAAATATTAGCCACAATACATACCAAACAGAGCACAAACAGAAAGAAACAGAATGCAGAGTGGGCAGCCACTGAATGTGACCGCAGTACTAGCATTAGAATAAGGAATCACACAATAAGAAAACTACACAGAAAACAAAGTATGCAGTCGTACAGCAGGTGATCATAACAGAATCTAAAACAAAATGTCCAGGAACAGCACCAATCTCAGAAAGGTTTCTGCCACCTTGACGGACTGTAGCAAAAGTTTGTTGTCTGCTCTACGCATGGTTAAAGTGTACGGGTTGTTCAAAATATTCCATGTTCTGCACGTGAAAAATAAAATATAAACAACGATTACCCAGTAAATATCTTTTTTTCTGTTTTACTCAGCATTAATTCAGACCTAATCTATACTAGTGAAATAGTCTGGTTTGTGTCTAACTGTTTATTCTTCAGGTTTATTCACAAGCAGCAGACTGAATACGTACAAGAAAATGTTCGTGTAACGAATCTTCGTTGAACCTAACGTGTTTTTTTTTTCATATATGGCCCGCCGTGGTTCAACTATTGGTTTTCATTTACTCTGGCATACAGTAGAATTATCCATGAGTACTCGTCTTTGTTTATTATAATGCTTAAGTTGATTTTTATGTTTTCGCTTTGATGCATTGACCGAGTTGGTGCCTTTATGCGAACCGAATTTTTATGTATTTCTGTATTAAGAGTAGCATCGGGACCCAGGGTGAAGTTAGCTAGCTGTAAAAGTGCTTTAAACCCCCCGGTGGTTTACTCTACTGACTGTTCTAAGGCGGTGGTCCAGGTGTTAGTCTTACTCTTTGTCGCTTTGTGGTTTATTCTACGAGGCGATTTGTATGTCTTACCATGTGTCATTTTGTTCTTGTGTTTTTCAGTCCTTTTAGTATTGCGATTACCTCGCTTGGAGAAGAGATAGCTAATCTTAGTGCTTTTCGTACGTTTGTTCGATTTGTGCTTGTTTGGACTTGTCGGTTTTCTCTTCTTCTTGGTGTCTGGGAAGGGCTGCGGTTTGTGATTATGGCACTCCCTGGACTTTTCTCTTACCTTTTTTTTTTTTTTTTGCTCTACTGACCGTTCTAAGGCAGTGGTCCCGGTGTTAGTCTTACTCTTTGTTGCTTTGTGGTTTATTCTACGAGGCGATTTGTTGTATGTTTTTCCGTGTGTCATTTTGTTCTTGTGTTTTTCAGTCCTTTTAGTATTGCGATTACCGCGCTTGGGGAAGAGAGAGCTAATCTTAGTGCTTTTCGTACGTTTGTTCGGTTTGTGCTTTAGATTTGTCGGTTTCCTCTTCCTCTTGGGGTCTGGGAGGGGCTGCGGTTTGTGATTGTGGCACTCTCTGGACTTTTCTCTTACCTTTTTTATCAACGATTAATCGATCGCTAATTTGTGCATCCGATTTGGTAAGTTCCGGGTAAGGTGTTTAGACGCTTTGTGTTTACACGTGTTTACATCTAATCAGAATTTTATTTATTTATTTATTCAAATGAAGATACCCAGAAAATGCCACAATCACAAAGCACAGCCTTCCCGAGGCATAGAAAAAGAGATGGAGACCTAACAATGACAACAACTGCCACTGCCACATATAAAACCACTGGCGCATGAACAAAGAAGAACTGCAACAGACGAACCATTTTGGAATGGCCGATAGACAATCTACTGGGAGTCTCGTTCAGGTTGCCTTAGTGAAGTGGTTGCCTTAGTGAGGTAGTTGAAATTTTCAGTTTGAAAACACACACACACACACACACACACACACACACACACACACACACACACACACACACACACACACACAAAACATGAATGATAGAGTTGTACTGACTGGGAGTGGCTTTCTGTGTTATACGCCTGCAGTGTCACGGCGATCCCAATACCGCAACTCAGAATTCATATATTCAATGACACTGACTAGATCTTGTCAGGGGTGCGCGGTTTCACATAACATAGCATAGCATAACATAACATAGCGTAGCATATCATAGCATAGCATAGGTCTGGACTTTTCGCCCCGTGGTTATGACGCTGGGTTACAGATCCAGGGGTACATGGTTCGATCCCCGCAGGCACTCGATGCGAATATTTTCTTTATAGGTCTATTTCTCCACCTACTACGCATATAAGTATCCTGTTTCTGCTCCAGTGCATGGGCTCTCTGAATCTTAAGAAGGATATAGATAGATTAGTATGTTGTGCAAGAAAATAGGGTATGAGATTTCAGCCTGTTAAATGCAATATCATGCAGATAACTAGAACGAGAACAAGTAAAATCTTAGCGCTGCAAAGAGAACTTCTAGACGTATACTTACTTCCAGAAAGCATTTTCTTAAGGCTTGGAAATAAAAAAGAAGTCACAGGGACTCAGGTCAGGTGAATAAAGTGGATGGTTTAAAACTTTCACCTTTTCAGATGCCAAAAAAACCTGTAACAACCTCACACCTATGAGAGGAGGCGTTGTCATGTAAAAGGTGGACTCCTGACCATCCTTTGCTTGGTCGTTTCTTCTTATAGAATCGGCCAGTGACTGTATGACCAGGTGGACAAAACACTTGAACGACTGGCCCACTTGAATTAAAGAAAATTGCATACAACATCTTTTTCGAACATGGTTCTCTTGGCAATACATGGGCGTTTTTGCTTATTATCAGCCCTTCTTTGTAGCTCAAACATGTGCACACAGGTTTCATCACCTGTTAGCAAGTTAGAAATAACCCGACTATTAGAGCCTTTGTAAGTTTTCAAAAGTTCCCGGGCATCGTGTCTTTTGCTCATCAGTGAGCAAATGAGGTACCCACCTAGCACAAATCTTTCTCAGGTCCAAACGCTTTTTCAGAATTGTTTGCACATTGCCTTCTGATATGCCAGTACAACTAGCTATATCTTTGACAGACAATCGCGCATCCTGTTCGACCACAATCTTTACAGCAGCGATGTTAGCCTTGGTACCAGAGGTTTTAGGCCTTCCAGGACGGGTATCGTCTTCAACAGAAAATTTCCCAGCTTTAAAAGCTTTAACCAATTAAATTGTCTGCTTTGAATCTATATTAAGCCTAATGTGGCATTTAATATAGCTACGAATTTCAGTCTTCTGGTCAATGTTCCGATGTAACAAGTAAATTGTTCAGTGTATAAGAATGCATCTATTTCAATTTTAAATACAAGGGTTCATTCTTCCCTTAAACCATTAGAGATTGGAATGCCCTTCCAGATTCAATTATTTCCCCGCTGAAGGTGCGGGGGATGATGTGGCTTGGTACTAGGTAAGACCTAGGGCTAATTTCCCTTATCACAGATCCTGGTAAATGAATGCCATTGGAAGTATCACCAGTAGAAAATTCAGGACTTCGGGTGTTCGTTGGAGGCACCTTAAAGAGACAGTTCTAGAGCTAGAGGTACTGGAATCGATCCCAGGCTTAGACAAGGGAATTTTTGGTGTCCTAATATGCTGTCCTTCGCGTCATTTGCATGCATGACATGAAAACAGTGCACCGTCCTTCGGATTGGTACGTTAACTGGAGCCTCCCCCTCCCCTCTCCCCATCCCCCCAACACACACCTGCAGGGGAACACATGCACTCTTTGCAGGTTAAAGAACCGCACGGTAATTCAAAATGGTTTCTTGTAGGCATTCATCCTGCAATCCAGAGTGTACAATGTACACCGTCTGTGTCCTCCTAAGAGGTTAAGACCCATAAGCTTCTGCAACAAGGTATATCGGTACCCGAATTTTACGGTGACTTAGTGTACAGATTTAGAAAAATTGTAGGTAAATCTATGGTGGCATATTTCTGCCACGAGGTAGCTAGATAGCTATCGCGATAATATTCTTAATTTTCCAGAAAATAAAAAGTTTTTCTGAAAACATTATCGCAATAACTTGAATTATCTTGATATGTTTTTTAGCTTCCAGAAAATATTTTAACGCAAAATTTCGTGATACTGCTCGGAACTGACATTAGTATCTAGATAAAATTATCGCGATAATTTTTTCATGGTAGCGAGGTAGCTATAAATAGAACACAAGCGGATATGACATTCTGGGATTTCTACGCACCGATTGGCAATTACCTAGTACAAACTCTTACCTTAAAAATCGCTGGTAAATACCCTCGGTGAATTTCAACAATATAAACAAAGGTATTCCGATTTCTAACAAAAGATAACAGAAACTAAATGGCAGCTCTGGGCACTAACGCAAAAAATATCGCGATAATACTGTAAACTTTCGCGATAATATTTCCAGGAAACTTTAAACTATTAAGATAATCTTTTCAGGAAACTTCGAAATATCAAGATGATTATTGAAAGTATCGTGATAGCTACCTAGCTATCTCGTGGCAGAAATATGCCACCATATAAATCTAACGTTTCGGAGCAATTCAGAAAACTTATTAACCATTATAAAAGAATTGGCTATAGCCTGGATATTATGCGGCAGACTGCATGCCTAGTTGTCAACCCAATCATTGTTGATGGCTATGCTTCACTCTTTAATTGCACGACGGCGGTTCGGGCCTCAGACTCAATGACGACCTTCGTAAAACTTTAATCAGTGGGTTGGGGATTGACGATATGTCTTTGGCTTGGCCCGCCGTGGTTCACTATTGGTTTTCATTTACTCTGGCATACAGTAGAATTAGCCATGAGTACTCGTCTTTGTTTATTATAGTGATTAATTTTATTTTTATGTTTTCGCTTTGATGCATTGACTGAGTTGGGAGCCTTTATGCGAACCGAATTTTTATGTATTTATGTATTAAGAGTAGCATCGGGACCCAGGGTGAAGTTAGCTAGCTGTAAAAGTGCTTTAAACCCCCGGTGGTTTGCTCTACCGACCGTTCTAAGGCCGTGGTCCTGGTGTTAGTCTTACTCCTTGTTGCTTTGTGGTTTATTCTACGAGGCGATTTGTTGTATGTCTTTCCGTGTGTCATTTTGTTCTTGTGTTTTTCAGTCCTTTTAGTATTGCGATCGCCTCGCTTGGGGAAGAGAGAGCTAATCTTAGTGCTTTTAGTACGTTTGTTCGGTTTGTGCTTGTTTAGATTTGTCGGTTTCCTCTTCCTCTTGGGTTCTGGGAAGGGCTGCGGTTTGTGATTGTGGCACTCCCTGGACTTTTCTCTTACCTTTATTTTTTTACTCTGAATTTTGTCTGCTGCATAGGCTGGGCCCCAGCATCTAGTGTTTATCAAATAAAACAATATGGTATATCAGCCATACCAAAAAAAAAAAAAAAAAAAAAAAAATATATCCGGTATATCAGCCATACCCAAAAAATATCTGCAGATATTAGCATACCCCAAAACATATTCTCCTTGCTTTCTTTTTTTAGCTCACCTGAGCACGAAGTGCTCATGGTGAGCTATTGTGGTCAGTCAATGTCCGTCGTCCATCGTGGGTCGTGCGTCGTCCGTCGTGCGTCGTCAACAATTGATTTAAAAGCCTACTCCTCCTACATCCCTGGGCCAATTAACTCGATACTTGGTAGGAAGCATCGGGGTGACTTATAAATCAAAAATTGCTAAAATCGTTCCGATCGGAAATCCAAGATGGCCGCCATGGCCGCCATCTTGAAAATCTATTTTTCGCTTCTTCTCCTGAACCCAAAGGCCAGTTGACTCCAAGCTTGGTAGGAAGCATCAGGATGACTTATAGATCAAAAATAGCTCAATTCATGCTGATCGGAAATCCTAGATGGCCGCCAAGGCGGCCATCTTGAAAATCTATTTTCGCTTCTTCTTCTAAACCCCAAAGCCAGTTGACTCCAAACTTGGTAGGAATCATCAGGGTGACTTATAGATCAAAAATAGCTAAAATCGTTCCGATCGGAAATCCAAGATGGCCGCTATGGCGGCCATCTTGAAAATCTATTTTTCGCTTCTTCTCCTGTACCGAAAG
Source organism: Anodontia alba (assembly GCA_964016985.1). NCBI lineage: Eukaryota > Metazoa > Mollusca > Bivalvia > Lucinida > Lucinidae > Anodontia > Anodontia alba. Next base: position 117,978,769 of record OZ024825.1, on the reverse strand, counting down.
GCTTATTGACTTTAAACTAGGTAGGAAGCGTCGGGGTGACATGTAGATCAAAAATAGCTAAAATCGTGCCGATCGGAAATCCAAGATGGCCGCCATGAAAATCTATTTTTCGCTTCTTCTCCTAAACCCAAAAGCTAGTTGACACCAAACTTGGTAGGAAGCATTGGGATGACTTGTAGATCAAAATAGCTCAAATAGTCGCGATCGAAAATCCAAAGTGGCTGTCATCTTGAAAATCTTTTTTTCGCTTCTTCTCCTAAACTGAAAAAGCCGATTGACTCGAAACTTGGCAAGAAGCATCGGGTTGACTTATAGGTAAAAAAGAGACTGCAAGGTAGACACTGCAGTCTACCTTACAGTCTCTAACCTGGAAGATACCAAACAGCTCCAAGAAGATCTTGACAGGTTAGGTGATTTGACCTTAAAATGGGATATGGAATTTAATCCCAGTAAGTGTACAGTTATACATGTTTCACGCTCCAAGTCTCCCGTCCCCTCCCAGTATATCCTGTATGACCATGTATTGGAGTCAGTAAGTAGCTCCAAGTACCTGGGAGTAACAGTCAATGACCTCTAACCTGGAATGACCATGTTCAAAATACTGTCACTTCTGCTAGTAAGACCCCAGGTTTCATCAAAAGAAACATCCGCACCAAAGACCCGCGCATCAGAGAGGTAGCATATAAAAGCCTAGTGCGACCCGTCCTTGAATACTCTTCTCCCGTCTGGAGCCCCCACACCCAAACACTAACTCACAATTTGAAATGGTTCAGAGGCGGGCTGCTCGTTGGATACTTAGTCGCTGTTCAGCCTATGAATGGAATAGGCTGCCTCCGAGCATCGCATTGCTGCCAGACCTTGAATCCTTCAGACTGGCAGCAGTCTGACCTACTCCATGCCCTAGACCGGAAGCATTGTTTTTAACCACTTATCTTTGCACTTTGTCTTGATCAGACTTTTAACATTTTAACCAATCATCTTTATTTCATCCTCACTATATTTTACCTCTTTGTCTTATTTTTAACTTTCACTGCACTGACGCACGGTCTGAAGCACACCGGACACCTGCACATAATCCACGCGAGAGGGTGATGCAGTATCAGTAGACAGATAGATAATAGCTAAAATCTTTCTGATCGGAAATCCAAGATGTCTGCCATGGCAGCCATCTTGAAAATCTATTTTTCGCCCCATCTCCTCAATCGAAAGGCTTATTGACTTTAAACTTGGGAGGAAGCATCGGGTGACTTTTAGATCAAAAATAGCTAAAATCGTCCCTATTGAAAGTCCAAGATGGCCGCCATCTTGTTTTATATATACTTATATAGGGAAAACCTTTAAAAATCTTTTTATCTGAAACCAGAAGCCCTGGCCTTTGATATTTGGTTACATAGCTTCATCTAGTTCACATGCCTATTCGACAATAAAACACCATGCGATCATGCTTCTGTCCAGCACCCCCAGCCTGTCATCTGAAAACATTCATTTTTAACAAATTTTAAACATACATAGTCCTATGAAGAGAAATCATAGTCTTTTAGAATATACTAGAGACAATAACACTCATGTGAGCGAAATAGGGCCCTCTGGGCCCTCTTGTTTATAAAAGTGTGGTTTTCATTTATTTCCTGTATAATGATAGTATTAGTAATATAAGTGCTTTAAGCAGTTTCCAACAGTAGCTACGTTTTTACTTAAACAGAATTCTTCTTCTTCTTTTTCTCTACATACTGCCATACGCCTTCGCAGACATTTTAGGCAGGTGCGCTTGTCAAGAGTTTAAAACTGTTAAAAGATAAAAAAAAAATATAAATAAATAAATAAAAAAAAAAGCAAAGCATGATAGTGAGACTGGTAAGGTATGATAGTGAATGAGATGAAAGATGATAGGTTAAAATAGTTAAGATGAGTTTCAAAGTATGTTAAAACACGTAACTCAGGTATCTAGGGCCGTGAGTGCTGTAGTCTGCCGACCTGCCTTGACGGCTTCAAGGCTGGGCTGACACACAGCAAACTCAGGCAGGGCATTCCACTGGACAATAGCCAGAGGAAAAAAGGAGTATTTGTAGTAATCCCGAGATACATACACCTGACTAAAAGTCATTGAATTAAATCTGGAGGCCTTTGTGCTTCTCTGAATATGATCTGGGAGGGGTATAGCTACAACACAAATTGAACTGGTCCACAGCAGAAGCAGAGCTGTTAAAACTAAATAAAAACAACTATCAGTTCAACTGAAGGTCCTAACCCACATTCGTACAATACCCCCCAAAAGTACCGAGAATTTTGATAGATTCCACACATACCCCGCCCCCCTACCCCCCCCCCCCCCCCACTCCCCGTCCCCCAACACACACAAAAAAGTCATTTTTGAAAGTGACACCCCAAAATACCTGCAAATGGTCAATACCGAAAACATAGCCACTTTATTCCCAACCCCCAAAACATAGTAAAATAAAAGTAAAAAGGGACTGGCTTTGGAAACAAAGAACACACAAAATCACGAAAATCGGAGACTTCCCCCTGTAGCGCCGGCTTAAGCGGTATTTGATTTTCAAAATAACCAGGATGGGCTCAATGGTCCCAAAGAAAATAAAATACAGCACTATTATGATGTACGGGGAGACTTTTCACGGCCGCCACACGGCACAACACCAGCAGAGTAAAATAAAAGTAAAAAAGATTTCAGAATTCTAAAAAAAAAAAAAAAAAAAAAAAACATAAAAAAATAGTCCTAGCCTATGTAGCAGGCGAAATCAAACACGCCCCCACCCACCCCCACCGCCCACACACATACACACCCAGGGGTTAAGACGTAATGGAAGAAAGAAAATTCTACAGGGCACCCGCGGTCTGTGTTTGGGTTATAAATGAGGACATTTCAGTCTGTTTTCCGAAAAAATGACGGTCATTTTGCCATGAAAGATAGCTTTATCTGTAGGAGTGCATTTTCTTAGTGTGTACTCCCCCTGCCCCCGCCCCCCCCCCCTCCCCCCCCCCCCCACACACACACACACACAGCACCCTTTTTTTCTTTTTTTTTTAAGGTACTCTATACATATAATGGACATGCATCGCAGGATAAAATTAAGATTTCTTATCTAATGTTTGAATCTTTTATGTCCTTTAGTTTGTTGTGTTTGACAAAATCAAACTTTGATTGCTTATTGTTAAGATCTGTACAACTCAGATTAAGGTATTGTATGTTATTATACCGTTGTTGGTGGCCTCGTATTGGTGAATAAATTCTATTCTATTCTACTAATATAACCGTTGGACTTTACACTGTTAGTGACGTCACCAGTTATTATTTTTCTAACATGGCGACGAAACGTCAGTTGAAGTTTTAAACCATCGAAAAATGTAGATGACTGACTTATTTTGGACCCGATTGTAGTTAGGGAAGGGTAAGAATAAAGTATACTAATTGGAAAACAAATCATACTTCCAAGTAATGATATGATCGCAAACAGATAATACCAAATTCAGATTTAGATGTCAACAATAAAAAAAACCCTGTTCATGGACAACATTGGTCATTGGGTGATGTGACTCATCAAAATTTCATAAGGATTTTCCTGTTTGCAGTAGAATAGGAAAGTGTATAGGGAGGGTGCAGGTACCTACTGGAACGGATTTTGAACAATTTTGATAAATGTTGCAGGTGAAAAAATTACTGCTTTTGACGGTTGGGTGTGAAAACCACGGCCGAGCTGCCGAGCCGAAAAAGCCGAGCCTGCTATAATGTTTTCTTTTATTTGTTCAAAAGAGTTTAAGATACTTATTTCTTTTACTCTTATATTACCATATATGTAAAGTGCTGTATTCACAATCAAAATTTGTACAATCATTTGCTTATTTATGATTTTATATCCAATTTTCCATTCAACAGGGGTATGAAAGCCACGGCCACGAAAGGGATATGTTTTGCCCAGTTTGTGAAAAAATTGTGATATTTTATAATCTGAGCATTTGACTGAGATTGCAGAAAGATATTTTTAAATTATTTTGATTCATTATATGCAGAAACTGTTTATATTCTCACTATTTTTCTTTTTCATCCAAATAACGAGGAGCGGCAGATTCTAAAAATAGAATAGATATAAACTAAACGAAAATAACCGAAACGGCTGAAAGGGCCTAAAGGCTCAGGTGAGCTAACAAAACAGTCATTTAAGACTCCACATCTATAACCAGTTTGATAGCTTTTCCCATTAATGCTGGTCATCATACTGGTTTTAGATGTTATTGTTAAGTTTAGGCCCTTTCAATGCTTTTGTTTCCCGTTTCCGTTATTTTCATTTAGTTTTCTCTCTTCTATATTTAGATCCTGCCGATCCTCGTTATTTGGATGATAAAGAAGAATAATAGGGAATATAAACAGTTTCTGCATATTATAATGATACAAAATAATTTTAAATACCTTTTTGCAACCTCTATCAACTGCTCTGATCATAACATATCGCCATTTATTCACAATATGGACAAAATATATCCCTTTCGCGGCCGTGGCTTTCATACCCCTGTTGAATGGAAAATTGGATATAAAGTCATAAATAAGAAAACGAGTGTACAAATTTTAATTGTGAATACAGCATCTTACATATATAGTAATATAAGAGTAAAAGAAATAAGTGTCTTAAACTCGTTTGAACAAATAAAAGAAAACACTATAACAGGCTCGGCTTTTTCGGCTCGGCTCGGCAGCTCGGCCGTGGCTTTCATACCCGACCTTTTGACATCTTTCGGAAATTCGTTTTTTTTTTTTGCATGGCACTTTACACAGAAAAAGTAAAATTGCAAACTTTTTTATGATATAATGCAAAACCATTTGTCATCACTACTTATGCACTAAAAGACTGATACTAATCGTTGGTTTTTAAAAATCAAATTTTTTACTTTTTTTCATTCCATAGTAAAAATGCATGGTGATTGGCAGGGCTGTCCGCCTGGTTAGCACTGATAGTAGAGCACCTGACTTGCAAGCAGGGTGTTGGGGATTGCGAGTTCGAGCCCTGCATTGGGCACACAACTTTTTCCTCCTGGCAATGGGGCCTATGGGGTTAGTGTTGTTAAGTGCAGGCAGAGGCTAGAAACATAATATGTTCAGTTGATGTCTGGCATTTATAAAATAAAAGTGGGAGTGTGGTGAATGGCAGAACTGTCAGCCTGGTTACAGTACAGGCAGCGCAACCTTACTACGTGTCGCAATATTAAGCGTGGAAACACGCAAGTCACGTGACTTTTTATGGTGGAAGTTGCGCGGGATTAGCGAGGAAGTAACGCGAGTTTAACGTGTAGCGTGTAAGATAAGCGTGGAAATTCTCGCTACAAGCGTGTGATCGAGCGTGTAACGGATTATACGCGTGGAAACCCTGGCGTGGAAAGGATTAGTGCACGCTCAACTTTACCGTTACCTGTAAAAACAAAATCTACTGTCCATGCACTGCTCTGATTGCAGTACACGTATGTCTTTTAAAGTGTGAAAAGATAAAAATTCTCTAATCCGTTCTGATTGTTTTCATTTCTTCCCAGAGTCATGAACCGTGACACAGGTCACACATTAATTATTGATTACTATTGAATAGAACGTGCGAATATCAAAGCTTGCTCTTTGTATTTCGATTAGAAAAATCATGCAAAAGTTATCAAGGTAGCATGGGCCGCGACAAAGCTCCATATGAAAAAGTACCGGATACTTTGGCTTAGTCTAGTCCGCCACAAAAGTGGGTCTGGCATGGTCGCTTTTACAAACACACAAAAATCACAAAGAGAATCAAACATCTGCCCCCAGTCGACGAATTACGTATTTTATATTTGATATTCCTGTAACTGCTTTTTCCCATGCAACAACCGCACGCGCTCAGTATAAATGACGTACTGTGGTAAAAGACCGGGAAATTCTCACTTACCTGCAGCAACCGCACGTGTCAATATGAATTTACTTAAAGGGGCGCTTCTGCTATCAAAGAGGCATTGAATCAACAAGACAGCATTTGTGAAAAGGGTGTCTGTCACACAAAAACACACTTTACGCACACAAGGGGCAATAGAGGCTAATGACAATTCAAACGAGTGAGTTTTTTACGTCCTACTAACAGCTAGGACATACGGAGATATGGACCTTGGTTTAAAATCCAATATGAAAGGCTTGAGAAGCCTGGGATCGAACTCATGACCCCGGTTGACAAGACGAGAAGCTTTACCACTGCACCACAGAGCTGCAGACATTTTCCCATGCCCCGCCACTGCACTTACATCAAGCAAGTACCATGACTCTGTTTATAAACTAATAAGTTTCAAGAAAATATCTCAAATAGTTTTCAAGTTACAGAGCGGACAAAAAAAAAAAAAAAAAATATCAGAAATCACTAAAATATTTTCAGTGTTCAAAGGGCCGTAACTCCAAAAGTAAGCTCTATCGTCAAAAGTATATGAAAGAAAAGAAGGGCAGTTATCAGTTTCTGTTGAAATGATTAATAGCTTATGAATAAGCCCAACCCGGAAAAGTGTGCGTGCTCGACAAGACCGAAATAGTGTAGACTGGGCCGTTTAACTCCAGTTCAAATCAAAATTACGTCGGTACAAAGTTCTCATGTCTGAAGTATGATTTACAACGGACGTACAATGAACCGGACAACAAAACGTCAATAGTACAATGTACGTGCAACCAGCAAAGACTCAGGTCAGTCTGTGCATCGACCCACTATATAATTGATTGTGTTGGGGTTGAACGACACGTCAACCCTTGAGGGTCATTTTGTGTCGTGACCCACTATATAAAGCAAGCTTCTTGGATAGCCCGGATTCCGAAGAAGGTGCATACTGTACAATCAGCGAAGGGTCTGATCGGAATGTGCTTTCGCAGTCGCACTGTTTATCCCGCTTTGGACAGCCCAGCTATCGAAGGTAAATACGATCAGCGAATGCTTTTATCAGAATGTGCAGTTGCGCAGATTGACCCGAGTCTTCGCTCGTCGCACAAGACATTTTGTTAAACCCAGATATTGTAGGAGGTACATACGATTAGCGAAGGCTCTGATCAGACTACTGATGTGCAGGCTCAGAGTGTGCAGGCTGATCCGTCTCTTCGTACATGACATCGTAGGTTTCGCCATGCACAGACCCATGCGCGATTTGTTTGTGCAAACCATAACGCCTAACACTCTGGCTAAAATTTTCAACAGACAACATTTTGAAATATTTTTCTCATTCTTCCAAGAAAACAAGATTTGCAAATTGTCTCCATTGCATGAATGTCAAATCCTGTTTTCTTGGTAATAAAAAAAATAACGATTTTTTTTTTTTTTTTTTTTGTCGTCTGCTGAATTAGCCAAGATAGTGGTAATTCGATACCTGCGAGCACCAAGTGTTGTGTCTTTGAGCAAGACACTTTGTCCTCGTATTGGTTTCTAACCAGGAAGACTCTGCTTAGAATGTCCGCGAGGGCATATGATAATATTATGGACAAATGTCATTTAGAAGATTCTTTCCCGCCGATGCTAGGTTTATACATGCGTCTCTTTTACTGGTTTAATAAATTACGGTCTTGGTTTTGCATAAATTTTGAAGACACAAAAACAGAACACTTTACATGGAAACGAAAGTTTTGAAGATTGCTCTATTAACCAGTAAAGATAATGTTATTAATGTATATACTGTAAGAGAATAACATAACATAATATTCATTTGTACCCTGATAAATGCGGGGTAACGTCCTCACACTGCAGGTGTTTACTCTTTTAAGGGAGCTAACTGCAACTGACTATCAAAAGGGAGTTAACTGCAATTGCTTTAACGAGTCGGGCCCATGCGAAATGGGATTGGGAACAGCATTGTTGTTAAGTGGTTTCTAATGATATCACCCGTTTGGGAAAGAGAGAGTTGTTCCAGTTGTTAAGCATTCGCTGATCTTGCTTTTTGTGTTTTCTCTCCCTTTTGGTGCCGATAGACGGTTGCTTTTTGTGTTTTCTCTCCCTTTTGGTGGCGATAGACGGTTGCTTTTTGTGTTTTCCTTTTGGTGCAGAGGGAAGGTTGTGTATTGTGATTGTGGCTCTCCCTGTGCCTTTCAGTAAGTTTTTGCTTACGCTTCTTTATGCTTAGAACCTTTTAATGTATACACCATGAAAAAAAAAAACAAGTGAAATAGCCATGGTGAAAGAGCCACCAACGTTCGAGCTATTGAGGTTCAACTGTAGTCAGGTGGACTTGTCCAATTTTTAGGATAAATATGGTAAGGAGTTAAGACATCCAGATATATTGGACAAATGCAGTGGTACAATTTGGGCCAGGCTATGAGAAATGGCTTTGGGGTCTATGCTAACTAAGGCTAACTAACTAACTAACTAATTGATCGATAAATTCCACAAAAATGATTATCATTACTGATTTGCTATTCTTCCGATATCTCAAGAAAACAAATATTTAAGGAAATTTTCTTATTTTATCATGAAATTGTATGTTGTGCGTACTCATTAGAATTGCCTCATCGAACTCATCGAACCTCATCGAGGCGATTCTAATGAGTAGTCTCAACATATAATTATTGTATATGATATCGAAAAGACTTCCCTAAATTATTGCCACACGCTTCCTGACCTGGCACCATAATTAACCCTCAGTGGGTCGAACTACCCATGTCTCGAACAAATTTTATGGTCCTAACGATGTTCGAGCCATTGAAGTTCGACTATACCCAGACAATGCAAAAGTCACAAAGCAACATTTTCCTTGCCCCGCATGAAGAAACCACGTGCTCGTACCGGTGACGTCACGTGAAATCGTGGCGGGAAACCGCTTCGGGAGAAAAACAAACTTCATTTATTGCGCCTTTTCTTCTCAGAAACATACGAAACTGGCACGTATTAAGAATTTAAAGAACCTAAATATTGGGACAGATAGGCCTATGCAAACAGTGTAGACCCAAATCAGACGCCGCAGAGAACAAGGGAATGCAACTAATTTGGGGGAACAGGGATCATGAAAATTTGGAAAACTCTTTTAGGACAATAAGGCCTGTGCGACCAGTGAATACCGTTTATTTGACGACTCCGTAATGGTCAATTATATAGACTAGAACAATATGGAGCATTATTAAACATCAACAACACAGATAGTTTTTTTTTTTTTTTTTTTTTTTCTTCCACATTGCAATCAAAACTATAAATAAAGTTAAAATTAAAGTACGTGAACAGCAATGTAAAATAATTAAATAAATAAATAAATAAAAAGGTGACCAACCTAACCTATCTAAAAATTGAAAATAATAATAATAATAATAATAATAATACATCAATAAATAAAAACGTTAAACTACAATACCCCGCCATTATCATGTCGGCGCAGATAACGTAAACAAGGTAAAAAATTGTCGAAGTTTGTCCATTAGCAATCCCAAACTAGATCTCCAAAATATCAATGCACATACCAAGTTTGGTGAAAATCCATTGTATCATTCGGAAACGAAAAAACGAACAGGAAAAAACGGACTGGCGGACGGACAGACACATGGACGTCATATGTGAAACCATAATACCCCGCCACTATCGTGTGGCGAGGTTTTAAAAAAAAGAGTCTGACCTGCCTACCCTATTTTATATGTTCATGCAATAGTAAACAACCCTATTTTTTTTCATTTAATTTCATTCTATCGGCGGTGGAGGCAGACAACATGGGCTAAATTCTGTTCTCGTGGTGGTACATTTTTTTTAGTACCCCGTGTATATTCTTTAATTTGCCTCACTTGTTGATTCTTTTCACCAAATGTAAGAAAATTAATTGGCTTGCTGTTTATTTTTGTTGTTGCTTTATCCCAACCGATTTGCGATCTGTCAGACGATTTTTTTTTTTTTTTTTCGTTAGGGGAGACAATCGCCATGTTGTAAGGCATATGCAGTTAGCTCCCTTAAAACAGTAACCCTACAGAGCCTCGAGACAGAGCGAGGGCCTTACCCCACACTAATCAAGGTACAAATAAATAAAAGCAATGTGATTCTTTTACATCATATACATTTAGACCATTATAATTATTGGCATACAGAGAAATCTTCAGAAATTCCGTGAATCATGTTAAGCTGTCTGTTTTTGTGTTTTCAGCATCCGATATGCAAAACCATATCTTTATTATTATTTTTCTGAGAAAAAGGGTGACACGTGGTAGATTAGCGATAGGACCTATAGCTAAATGTGCTTAAAAAAATAAATATAAATAAATATATTTATAAAAATAAAGGACTGGCATTTCATGTGAATCGTCTGCTATGTCAATCTTTTTTTCTCTAAAAAATAATAGTTTAAAATATGTACGAAATAGTCGTCTGATGCAGTCGGAAATGGCTAAACTATTTGTAAACAGTGGGGACCCTGATCAGACGCCTCTCTCTCTCTCTCTCTCTCTCTCTCTCTCTCTGAATAATGTAACGGAAACTTAAGTTCATTTCACTTGTATGTTTTTTTTTTTTTTTGTTATTTGTTTTTTTTTTATTTCTTCAAATATGCAAGTAAGCGACCGACGACGATTCTCAGTGAATCACTGCACATACTATATATTATGAACGCTCTAAACTATTCTGAGCAGCAGCAGGACCAGACAGCACAAATGCACACACTTATATAAATAGGTGTATTTGTGTAAGTGGGTGACGAAAAATTCTGCGGCTACATGTTCCAACGACCAACTCTGAGACTGATTTGTGTTCAGCCGCGAGTATTAAAGGGTATCCGAACAAACACCTGCTAACCAAAATGCGCAAGACTGGCCGCGCATTTGGTCCAATGCCTCGGATGATTATAACTGGCCGAATTTTAGTTCTGGGCGAATTAGGGGTGGTGTTCACTGAGTCTTCCCATATTTGTTTTCATGTGACAAGCACTTTTAACCAGACTGGCCCAATTTTTTTTCCATGTCATTTTAACAACAGAAAAAAAAAACCTTTAAACCATCTGTTTTTTTTTTTTTTCTTTTCTTTTTTCTTTTTTTTTTTTTTTTGCTGCAAAGAAAAAAGTTTGAACCCCTGAAGCGCTGCTGAAAATTCTAGAGCAGAAGCTGATCTGTTTTCAGTATTTTACAGCGAAAACAAGGCTGAGATTTTCACGTGAATCGTCTGCCCAGCAGACGGTTCACTTTTAATGTCATGCCTTATTTACACTGGAAAATAATAAGAAAAAAAAAATGAATATGCCGTCTGCTGAATGTGCTAAGCGCTTCCAGGGTTAAGGGAGACCTTAAGGAGTACGGTTACATCTCATTTGACATGGTAGACAGACACGGACCAGCTGGAATATATCTACACTGCTCGGAGGCCTGGGCGGTTGATGGTGGACCAGTGTTAGGGCTGTCAATATATATCACCACTTAACAATGATTTGGTGTCTTATGTCTCTTTCAACATAAATTATTAAAGTCATTTCGAAATGATAGAATGCGGAGTCTGATCAGGGTCTTCACTGTTCACAAAAATAAGTTAGCCATTATTCTCCAGGAATGTCTAAATCTCATAGCCGGATGTACCTAAAATTGACGGACCAGAATCTTAAGTTTGCAAACTCTCTCTCTCTCTCTGTCTCTCTCTCTCTGTCTGTCTGTCTGTCTGTCTCTCTCTCTCTCTCTCTGGAATGCTCCTTTTTCACCCTCATGCATCATGCAAATATGGTGTTTTCTTCTTTTGAGCTAGAAGTTGTTACCACCGACTTTATTGAAAAGAATGTTATCGCACCGGCGGGAATCGAACTCGAGACCTGATCGCGAATTCGATCCCTACCAAGGCTGCACTATTCTTCTGTTGCGGTTTATCATGAAATACATGTATTTGCTATGGTCGTACGCTCCTCCCATTGCTTCAAGATTGGAAGTTACAAGTTTCTGACGAAGGATGTTCAGTGGTTAACCGCTTATGCATAAGCATCTACTGGCGTGGTTCATAAAAATGCAGTCCGTAAAGCAGTTGCAGTTAGCCCCCTTTCAAACAGTCAAATGCAGTTAGCTCCCTTCAAACTGTAAAACTTACAGAGTGAGGACCTTACCCCGCATTTATCCGGGTGCAAGTAAATATTATTGTATGTTTTTCTCGTACAGTATACATTTAGAACATTATACTTATTGGCTTACAGAGCAATCATCAGAACTTTCGTTTTCGTGTAAAGTGTTCTGTTTTAGTGTCTGCAATATTCGATGTACAGAACACCGTAATGTATTTAACAAGTAAATTGTCTTGCTCACGCCACAATACTTGGTGCACGCGGATCAAACCCGCAACTTCTGGGTTACCACTCTATAGACTAATTCAGCAGACGACAAATTCTTTAATTTTTTTTTTTTTTTTTTTTTTATTTCCCGGAAGATAGGAAAACTGGATATGTCATTCCGTGCCATGCAGACAATTTGCATGAAATGCCAAATCTGTTTCTTTGGAAAATTGAGAAAAATGTCATCTGTTGAATATTTTACCGTCAAGATTTGCACAAACAATTCGCATATGAGTGTGCATAACAAAACCTACAAAACTGGTACGATGAGACGGATCAGCCTGCACATCAGTAGTCTGATCAGAGCCTTTACTAATCGCATTTGACTCCTATAATCTCCGGGTTTACCAATACGTCCTGTTCGACGAGCGAAGACTCGGGTCAGTCTGCGCAGCTGCACATTCTGATCAGAGCATTCGCTGATCGTATCTACCATGTTTTCGGACGCCGAATTTCCGAGCGAATTTCGTCACTGATATCACTGGCACGCCGTTAAAAAACTGTAACATATAATACTCAGTTGTGGGTATATTCCGTGATTGTGTTGAGGTTTAACGACACGTGAACCCTTGTGAGTCATTTTGTATCGTCTCCCAGAGAAAGGCAGAAAAGAGATAGAAGAGATAGCAGAGGAGATGAAAGAAAGGGACAGGGAAGAAAGAGAACAAGAATGAAAGTGAAGAAACAGAAGAAATACTCCCTCTCTATATATGCCGTTAAAGAGATATAGACAGATAGATAATGTTTAATGTTTATTACTTTCTTTTGAAAAGCGATAAGCGGTGGCAAGCATAATGGTAGCGCTTAATACGCGAGAAAGCAGCCTGCGCATCAAAACGGCTATTCATGTCGGGTAAAGACTGTTTCTAAGTCCCACAGGAGCTGTTTAGTAGTCCCTTTTTAGATTCTAATTGGTCCGTTCAGCTACGCCCCCGAGCGACAACACGCAATTCTTGGACATTCGCATTTCCAGTACAGAGTAATAAAATATAAATGAAGATGCACAAAAATGATATAGTCAAAAGGTATCATTTCCATTGCCCAGCATGAAGAAACCCCGTGCGTCACGTGAAATCATGGCGGGAAACCGCTAAGAGAGAAAATCAAACTTTTGTTAGACAAATTATAGAGCCTTTTCTCGTCAGAAATGCATACCAAACTGACACATATTAAAAATAGAACCTAGGAATTGAGACAGATAGGCCTATGCAAACAGTGTAGATCCAAATCTGACGCCATAGAAAGCGGCGCCTGATCAGGGTCTTCACGTTTTGCCATACATACAGCAGTATTTTGAAATATTCAGATGATGTTTATACGGACCAATAATATTCCGTTGAAGTTCATCCAGAAACGAAAACGACTAAACGTATTTGTGTAGTTTCTAAAACAATGGAGAGCGGCCATCTTTCCCCACGAAAAAAAAAATCTTTCTTGGCTAAAAAGAAGTTTTGCGGGGAAGTTATAGTATCATGTGTAGAAACATCAGTTCATGCGCGGAAACCCCGCGCTACGCTAAAAAAATCTCGCGCATGCAAGAAAAAATCTTCGCGCAAAATCCGCGCGAAATTCGCGCAAAATTCACGCAAAAACTACATAATAGAAACGCGGAAAATTAAAAAAGTTCATGCGCGATGCCAGAACGGTCGAACTTTCGCGGAGACTGTACTGTAAATAACAATTAAGGCAAACAATGATACAAGAATATTATCGTCATTACAAATAGAAATCATGTACTACCGTACACGTGTACAGGTAAACACATTGGGATCAGGAGAACGGATGCGGTACTGATCTAAAATAAAATGCAGACAGGTTTCAATGGGTTGTAGAGTGTAGCGTGAAGCGATCTTACCTGTAGCGCGTGGCAATCATGGAACTATCAAGTGACACGCAAATTTCACGTTCCGCGTTGCGGTCGGGTTTGTTGCGTGTGATAAGCGCGAAATTATCGCGGAGAGAGCGTGAAAAGAACGTGGAAAGAGCGCGGAACTTGCGAGGAAATTAATCCTTTCCTCGTTCGCTAGCGAAAACGACACGTAGTAAGGTCGCGCTGACTGTACTGTAGCTCATTTGGTAGGGCACCTGACTTGCAAGCAGGTGGTCACGGGTTTGAGTCCTGCAGCGGTACACACTTTCCTCCTTTGTTTACTTTAAATGAATGCAAATTATGTAGAAAGCTGTAGGGTAGGTAACTTGGAGGCAGTTTCTCAACAAGTACCCCTTGTTGGATTTTTTTTCTGAAATTTTTACAATATTGTTGTGAAACATCAGTAATTCAAATTCAGGAAAGAAAAGTAATTTTCTGAAACAAAAATTCCAAAAAAAAAATCACTTTACTGTAGAAATTGCATAGGTTTTGGTCATATTTTTAATTTTAGGGTAAATATTTGAGAACAAAACACAGAAACAGAAAAGACAAAAGGTTTCTGGTAAGATATGGTCAATCAGAACAAAATGCTTTCATTTAAAATAAAATGCTTGGCGTTTTGACGTAGAAAGGATAATAGTGTTGTGTCAATTATAATCGATGGTCAATTGAAAAAAATGTTTCTATTTTACTGATAGGGCAGATAGTGTGACGGACAAATGGACAGATGCACAGACAGACAGACACACAGAAAAATAAGGTTACTTTCACACTCCCTAACCATGAGGCTGATGTGGCAATATCCCCAGCATGAGGATAATTTTTATTTCCCATCACAATACTCAGGTATAATACAGTAGAATGTATAAGAAAATCTGAAATTCAGCCAAAATCACCTCCCTATTGTTTTTAACTCACCTGTACGAAGTACAAGAAGAGCTGTTGTAGTCACCCTGGTTGTGCGCGTTTGCGTTCCCATTCCCGCCACACAGTGTTAAAGTTTTTCAAATGCTTATATCTCAACAGTCACTTACCACAGACCATTCATATTTGGGACATGGGTGCTTCATATGAACAGACCTTCGGGTACTTGCCCCGGGGTGGTGTTAGGGGTCAAAATCTAGGACACCTTGTGTCATGATAGCTACCGACAACACAACAGTGGTCTCATATATCAGCAAGCAAGGGGAACACATTCTCCCAACCTATGCGTAGAGGTATGGAAGATACTCAATTGGTACCTTAAACAGCAGATTATCGTCGGGATTCGTCATATCCCAGGCAAATTCAATGTTTTGGCAGACAGGTTATTGAGAATAGACAAAGTAGTCAAAACAGAGTGAGCATTGGATCAATCAGTTGCGAATTCAATTTTGCAAATGTTCAACTATCTCAATCTGGATCTGTTTGCAACACGCTTCAATCACAAACTTCCACTTTACCGGTATGTGTCCCCAGTCTTGGACAATCAGGCTTTCGCGATAGATGCATTCTCCATGAACTGGAATTATCTCCATGCTTACGCATTTCCTCCAACAATAATGATTCCTTCTGTCCTGAACAAGATTCGACAATCTGAGTGCAGAATAGTTCTTAACTTCTTACAGCACCTCTTTGGCCGCAACAAACATGGTTCTCAGAGGTGCTACATCTGCTGGTCTCAGCTCCAGTTCATCTTCCTATTTTTCCAAATCTGTTAACACAAGCAAAAGGAAACTTTCAACATCAAAATCTCCCAGCTCTCAACCTTCACGCCTGGGAGTTATCAAACAATCAATTAGAGATAAAAAATTTTTTATGTATTGTGCAGTTAAAATGAAGTTTTCAAAAGTAAAACATATTTTAACAAGCAATACTTAATCTATAGGTAAGATAATCCCACCTCCCTATCCCCGCTTAGCTCTAACCTTTTAGGGCTCTACATCAAAGAAACTGACATGTGATCAAAAGAGCGGGAGTGACGTCACACAGGTGACTGCCTGAGGGACTTTTGGATTAAGGCTTTATGGGACGATGTTCCTGTCATTTTTTTCTGTGGAAGGTATGGGCAGAATAGGATATAGCACATTATCTATAGGTTAAGTATTGCTTGTTAAAATATGTTTTACTTTTGAAAACTTCATTTTTCAAAAGTATTTAATGATTTTTGAGAAAGAATAAAAATTCTGGATATTTTCCAATCTCCCCTTGTACATGTACAAGAGCAGTAATTTGAGTATTTTCTTTGACTTTTACAGGATTTCTTCAAGACAGATTGTGGGGATGGGTGGAGACAAACCTAAAAGAGAGGACAGTGACATACAGCTTCATGCTACTTTCAAGCGGCTCAGGGTAGATCCAGACAGGTATTTTAGTGTGTTACTGACTTTTAGTCCCGTTTGAGAATATGGCTTTTTGTCGTTTATCCACAAAAATTGAGCCAGTCTGTGGTTGAGCTGTTGCAATCACTTGCTGTCTGCCATATGGCACTTTTCAAGCTACATATGGCACTTTTCAAGCTACGTCCAAACTGCTGGTCCGGGTCAAATGAAACTGGTGTGCATGGATCACTTAACCTTTACCACTCTCTAGGCTAATTCAGCAGACAACAAATTGGCGATATTTTTCTTATTTTACCCAGCAAACAGGATTTGACATTCCATGCAAAATGTCTTGGAGACAATTTGCATGAAATGTTCAATCCTGTTTTCAGGGAAAAATAAGAAAAATATTTCAAAATGTCGTCTACTGAAAATTTTACCCAGAGTTCTAAGTGTTAAATCTAAAGGAGAGATTGTTAAATACTTTTTTGGCAGTAAATCCAGGTATGATTGCCAACTTGCCATAGCAACCATTCAGTACAATGAGCCTGTGATGAAAATACAGCACAACCTCTTTATAACACTATTGTTGGGGTCCATAGCATAAACCGTGTTAGTTAAACAACCGTGTTATATCCAAACAAAAATGTATAGATTATATTGAAAAATGATCATGAATAAAATGACCATTCATGGTCATTTTTCAATATATAAATTTTTGGGATCCATCTTTGAATCATGTTATATACAAAACTGTGTTATAACGAACCGTGTTATAAAGAGGTTGTAGTGTAATGTCAATGTCTTCTCAAACAAAATAGTCCTGTGTGATTCTGTACCAAAGTAATGATAGGTGATGAAGGCCCAATCTGATCGGGCCCTTCATTATCCCATTATATAATCATGAGATAATGTACATGTAGTAATATTGACAAATATAAAAGTGCTTGATTTTAAGACACATTGTTCTCTCAAGAAATTTCTGAAGGTATTTCGGATAACAAAATCGGGTCACAACATGTTGCTTATTTTTTAATTCACTCAGTTGTGAATGAGTACCCTTTAGGTGAAGATTAAAGACAGTGAAAGGTGAAGATTGGGTCCTGCCTTTCATTTGTTGTTGGCGAAGATGCAGTGCCTGTGGGTTCTAATTCCCATCTGCCATATGGCCACATTTACCAGTACCTTTATGCAAGTACATGTAGAAAGGGGTTAACAATAATCAGACTGCAGATCGCCCCCTCCCCACAAGTAATGCATGTGATTTAACTCTTTGCATGCTATGTAATTTTGCATTTTTTTTTTTTTTTTTTTTTTTTTTTTTTTGTCATCTGTGGATTTTTTTTTTAATTTAACTTTGTCAAAATAAAAAAAATCTTTCAGGAATACCATCAGAGTGTCAAACAGTTTGGATCCAGATCAGGCCTGATCTGGGTCCAAACTGTTTGCAAAGGTTGTCAGTAGACGACAAAAGTTGCCACTAGTGGGGAAAGAGTTTAGTCCAGATTCCTTACGTACATGTAACTATAGGACATCTTAAGGAGGAACATTTGATGATAATTCTGGAATAATTTTTTGTATTTACCCTAAGTGAGGCACTTCTAATGAGTACCCACAACATATATTTTAATGGAGAACTGGAGAAATTTATCCCAGAATTATCGCCAAATTCTCGTTCTTAAATAAGTCCTGTGCTACTTGAGAGTGTCTAGAAACATTGTAGTATATGTCATTCTAAAATTATTCTGTTGTTGTTTTTTTTGAGAAAATAAGGCTTGACATTTCTTGTTCACTGTGCTAGGCAGACAATTCACATAAAATGTCAGACCTCTGAAAAATAAAAAATAAAGAATGCTGCTGCTGTTGTAACCAGTGCTTTAAGGGTTAATACATGCATTTTTTATTTCAGAGAAGACAGCACTCTTACAGTAGAGAATGCAGATAAAATCTGTCTCAGTGAACTCTGGAAAAGGTAAAGTTCAGTGTGAAGAAAATCATCCTCAGTATTACAGTAAATGTCCTAAACTTTTGTACCCCAAAGTTTCTGATAAAATGAGATATGCAGACAGCACAGACCCAGATCAGACTGAAATAGCAGTCTGATCAAGGTCTAGACTGCCATTCCACTAAGTTATTGAAGAAATTACCTTGAAAGCAAAATTTTGTCCAAAAAGTATGGAATAAAGTGTTTGAACTGTTAGGAATTTACTATACCTCAAACCATACAGTATTTACAAGGGGCATAAGCACATTGATACAGTCAGTTCAGGATATTTTTTATCCTTCTACCATGTAATAAGAGAGGGAATGGCATATAGTTTTCGTGGTGTGCATACATGCATCCATACCTCCTTTTAACTCAGTTTGGATTTTGTGTTAAAGGCAGTTCCCAGAGGAATTGTTAAGGAGGAGTATTTGGTGATAACTCTGGAATAATTTTCTCCAGTTCTGCATTAAAACTTACGTTGTGGATACTCATTAGAAGCGCTTCATTGATGCACTTCTAATGAGTACCCACAACATATGTTTTATGCAGAAATCAGAAAAAATTATCCCAGAATTATCACCAAGTACTCCTTAACAATTCCTAGGAGTACCTTAGGTTTTTATCAGGACTCATAACAGGGTATATGATTATTATAATTACATCATCAGTATAGGCTTCTATGATCTTGACCTTTATTTTATGTTTGGATGAATTCAAGACTTTGTCCTATTAACCAGTTTAAGCTCAAGTTTAGTTTTATATATGGTGCAGGGTTCAAATTTAACTTTTTTGACAGCTTGCTAAAATTAGCAAGTGGCATTATTTTTTACTTGCTAAACCTTTCAGCCAACTTGCTTTTTCACACTTATAAACACTGTTAAATGTGGCTTTAGACCTTAGTACTCTGGGTAAAAATTTCAGCAGACATTTAAAAATATTTTTCTTATTTTTCCCAGAAAACAGGTTTCCAGAAAACAGGTTTTGACATTACATGCAAATTGTCTCCATAGACAGGTTTTGACATTACATGCAAATTGTCTCCTATGGAGACAATTTGCATGTAATGTCAAAACCTGTTTTCTGGGAAAAATAAGAAAAATATCATCATTGCTTTTGGAAAAGAAATTGCAAAACTTCAGCAACAATGCCCCAGGTTCTGCCAATTAAAGAGAATCTTTCCAACTTGCTAGAATTAGCAAGTGATGGAAATTGCAGCTTGCTTTTTGAGGGAATTAACCAGCATTTAGCAAGTTAGCAAGTGCTAAAATTGATCCCTGTGGTGCGTGTAGTAGGTAGTTTCTTAGGTCCATTTAGTAGAATATCTAACCACTTCAGGATGTCTTTCTGTGAGTACTACAACATCATCTTGGGCTGCTGTGTCCTTGACCTATAGTTTATGGACTGACTTCTTCCTTTTGTCATCCGGTTAAGTTTCGTGTAAGCAGTATCTTGTGAGATGCTGTTTACACTTTAATCTTGTAACTTCATACAGTGATATATCTGGATGTGTACAGCAACACTATACTCATTTGTTCCATGGGCCATAAAGCTTTTGACAGCACTTTGCATAGCTCTAAATAGGCACTTTGTTCAACCAAAAAGTGCTGATATTTTCCTTATTTCTCCATGAAAATATGTGTCAGGGTACTCATTCTAATGGATAGTCCACAACATATGTTTTTGTGGAGAAATAAAAAAAAAAAATGTTACCTAGATACCCCTTCTTATCTGGAGCTATATTTGATTTTTATTGAAAAATTTCGATTAAATCAAAACTGACAACAAAAACCACCAGAAAATTAAAATTACAGTTTCTTCTGACTACATGTATTTGCAAACACTAGATTGTGCAGTCGATGGCATGCCAATGCCAATCCCCACACTTTTACCACAAAGTAGAGACAAGTGAAAAATTATTTTGCTCTTGCACACCCTTACCACACAAGTTTCGTTAACTTCTGCCCAGTGTTTTTGAAGGAGATAGTGCGATGGACAGATGGACGGACAGACAGTGGTTTAGGAGATTGCATGACAGATAATCAGATATACTGACAGACAATGGAGGGATGGAAAAATAATTTTGCTCTCACATCCTAACCATGTGGGGAAGTCATGTAGCAAGTTTGGTTAAATTCCGCCCACTGGTTTAGGTGGAGATAGCTTGATGTTAGAACAGGCGGACAGATGGTCAGTCACGCAAACTGTGTATTATGTGACTTTTCGTGTGGATTACTGATGGTTGTGTGAGCCACCACATAAAATTTTCTAGGGAAATGGGTATTATAAGACACTTTGACATAATAAATCTGGGCCCAGTTGTTTAAAGCGTCGTTAGCTTAACGAGCTCGTTAAGGGTCATTTCGTTAACTGTTTTAGCGGATTCAATATGCAATATTCTGATATTTTTTGCTGAAAAAATGTGAGTAGCTTTTGCACTGCAAAGGCTACTCACATTTTTTCAGCAAAAATTTCAGCATATTTGCGTATCACTCGATTAAAATTTTAACGAATCGTTAACTAACGACATCGTTAGTTTTGAACAACTGGGCCCTGATGAAACAGGGTTACTGTTAGTCACATAAATGTATGGACAACAGTCAAGTAACCCCCATTTCGTTAGCCCGGCTGGACAGACAGACAGAGGTGTTCACAGTATCCCCATTGCTTTTTTTGAAAAAGGGTGGGGACTGGGGAGAATAAGTCCTTGTGTTTATAGGATCTTTTATTTCTTTTCAGGGATTCTTCAGATGTGAAATTAAAACCCTCCAGCAGATCAGAAAGGTTATGTAAAACAAAAGCCAACCTGTCTTCCTCAAGAATGGAACCGTACCCTCAGGATTTTCTCAGTGCTATGGAGAAGATGACTTTTCAATCTGAAGTCTGTCGAAAGAAGTCTTGTAACTGTGGTGAACTTAGAGTCAAATCAAAGAAAAAATTCAATCTTGCTTCATCATCTGTTCAGCATAGACCCTTAATACGAGAAGCACGTTTAAAATTCCATCACTCAGAAAAAGACTGTAAACAAGTTATTAGGGCTGCTAAACTGAAGATTTTTAAGCATGGTCAAAAGCAGGAGACTAAAGGAAAAGTCAATCACTCTTTAGTGTTAGGACCTAAGAGTCCTGTTTCATCCAGTTCGGAAAATTTACCGGTGTTTGGTGCTGCCTCTGATGAGGACTGCTCTGACTTTGCTGGTGTAGCAGGAAATAATAAGACTAAGAAGGAGGAGACAAAAAGTGCATTTTATTTCAAGGGTTATAGATCTCATTCTGGTGTACGGCCAAAAGTTAAGAGATTATCAGCATCAGCCGATGGTGCTTCTGATGTGTCAACAAGTCTGTCAGGAACAGACTGTAGTTTAGAGATTTCTTGTTCTCAGGAAGCCAGACTTGACGATACTAGTGTTGATGACCTGGCTGGATATTTTGATGATTTTGTTCACATACCAAAAAAAATGTCATCGATGGCAGAAATGATGTACACATAATATTGGGTGAATTCAAAAACTAGTGAGACACATTGAAGGAAAGCAGGGCATTTTCCAGAGTACTAGATTGATAATTTCGCCTAGCTCCAGATAGGATGCTTAAACATGCAGAGCACCCATTAAGGTGTATTTATGAATATTTCAGGAATATTTTTTTTATCTGAATAAAAACATGGGTACTTATTAGACGTGCCTCTTTGCATAGCTCCAGATAAGGTGGGTCTCCAGATAAATATTTTTCCTATATTTCCACAATAGCATATGTTGTAGTTAAGGCTGACACAATTAATTGGATAATCAATTAATTGATCAATAAATTCCACAAAAACAACTATCCTTACAGATTTGCAACTAATTGATCATTTGATTTCTGTGTGTGTTAATTTACCGTATTTACCCTTAGTATTCAGACACCTAATCATACTTTATAAAAAATTTAAACAAATACAATTTACTACCCATTGTTGCATCTAAAAATAGCTGAATGAGTGCAAACAGTGTAGACCCTGATGAGATGCCACATTCTGTGTTATCTCATCTGGGTCTACACTGTTTGCTCAGGCCTGTCTGGACTAATATGTCGGTGAAGTATAACGTGGTAAGAGTCCTGCTCAGACAGACAGGTAAAATCATGACCAAATCTTCAGTGATCACTAATCGATTATCAATCACAATGGCAGGACTGATAACCAATTATCTTTTCAGCTCTGATTAGCCAGCTCTAGTAGTAGGTACTCCTTAGTTCCTCTCCAAGATGCTTCTAATGAGTACCACAACATTTGTTTTTATGGAGAAATAAGGAAAATTTCAACACTTTTTGGTTGAGAAAAAAAAACAACCTTACCTGGTGCTGTGTCAGTAAGGAACTTCTAATGCGTATCAACAACTATGCGTTTATAGGAAATAAAGAGAGGTATACGAGAATTATCATCAGATACTCTTTCTTAGGTCTTCTGGAAAAGAATTGAATTTTTTTCTTAGTTTTCCACAAAAAGGTGTTTTTTGGGTACAATTTTACATTGCCCTGCTAAAAGATTTGAAAGTCAATGATGAACATCCACAATGTGTTTTCACTGAGAAAACTGTTTATTCAGATACCATCTAATGAGCAACACATGAAAAGGGCTCTTATGCATTTTGCGGACAACATAGGTCCAGATCTGCATGTGCAGTCTGATCTGGGCATTTTCTGCTTGTTTACATATACAATGTACATGTATATTACAATATCCAGTGATAATGATTTCTGTAAGTGGACAATGAAGGCCCAGATAAGCCTGGACTAATCAGGGGTCATCTTAGAGCTTTCAGAGAGGGAGAAGTTTTGTGACAATTTCAGAATTTCAGGGAGAAATTTTGGTCCAAATTTTGGGGTTCCCTATACATTCTATACATTTTCACTTCTCTCTCAGCTCAAGACAGGAAGAAGTCAGCCAGCTTAGGGAGACTTTTTCTCCCAAATCACCCTCTAGGATGACCCCTGGCTAATGCGCAGGCTGATCAGGGCCTGTGTTGTCCACAGATTACATACAGGCCCATTTTGTGTGTTGCACATCATCTCATCTAGCACTGTAATTAAAGACAGTGTTTATTATTTTGGAGGGTTACCCTACAGTCATTTGCTTTTGACAAGAAACTTTTTACTCACTTGAAACAAATTCTGGGTTGGGG
The DNA here is from genome assembly GCA_964016985.1 of Anodontia alba. Taxonomy (NCBI): domain Eukaryota; kingdom Metazoa; phylum Mollusca; class Bivalvia; order Lucinida; family Lucinidae; genus Anodontia; species Anodontia alba. Next base: position 117,955,211 of record OZ024825.1, on the reverse strand, counting down.
TATTTTTCTCATTTATTCCATTCTTCTTTTCCTTGTCTTTCCCTGTGGGAGACAACTCAGCAAAGAGCATGATTGAAATATTGTTGAAAGGGCCATTAAACCTCAAAACAAAAAATATATGTATGTTATTTTTGCACAGTTTCATTAAAAAAATACATGTGTATTGAGGTGCTTCTAAGAATCTGATGATTCTGATTGGTATTCAGAATATGGGTCATTCATAGCTCCCCATAAGAGGGGGTATCAGGAAAATATTTTTCTTATTTCTCCACAAGAACATGTGGGTACTCGTTAGAAGTGGTTCACCGAGGCGCTTTTAATGAAGACCTACAACATACTTTTTTGTGAAGAAATAAGAAAATATCAAAAAAAAATTTTGTAAAAAAAAAAAAAACCCCACCTTATCTGGAGCTATGGGTCATTGATGTGGTATGTGAAATATTGGTTACCATGCTGAGCCTCAACTCTACCTTGTAGGTTCAATGTATAATAAAAAAACTGCAGCAGACAGCATCTAACACATGTATACAAGGGATTTTTGTTACACCTGCATTTGCAAGGGCAACTTAGGCAGTTTCCATCCGTCCATTCACCCTAGTGACCACCCTAAATGAAGTCTACAAACTAAAACTTTACAGTTAATTTCACATCACTGATTGTTTTATATAACTGAGCTGAACAAGAATGACAACTCTTAGGCTTCTTGTGCTATTTGTCACTTTTTAGTTCATAGGTGTGACGTAAACTTCGTTCAATGAATATCTTTCTATATGTATTAACTCTGACATGGGAAAAGTTTGAAGATATGTAGCATTTGAATTTTTGTTTCTCAATTTGGTTAAATAGCTAATATTTTTTTATTTTTTTTTTTTACTATATATTTTATATGTTTTTTCTTCAGCAAGAAAGCTTTACTTTAGTAGTAGGCTACTTTATTAAATGCTTCTACATAGCTACAGGTAAGAGGGGGTATCCACATAATATTTTTCTTATTTCTCGGCGAAAACATGTTGTGGGTACTCTTAAGAAGCGCCTCGGCGAGGCGCTTCTAATGAGTACCCACAACATATGTCGAGAAATAAGAAAGATATCAGCATTTTTCAGATGAGAAAAGCGCCTTATTAGTTGCTATGCTTCTACTTGAATTTTTTCATACATGTAGGAATCAAGAATGTTTTTTTTTTTTTTTTTTTCTTTATCTTGAATCAAGACCTGTCTTGAGTATCAGAAACCTTATGTTAGAAAATCAATAGATTTTAAGCCTTTCATTCCTGAGTCTCTGCAGTTGACTCTTCCGACTTTGAATTTGGACACATCCATTTTTGCAAATGAGGACATCCATCAAAAATCTAGAATCAAATGGCAAACACCTGATGAGACAGATCATTTTGAATAGTCTCATCTGGATCTAAACTGTTTGCATAACTATTTGTTTTGGTCTACCGGGCTGAAAGGGTTAAAGATTCTTAAGCACTCAGTAATTTTCCAAGTCATATTCTCACAGCTTTTTAGACTTCTCTTTAATAAATGTATCATCCCAAATTATTTTTTGACAGATTCTCATCAGCTGTTCACTTTACATGAATGTAAAAATGAATTCTTATCTATAAAGCATATCCTCTGACACTTTTCAAGGGATTAGTCATGAAGAAAAAAAGGTTTTACATACAAATGTAGTAAATACTACTTGGTTTTTCTCTATCACCAAAATCACCAAATAACTTACCAAATAAAGTTGGTGGAGGAAGTTTAGGAGTGGGGTGTATGTTTAGTTGTGAACAAGACAGAAAACACTGAGAAAAAGGATCCAGTTTGTCATATTTCTAAACAGTTATGGGCTGAAACAATACTTCTTGAAATTTTGTCATGAAAATTGCCACATTCTAAATTTGCATATATTTTGCCATATTTTAGTGACATTTCTTAATTAATTTTCACTGAAGGTGAAAAGTTTTTTCTAACCACAGACATGACATGTACAAAGTAAGCTTTTATTTTACCACAGAGGACATCATACATATAGCTCTAGATAAGGTGCTTTTTCAACCTAAAAGTGTTTATATTTTTCTTATTTTGCCACAAAAACTTATGTTGTGGGCATTCATTAGAAGCGCCTCAGCCTGGTGCTTCTAATGAGTATCCACAACATATGTTTTCATTGAGAAATAGTCAAAATATTTACCTGATACCCCCTCTTATCTAGAGCGAGGAGACATTTCTCTTCCATCTCAGTATATACAAGCCTTGTTGAGCTGGAAAAGGTGCTAAGACATGTAAGAAAAGTGAAGACCACATGCATGCTGCATGGGTGCACAGGCTGATCTTGCCAATTTTTTCCACTTGCATGAATGCCCCCTTTTGTTAGAGATTGCTCGTATTTTTCATGGCATGATTGCCAGAAAATTATTTTCAATTATTTTTGTAGGGATGTTGATGTAAAATGGGTTTAAGATGCAATATTAATGTCAGGTTTGTGATATTGTTTGATATATAATGTACAGTAATAAGATAATGTAGTTTGTTTTCTTTCCTGCATTTTGTTTTGAGATAAATTTCCTATTTTAAAATAATTACTTGTATAACAAAACTTGAGACATGCCTTTAACAAAACAAGGCCCATAGCTCCATTAAGTGGGTACTCACATAATATTTTTCTTATTTCTCCACAAAACAAAGGTAGGTACTCATTAGGTACTCATTAGAAGCACCTCAGTGAGGTACCTAATGAGTACCTACAACGTTTTCATGGAGAAATATGAAATGTATCAGTACTTTTTAGTTGAGAAACTTGCTAAGTATCTGGGGCTATGAAAGCCTGTACAAAGTCTAAATACACCTGTAGAATATGCAGAGCTCACTGACTAAACTTTGCAGAGTTTTGATGTTTTGTGGAAGTCGATATCCTCATAATTCGAACAAATGTGACAAATATTTTGGGCTACCCAATATGACTTTATATTTGGGAGTAATGCTGGAGCAAACAGTATAAACAGAAGATCAGAATTTTTATTGGTGACACGTCAAATGACATTCATTCACCAGGACCTGTGAAGTGGGAAGTTAGTCCCTAGCTCTTGCCAAAGAAGTAAACTTAGCTACTTCATCCTTTGCACCTTCAGCAGATGAAATTACTGAATCTGGAAGGGCGTTCCAATCTCTAATGGTCCTAGGGAAGAAGGATCCCTTGTAAATATCAGTTCTTGCAGTGGGGATCTGAAATGCCAAAGAGTGATTCCTGCAGCTCCTAATTGGGGGAATAAGGTCATCTGTTGGAATGCTGGCAGCACCCTTTAGACCTTTGTACAAGAGTATAAGCTTACTGTCTCTCCACCTTTTCTTGAGAGACTCCCAACTTAAGTTTTTCAGTATTCCAGTCATACTTCCAGTTTCAAAGCAGTAATTGCTCGTTGCAAATCTAGCTGCCCTATTCTGAACTTTTTCAATTTCTTCCTGAAGGACCACTCCATGGGGGTCCCAGTCTCCCAGACACAACTACCATACTCCAAGATTGGGCGAGTCCTTTATTTGCTGCTTCTTTTACATCCTGGGGGCACTGATAAAGATTTCATCTCAGGAAGCCAAGTGTTCTATTAGCCTCTGTACACATGTTGCTAATATGAGTATTCCGTCAAGTCATGTGAGATGGTCATGCCAAGGTATTTAATGGAATCCACACTTTCGAGGACCATTCCCTCTAAAGAGTAATAAGCTTCAGTTTTGTTTGTTCTTTTCCTAGTTATTTGCATAATATTGCATTTAACAGAAATCTCATATCCCATTTTCTTGCCCAACACCCTAGTCTATCTATATCCCTCTGAAGTTTCATCTGCCTCTCTAATTACACATTAGCAAACACAGTCATCTGCGAACAGTCTTATTTTGGAGTCAATATCAGTGGAAATATTATTAATGTACAAAGAGAACAACAATAGACCAAGAACGGTCCCTTGTGGGACACCAGACAAAACTGGAGCCCACCCTGAAGTTTCACTGTTAACAACAACTCTTTGTTTTCTGTAGCAAAGAAAGGAATCTATCCATTTGAGAGTCTGTTCACGCAAATGCCATAACAAAATAATTTGCTTTTAAGTAGTTCATGAGGAGGTGTGTCGAAAGCCTTTTCGAAATCCAGAATAAATGTATCCACCTGTCCTCCTATGTCCAAGATTTTTACCCAATCATTTATTACCATGGTCAGCTGAGTTTCACAACTGTGCCTTTTCTTAAATGCATGTTGCCTGTCTGACAAAAGTTGGTGTTCATCCAAGTGAGCCATAATATTTGAGCAAACAATATATTCAAGCATCACAACTATCACTTTCTTCGTTATATACTTATCTCCCCTGACGTCCAAGGTTTACCTTTTGGTTATTTAAGGGGTGGAATACCTTGCCTGTCTTTTTTCTGACTTTTGATGTACCTATAGAAGTCTCTGGGATTTGCCTTTACACCACATACCAAGTTATTCATATATAAATCATGCTGTTGTTTAATGTCTGTCTTAATTTCCTTTCTCAACGTTTCAAATTTTGATCAAAGTTTACAGCTACCTGACTTTTTTGCCTTAGCTTGAATTTTATTCCTTCTGCTGATCTTCCTTCTTATCTCTGGAGTGATCCAAGGAATCGAGGAAACCGTCCTACTAGTTTTTGAGGAGATATGCTTATCAGCTGAATCCTGAGTAAAAAAAGTTATTAGATTAAAGTTCTCCTGAACAGATCGAGCATCTTTGTGACCATTAAATATTTTTCCTTTGCAAATCTTAATGCATCCTCCCTCATAGTTTCATAATCACCTTTCTGGTATGAATACACTTTTCTCCGAGGTTTCTTTGCGGGTGGAATGTAGATTTTTAAAGATCCTGAAACAATGTCGTGATCACTAAGTTTATCAGAAGACTGAATATCTTCAAACTGACTTAATAAAGAGTTGAGAATCAAGTGTTCTTATCACAAGTAGGGAAGCTAACCATTTATTCCGAGCCATGATCATTCATTATATCTAATAGTATTTGTCCTTAAACCCGCATAAAGGAGCAGTATAATCAGGGTATACACTGATTATTAACCTATAACCATAACTCCAGATAAGAGGGGGTATCCACATAATATTCATAGCTGCAGATAAGGGGGGGGTATCCACACAATATTTTTCTTATTTCTCCACAAAAACATATGTTGTAGGTACTCATTAGAAGCACCTCGCCGAGGTACTTCTAATGAGTACCAACAATGTGTGTTTTCATGGATAATATGAAAGATATCAGCATTTTTCGGATGAAAAAAGCGCCCTATCTGTTGCTATGATATTTTTCTTATTTCGCTAGGAAGACATATGTTGTGGGTACTGTAGACCTCACTAAGGCACTTCTGATGAGTATCTATAACATACTTCTTTATGGAGAAATAAGAAAAAAAAATATCTGTATTTTTAGGCATTAAAAAAAAAGAAAAAAAAAAGAAAAACAAAAACAAAAACAACCCACATCTTGTCTGCAGCTATGCTATAACATGCCTGAGAACCAAGGTTCAAATGTGACCCAATTTGGAAGAAAATGTATTAGTGACCTTTTGTCTTCCACAATGACCTTTTCTTAGGAGAAAATGACAAATTCCAAGAATTTACATTATAACATGTCTTTGGACAAAGATATGAATGTGACCTAATTTCTATTAAAAAAGAAGTCTTGGTGACCTCTCATCTTAAACATATATGATAATAAATTCTAAGTATGAACCATAAAGGGTATCTGGAAACTGGTTTGAATTTTACCTGATTTACAGAAAGTTGGCCAAAGTTATCTGTGGTCCTGCATAGTGACCATGTGTCATTCCCAGTCACAGGCCTACCAATGACACCAAGAGGAAGAGCAAACAAACCCTGACACACACTGTGCAAGCCACAGAATAAAAAAAAGCAAAATAACCAGCTGCCTCTTCATTCTGAAAGTCTGAAACTTACAGCATCTGAACACTAAGATATAATAATCTTTAACATAACAACTTCCATTATCTCCAAGTTAAGGGACTCTCTGAAACACCAGATTTGCTTAATTGAAAAAAAAAAAAAAAAATTCAAACCACCACATTTCACAAATGAATATGTAATTTGACTCCTAAAGTTAGAGATACACTGAAAATATTGTGGAAAAGAGGAGAAATTGCTCCAATATTTTGTAACCTGTTGTTAGATTTTCATGTTTAAACAGGAAGACTTTTACTTCAAGATAAGTGGTTATTAGAGATAAGCGAAGTTGAGATATCGACAGTCAGCTGTTTTGGACAACAGAAGAGATGTTTCCCATGAAGCTACTGTACCGGTAGAGATTAATCTCTGTATGAGTTAATTAGAACAACATAAACCGAACATCCAAACATATTTCTTACTTGAAACGTAAACTGAATCTAAGAGGACAAAAGCTTAACCCATTTTAGTCTGGAGACCCAAAAGGGTAATTGGCAAACAGTGCAGACCTAGATCAGACACTGCAGAATGTGGCGTCTGATCAGGGTCTCCACTGTTTTCAAATAGTTTAGCAATTTTTCAATAGGAATATCTAAATCACATGGACTGACAAACCTAAAATTGAAATTCGACCCTTCAAATATACAGTGTGAGAGAATTTTTTCACATTACGAATACATGCCTATTCAAATACGAGACCCTCGTATAAGAAAAATAATGTATACCCCTGTAAACCCCAGTCTTACTATATAAAAGTGGGGTTTAAGGGGGTCAAAATTATATAGGCATGTTTTCGTGATGCAGTCTAAATGGGTAAAGCCATTCAACCATGACATATTATATGGTAATAGCAATCGAAAGTGAGGCTGTTTGTTACGATGAAGCTGTTGTAAATATACACTTATTTTTATGCTACTGTCATGAAATGGCTGGAGACTCTAGTGTGTATGTGCTTCCGTGTGTTTGTTGAGCTCAGGCTAATCGCACAAGGTAGTATTTTTGTCAGATTTTACCACAATAATACTTACTACTTGGTGTATTCTTGGATCAGAGGTAAGGCATCGTTATCCTGGATCACCCAAGAAATTCGTACACCAGTTAGAAAGAAGGATCACCTGTTAAGAAAATTTGAAATGACCGGAAACTCTACATTTCACGTTTTTTTTTTGTGTGTGTTTTTTTTTTTTATCTACTAGAAAACATTTAAAAGCGAAGTAAAACATAAATGCAAATTACCTTGGAGGTCTTCTTAGGCTAAATGATGAAACTTCGAGTTATGACAACAACAACAATAAAAAAAAGCTCTTTTTCTGTAAAGCTCAAAGCAAGCCCAGATTGGCACCCAGCCTCCAATATGAAAACATACTTTACCCTGACTACGCACATTCCCTCCTGTACACATCGCAGACGCATTAAGTTTCAATTAAAGTCTTCACACTTAAAAAAAAAAAAAAAAAAAAAAAAAAGCTCCCTTCCCCGCCCTCATCTTTCTCCAGATTGAAAAATCTAGATCTGGCTGGTAGCGGAATGGCAAGTCCCAATGCCATGCCAGATGTGTGTCCGAGTTCTACCCCTGTAATGATAATGGAAGAATTCAAAATCACTGAATGATATCCCCAAGCGTCTACAAAATCTAAAACCTTGAAAAAAGGATGACATCGATAGACTTAATGTGAATGGAAGACAACTGTCAAAATGATTTTGCTTCCCTTCTGAAAAGGGGTCTAATATAAAAGGAAAGAATTTGCTCCCTAGAGGAGCAAATTCTTTCACTTTAGAGTAAGTGCAGGGAAGCTATTAGGAAGTAATAAAAGTTATCTCCCTTGTCACAAATTGCGTAAATTCTACCAAGTGTATTAAATTCTATTGAGCCACATCTACTGAAGGAAATTGCGGGAAGAGATTGCTCCAATTATACACGTGATTTGCCACCGATGAAAGGGTGGACGGGGGTGGGGGGGGGGGGGGGTGGAGGGACGGGGGAAGAGGGGCGGGGTAGGGAAATTTTGGGGGCGGGGGTTATACGAAAATGTGTTGTATTTTATCGATTTTACTCTATTTTTATGTACTTCAATGCAATAACTGGGTATCAGAAGTATCTGCTAGACGTATTGAAGTAAATTCAGGTATATTTACAATGAATCCGGCGTTAATTTCACTTCACCGACGAGGAGTGTTCCGCCAACCGTTGTTTACAATGAATTCGTTTACGTCCAATTTCGGTTTATCTCTAGTTGATTACTTCCCTTTGATTGCAAAAGTTCACAAAATAGCAGTTTTCGGTGGCAATCCACATTTTTAGAAATAATTATCCGCCTGCCGTAGACAATCATTTTATTTGCTTATTTTTGTTTTGCACTGTTAAAAAAAAAAAACAAAAAAAAAACAACAAAACATTTCAAGATGCAACAAGAATTTTCTGACAGGTGTTCTAAACACGGAATATACACGTTGCCCTGTGGGGTGGTTGGGTTAGGCAAAGGTATCGTGTAACTGATATTGGCTTACAGTTGGGCAAGGCGTGCTATCCTTGCAGCAAGTAAAGGTAAAAGGGGAATGTTTTTATTTCTTCTGTTTCTTCACTTTCATTCATTTTCCTTTCTCCCCTGCCCTTCTCTTTCATCTCCTCTACTATCTCCTATCTCTCTTCTCCCTTTCTCTGAAAGACGACACAAAATGACCCACAAGAGCTCACGTATCGTTAAACCCCAACTCAATCAATCAATCATATGTTGGTCGGTGACAAAACACGGACCATTCACGGTCTTACGGACCAATAAAAATTCCGTGTCCATGGTCCGTGAATAGTCTGTATTAATTGCAAAATATAGTAAACTTAACCGCTAATTGGTCCGTGAGTAGTCCGTGGTCCGTGGATAGTCCGTAATCAGTCCGTAATTGGTGCATCGTACATCGGTTCGTTATAGCAATCAGATCGTCTTTGAAAAGTCCTTAGTCCGTGAATGGTCAGTTATGGTTCGAAAATTGGTCTGTAAATGGTCCGTAGCAGCAATAACATGGTCAGTTAATTGAAAACTACAAAATAACTAATAATAAATCATAATTTTAATTGACTGTCTCGTATGACTTGAATCTGGCATGCGGCAGATACAAAACAGTGGAATTCCGGTCACTTTAAGCAAAGTGAATATGCGAACTCAGAAACTGATACAGTCAGAGCCACATCTAACCCCCAACGCCATCGGAAAAGACAGAAAAATACAATTAAGCAGCCACAAAATGAACAGATGGCACGTAGAGCTGGCAACCTTTTCCTAAAATGTTGGCAACTCTGTTACCCAAACCTAACTGAATTATTTTAAACATACATTCTTGTTGAAAGTAAAACATTAGAAAGTGAAACACTACATAACATTAACAAAAAGTACCACAATGAAAGTACCGCCTCGGAACGGTCAGTAATGAATTACACGGGGGCGCGCGTGTACGTGGGTGTGTGGGAGAGGGGGGGGGGGGGGCGGGGGGAGCTTAAGCTAGATTTACGGGATCCCAACCCTCGCTCTCATCTTCCATAGTGGTAAAAATGTAACTATATATATACCACAATGAAAGTACTGCCTCGGAACGGTCAGTAATGAATTACACGGGGGCGCGCGTGTACGTGGGTGTGTGTGTGTGTGTGGGGGGGGGGGGGTAGCTTAAGCTAGATTTACGGGATCCCAACCCTCGCTCTCATCTTCCATAGTGGTAAAAATGTAATATATATATATATATTTGTTCGGTCCGTTTGGAGGTCCTCTAACTCATCCATTAATCATTACGGGCAACAAACAAATCACAGATAAAGCCTATAATGAAACACCTGATAATTTTCTGTGTGGGAAAACTGTTATGTTTTGATTTTCAAGTCCTATGATAAGATGATCTCTATTTTAGAGACAGTATATGGTATGCTACTAGGATCAATTCCATTGGTGATGCTGACCATATTAGCAATGGTGTAAAACCACAGTCATTTGTATTCGTTTGTACAGAGCATTTAAAGTGTCTAACAAAGATTTTCGGCATAGGGCTGAACATCATGTTTGCAATTGCCATTTCAGCGGCACTTGAAATGTGAGTGTCGCCTGCACTATCATACAAGTTGACAACATCATTGTTGCAGTTGAATTTCGAAAAACAAATCCAGTGCAGACCTACATCATTAGGATGGGTATCAAAAATCTGTACAATTGGATTACTTCAACGTACATGTAGGTATCTATGACAATGTAACATCACGTTATCCATAACTTCACGTTATTCCGATTTTGATATTACTCCTAGTTTTTTTTTTTTTTTTTTTTCAGATATCATAAGTGGCGTCCGTAATTTAAATAACGGCGTGCTTTGTCAAGTCGTGAATAATAGGTCCATGGCTCGTCAAGTCCGTGAATTGTAGGTCCGTGGTTTGTCAAGAGATCCGTGAATAATTGGTCCGTATTTTGTTATGCAGTCCGTGTATTGTCAATAGGTCCGTAAGTCCAGGAGTCCGTGTCCGTAAGTGGTCCGTGTTTTGTCAACCACCACATACGTTAGTTTTTGAGAAAACCCCATAAAAGATGATTGTTCTCACTGACCCCCAGGTATGGGACCATGCTTATCAAAAATATTAAAAGAAGATGCAGATTTACATGGTATTCTTGAGGTTTGATTTCAGTAATCAATACGACTGCTTTTATGCCAATGTGGATCAGCTTAGGCCCGGACCTAGGCCCACCACATTTTTTTTCTTGACCAGTTTAGGCCCGGACCTAGGCCCACCACATTTTTTTTCTTGACCAGTTAGGACCGGATCAAGGTCCACCGCCTTATGATACCTGTTTTGCATATGGCTCATATGCAGACCCTTACGCAGCTTTTGAAATGGAAGGTGCAAATCTTTAGCTATTCAGTAAAGGGGGTGCAAATGCTAAGGAAATACCGATTTGGGGGCAAAAATTAGGGGTGTAGTTTGGGGTCAAAATCTGCATGAATGTATAGTCATGTTTAAATTTAATTATAGCGTTGGGGATATTAAAAATTCTGATTTATGGGAGGGAATAGTTTGCTTGGGGAGGGAAGTGGGGGCAAGGGGGAGGGAAGTGGGGGAAAAGGGGGGAGGGAAGAGGGGGTAAGGGGAGAGGAAAGTGGGGAATGCCTACCCCCTGTCCAGCCCCTAACCGATCTTTCCGGCGGCCAGTTGGTCCTTAAAGCGCTGACTATATATTAAGCGCTAAGCACATTTACAGCAGACGACATTTTAAGGTTGTTTTGTTATGTTTTTTTAACAGAAAATATGACATTTCATGTGAATCATTCACTAATGGTGAATAACGCTGTAAGAGTTAAGCTGTCGATGAACTGATAAAGAGCCCAACTCATGCCTGTCTGCATAAAGCATGATAAATCGTCAGCTGCAAACTAAAGACTCCTCGGTCTCGCATACTTTGTAAGGCCTTTGTCATACGAGATTTACCTTTGTAGAACCTTGACTTTTGCATCGAAGGAAACTAAGGCTGCTGCATACAAAACTCTGGTCCGGTCCAAACTTGAATAGGGCATCGCCAGTTTGGATGCCCTATCACCAAGTAGATATTAATAGAATAGAAAAAGTATAAAGGGCTGCTGCGCCCCCACCCCCCCCCCCCCCCCTGGGTGCGGGGATATTCTGAATTTTGTCTGCTACATAGGCTGGGCCCAGCATTTAGTGTTTACCCTCGAGCCCCCTCCAAAATATACGGTATATCAACCATACCCCCCAAAAAATATCCGGTATATCAGCCACACCAAAAAATATCTGCTATTACAAGTAAACACCAAATAATATTCCCCTTGCTTTCTTTTTATAAAAGTGGTTTTCATTTATTTTCCTGTATAATGATTGTATTGGTATTATAAATGCTTTAAATAGTTTCCAGCAATTGCTCCAGTTTTACTTTAATGACAATGAACTGATTCACAGCAGAAATAGAGCTGTGAAAACTAAATAAAAAACAACTATCAGTTCAACAGAAGGTTCTGACCCCCATTATTACAAAAAAGATAAAAAAGAGAAAAGAAAAAGAAATACCGAGGATTTTGATAGATCCCCCAAAATAGTCAGTTTTCAGTTTTGAAAGTGCCCCCCACCCCCACCCTTCCCCCCCACAAAAAAAAAAAAAAAAAAAAAAAAAAAAAAAACAATACAAAAAAAAAAAACAAAAAAAAACAACAAAAAAACAATACCCCCAAAAGAAGCCGCTATTTCCCCAAACCAAAAATATAGTAAAATTCAAAATTCTACACCATCCCCCCTCCCCCCCTCCAAAAAAAATAGTACTAGTCTATGTAGCAGGCAAACTTCAGAGTACCCTCCACACACACATACCCCTCATGGGTGCTGCCCAATGGACCTGTTGGCGCTGGCGCAATCCGAGTCACGTTGAAGAAATGCTTGAAGAACTCCAATGGCCAGATATGCAGGAAAGACGACTACAGGCTTCTCTGTCTCTAATCTACAAAATCTATAACAACCTGCTATTGTAAATAAGAATAGCCGGTGGAGGGAGCAGGAGAACCAGGTCCCATCCATTTCAGTATCTTATTCGGACGGTTTTAAGAACGTTTTCTCCCTGACAACTGCACATTGGAATGGCCTTACAACCGAAGCTGTCTCTTCGGATTAAGGCCAAAATATAATATCCGAGGGTTGGGCAGGGGCTAGGTATTGATTGCCTGCCCCTGTAGACTTCTTGCAAATAGTTTTAATCTGCTGGTGGATTTGTCGCAAATTCACTTTATTTTATTTATTTTTTTTTATATATTTATTTATTTATTTATTTATTTGTGATACCTTATGAGTCACAGCACGAACATGCCATCATGGTCATAGTTGACCGAAAGCAGTGTCGAGGGAAAGAAAGGCCTTCAACATTATGGTTTCACACCTCGTAAAGAACATGAATAAGCACAGAATTTTTATGATTTACGACATGGCTTTAGAGAAAAAAATGCATGTGAAACGCAGCTTATCATGCTAATCGAGGACCTTACCAGGAGCCTAGGCGAATGTCGGGAAGCAAACTGTTTAGGTTCCGTTGGACATTTCAAAGTCCTTGAATAAAGTCATTCTAAGCACCTTCGATGAGAGGAAAATCATTATCCTCCTGGGTTCGTGCCTTCATGAGTGACCGGTCGCAGATAATGGTCCTTGAAAATGACGGACGGATAGATAGATATATATATAGATAGATAGATAGATAGAATCATGCACCCTATGCACATTGTTCAGATTCCTACAAGCTATTATAAATATTCATTTTTTCCATTCAGTGTAACACACTCTCTACGCCAGGTTATCATGTCCATTATATATATATATATATATATATATATATATATATATATATATATATATATATATATATATATATATATATATATATATTATCAGCTTTTAATCTCTTCTTAACTAAAAATGTTTTTACTTTTAAATTCTTTTACATTCTAACACTTTTTCCTTTATCAAACTTTTTGCGTTCTTTAACGCGCGCGCGCACAAACTGCGCATAATCCTCGCGAGAGAGTGCTGCAGAGAAAGACAGAGTCTCCCAGCCATGTACTCCCAAATGATGATTGCTGAGCTGTATCATCGGGCCTGGTACCCAGGTACACACAGAAAAGGCGCATTGGTCACACTCAGATGGGTAAAAGTGGTTGGGATAAACTGTTTGCTTCTTGTTTCTTTTTTCTATCCTGCACTTGTTACACACAAACGTCGGATTCATTCTTTCTTTTCTGTTTTCTCTTTTTGTTCTGTCTAAGAATTGTCAGTGTGGCACATCTATCGATCTATCGATCTATCTATCTATCTCACATAAATGTCGGATTCATTCCTTCTTTCCCCTTGTTCTGTCTAGCGCACCATTAAAGAATTGTCAGTGTTGCAGATCTATCTATCTATCTATCTATCTATCTATCTATCTATCTGTCTGTCTGTCTGTCTGTGTGTCTGTCTGTCTGTCTATCTATCTATCTGCTAAATTTACAGTTCATAGATCATAAAGTATTTAGTCATATTTTATAAAATCATTTGATATAATGCTAATGTGATGGTAACATTTGTGTTTTGTGTTTTATTATGTTTGTATGTATGTGTTGATTTTACCGAATAAATATCATTCATAGATCTATCTATCTATCTATCTATCTATCTATCTATCTATCTATCTATCTATCTATCTATCTATCGACAGATAGATAGATAGACGAGTGGATTGATGGATGGATGGATGGATGGGTAGGAAGGTAGGTAGGTAAGTTATTCTGTTAGCTTTTAAAAAGTCACTGCTTGTTAAATCCTGGTGAAATTACCTCCCTTAATTCATTTACTGCGGATCTGTTTTGTTGACATCATGGCGGAACTTGAGAATGAGATTGATGTGCCACAATTAACGACTATTGGCAGTACAGACCCTCAAGTAGGTGTTGCAGGGACACCTAGTCCTGTTAAATTGGAAGAGGAATCTCTTACAAGACCCGGTGCTCAGTTAGCGGATAAGCAAACATTCACAAACAAAGATGGGGAAACTGTAATCTGTTACCCATTGATTGTTGATTTTCGTCGACTGCTTCAGTTAACAGATGACGCTTCCAAAATACGCCGGCAAGAGTTTGGAATCTTACCTGGAGTAAGTTTGTGTATTGAATGTTATTTACTAGATTAACTTTGCTATACAGATATTTGTATTCTTTGCAAAAAATTCTTTTCTGATCATAATCTTAGTAATCACTAAGCATTCCATGTCTTGTTTGAACAAGTCGATTGTGGATATTTAATATTTAATTCAGCACTCAGAAATATGGAGTTCCAAGGACCTTGTTAACATTAATTTGTCTTGTCACTCATATGGTGCCATCCGGTATAATTATTAATATTGCAGTAGTAGGAGATCTGTATATAGAAAGATCTGATCTAGAGCCCTGATTGGGAATTGAACCCAGGATTCAGAATCAGAATCAATAGACATTCATTCATCAGGGCCAACGATTGCAAAGACTAGTCTCTAGGTCTTACAAATGATGTGAATCTAGTGACAGGGTCCTCAGAACTTTCAGCAGAGGAGATTATAGCTGCAGGGAGTGCATTCCAATCCCTAATGGTGTCTGGAAAGAAACTGTACTTATAAATGTCAGTTCTAGCATATGGCACTTGAAATGCCATTGGATGCTGATTCCTACTGTGCCTATTTGGGGGTTGAAGGTTGCCACAAGGTATACTACCTTTCAGACCTTTGAATAGCAATAAGTTTACTACCTTTGCATAATTAAGGCTCTGTATATGACTAATTGTAGGATTTCTGGCTTCTAAAATGGCCCCAGGCTCAACTAGATGGAATATGTTCCCACTTGTGTTGACCCTTTGCTTCTTTGTAATGAAATCTGTATATTGTAAAGATACAGCTGATATGGTCCCATAAGAGTTGTGGCAATGGCAGTGATTAATTTACAGTTTTATACCTATGCGTCCCAGGACTCGCTTGGGCTATAGAAAGTGAGTCCTACTAGAAAATCATTGCGTCCATTACAGAATTTTCCACTTTAACTTTGTGAGTCCTGGGACTCGCTGAGATTTAAAATGTGAGTCCCAGAGCAAAAATGTGAGTACGGGACTCGGGATGCGCAGGTAAAAAAATCACTGCAATGGTCTGACCCAGTATTTGGCTAGTGTTCGTAAACTTGGAAACTGCAGAAGTTCCGAAGGGTTGAGAACCTTCAGTCCTTCACATGGAACAAATTTGGCTGTATTGTTAATGTTGGCAGGTGATATTGAAATGAACCCCTGTCCCAGGTTTCAGTGTAGACTTTGCAAAAAGTACTGTAAAACATCAGATAAGGTGGTGGAGTGTGAGGACTGCAAAAAGCGTTTTCATGCAACCTGTTCAGAACTTGGCAATGAGGCATTTGAAAAAATTGAATCGGGAATTGATACTTGGTATTGCGCAGACTGCAAAGTGGACTGCGGTCTGTGCAGCTGCGCAGTCTTGAACAGTCACAAGGCAGTGCAATGTGATTCGTGTGAAATGTGGATACATAATGAATGTTCATACATTTCATTTGGCGAATATGAAACTTTGGAAAATACAAACTGCAGCAGGAATGTCCAAAATGTGAAGTGCTCATCTTCTCTGATTTTTATTTTGATACTCAGTGCAACTTGGAACAGTGAACAAGTTTGATCCCTTGGTGAAAGACATGAATAAGGCATCTTCTGCACCTAGCACTAACAAAACAAAATCCCTAAATGGACTGAAATTTGTAAGCTTAAATATTAATGGCATAAGAGGCAAAAAGCTGGAACTGTTGGCTTTTCTTGATTATCATAAACCTGACATTGTAGCTATTCAGGAGACAAAAATTGATGGCTCAATTTCAACTTCAGAATTGTTCCATGATTCCTGCCCGTACAATGCATATAGGAAAGACATGAACCTTCATGGTGGAGGCGTGATTCTCCTGATTCACAAGGAAATTCCCCATATGCCATTGATGGAACTGGAAAATGATTCGGAATCGGTGTGGGCTAAGGTCTTTGCAAACAAAATTTCTCACTACATAGCAAGTTGGTATCGAGAACCCAGTGGCTCTTGTGAAGACAATCAACTCCTTCGAAATCAGCTTGAGCACATTAAGACCCAACACAAGAAACTTCCTTCGGTCCACATACTAGGTGACTTCAACTTTAGAGACATTGTTTGGCCAGACCGACTTAGCAAAAATGGGACCATGCTAAGTCAGTCAGAGGGGCAAGTACTCATGGACATTATGAACGATCATGGGTTGGAACAGCTGGTGAATTTCCCAACTCGGGAAGAAAATACTCTAGATTTGATTTTAACTTCATTACCTGGGCAGTTTCAAGAGGTACACTCTCCTGATAAATTGAGTGATCATGACATGGTTGCAGGCACTTTAAAGGTCTTCATTCCTCCAAGGAAGAAACCACGGCGTAAGGTTTATTTATATCAGAAAGATGATTTTGACTCAATGAGGCGAGATTCTTCAAACTTTGCAAAGGATAAATATTTCAGTAGTCATTCTGGCTCTTGTTCTGTTCAGGAAAACTTCAATTTGATAACTTCTTTCATACAGGAGGCTGTAGTTAAGTACATTCCCTCTAAGACAAGTAGATTGGTAGCTTCCGTCCCTTGGATTACATCAGAGATTAGAAGTTATATTCGAAAAGGAACAAAATTCATGCAAAGGCAAAAAAGTCTAGCAGTAGTAAACTCAGATCTAAGTTTCAGAAACGAAGGCAGCAAATCAAAGCTGATATCAAGAAGCAGCATGATTTGTATGTTAACAAATTGGTTGGTGACATTAAGGTTAACCCCAAAGAATTCTATCGGATACCAACAGCCAAAGGAAAGACAATCAGGGTATCCTTCCTCTCAAAAGGAGAAATGGTAGTGGTTTGGCTGAATCTGAAACTGAGCGGGCTGAGGAATTCATTGGTCAGTTTACAGATGTATTCTCCAAAACTTCGGAAAACGAGGTTCCTCTACTTGAGAAATGAGCTCCGCCTATGAGCAACATTCACATTTCAAATGAAGGTGTTATAAAAATGATGAAAGGCTTAAATCCCTCAAAGGCTTTGGGACCTGATGAACTTCATCCTAGAGTCCTTAAAGAACTTGCAGCAGAACTTGGTCCAGTATTTGCTCATTTGTTTCAACAATCTCTTGATAAGGGTGAAATTCCCAAGGAATGGTCTTTGGCTAACATCTGTCCACTTTATAAGAAAGGCAACTGAGCTTTACCAAGTAACTATCGTCAGAGTCCTTGACATGTGTTCCTTGCAAAATGCTGGAACACATAGTATGTACAAATATTATGGCTCATCTTGATGAACACAAGCTTCTGTCGGACAGGCAACATACTTTTAGGAAGAATCGTAGCTGTGAAACTCAGTTGATCACAGTAATAAATGATTGGGCAAAAATTTTGGATGCAAGAGGTCAAGTAGATACATTTATACTGGACTTCGAGAAGGCCTTTGACACTCCTCCTCATATATACCTGGATTACATTCTAGTGAGCGCACAACTGCCAGGCTAAAGGGTCCAGACTATTAATCTGATCAGTTTATATGCACTCTAACCTGAGCATAACAAAATCATGTATGTGAATGTTGGTAGTTTTTCAGGTACTATCAGCAATAAGAAGCTGAAGCTTCACATTTGTTTCCATTAGGTCACCAGAATAGCTCAGTTGGTAGCAACGTTTGTTTCATGGCTAGCTACACACCTCTGCCATATGCGATCAAGTCTAGCTGGGGACATAATGACATATTTATGTTTATGTGAGAATGGTTGGCAGTTCCCTTCTGGTTGTTGTGGTTTCACTGAGGGTATATCCCAGACCCTGTATTAAACTACCTGGGCTTTCCTCCACATCGAACTGAGGCAGGGCTAGAGAAAATGCCGATTCTCTGGTCCGAGACCGGTTTGAAGCGCTGGACTAATTTTCACGTTTTCTATATTGCGTCTGAGTAGAAAATGTGTTGGCTAGTTGCAGCACAATGCGAACACGAAAGCATGATTTACCAGGCTGTGAAGAGATTCCCGTTGTTTCCCTTTTGCGCTCTTCACCGACTGAGCGCTCGGTTGTGAAAGTGAAAGTAGATTAAATCATGCATGTCTGATAATATTGAGCTATATATTGCCGTACATAATTGTGATACTTTTGCGTGGGTAAGTTCAGCGAATGTAATCAATGTTGGTATATCATTTGTTATGTTAATAATAAACCGGCATCTGCATTTAAGATTAAGATTTATTCAGGCATTAAGATCAACATATAAGCATCAACAAAAAAGCGATATGACATATGAATGAGACTCACCACATACAGTTGAATGAATTTGTGAATGATTTAGTAAAAAGACCACATAATATAAAATAGTTTGAAGGATTTATAGCAACAGTAGTTTAAATATCACTTTAAAAGTAAAATTTGATTTAAAATTTATAAGTTAAGAAAAAATATAGATTTTGGCACGGTGGGCTAGGGCACCAGCACCCGCACCCACATATCACAGAACTTTAAAAACTTTAAAAATTATGATCTTAAAACCTATGGATAGCCCATAAAGCCATATGGCTTTCCAATGGGGTCCATTTTAGGAATTCCAAGATTTTGGCATTTGGAAATTACAATATGTAAATTCTTTAACATTGGTCACGGAAAATACGGAAATCTACGCTTGGCAAACTCCATAAATGCAGTAAAAAATGACTGGACCTTTAGGCAATTTTCAGTTTCTCGAGTCCTGCTCTGAGGTGATAGTCAGATGTGACAGTCTCAGAGTATATGGTAGAAAAAAAAATGAGTGTGTTAGATCTGTAACACAAAATTTAACCTAATCTTAACAGCACACATATGAAGTTTCAGCTACCTAACTTTGATAGAGCTATCAAAAAGTTTTTGTTAATCTTCTTTTGTTTTCTCAAATAAGTATTAGATATGATGGGGAATAGCTCACATTTGGTAGACAGATACAACTATGTACTTCAATAACAGATAACTATCATCTCTACATCAATGACGGCAAAATCCAAATGACACTTTCCATAGTTTCATTTTGTAATTTATTTCTTCTTTGTATTTTTCCACATATATTCTGATAATTAAATAGAATATTAACAGTTCATTTCCTGCATGAGGAAACTGTATCTGCCAGTGGCCAACAGGGTGGTGCCTGATTCCAAAACTGTAATGTTACATTATTTTAGTTTCCATACACAGCCTAAAATGTTGTACATATTATAAAATCAAACTTAAACTTGTAAGTCAGGGTGCAAGGTTTCATATTGTCAGTCCGAGCACATGATTTAAACTGATGACATGGCCTTCTACCTCAGTTTCTTTGTGCCAGTCAAACGTACCGGATGTTTCTTAGTAACCAAACCTAAGCAAATTTTCCCTATTACAGAACCTGAGAAATTCTGCCAAGTTTTGTGGAGGAAATGGGCAGATTGTCTTGACCATGCTCAGTGAAACATTTTTTAGTTTCACTAAGAAATTTTGTGTTTGAAAAATATTGCTTGCAGGGAAAAGTAAAATTGGTTTTTACTGTGAGCTGTACTTTATGTGAAGTTTCCACTTCCTAGTCTTGACAGTACTTGAGAAGCTTCCATTAACAAAAAACTTACCCAGACCTCAAGAGACTCATTGAAGCATACATATAAAATTTCAGGTTCTTTGAAACACAAGATAAAACTTTATCTGAGATTTTAACAGATGCATGGAAGCATGTAAACTGTATGCTCATATGATATAGACCCAGCAATTATTTCATGATAGGGACATGTAAATCGTAGCTCCACAGAGGTCTAATTCTTATGCAATTAAATAGACTCCAGACAAACAACTTGAAGATGGATGCTTGTATTTTCTCATTTTTGGGAGTTCAGTTTCCAGAAATATGACTGATGTTATTCTTTCTGTTTTCATAGTTTAGATTGTGTGTTTAAGCTCTGAAGTGACCATCATGATTATATCCATAACCCTTGTCCTGCTGAACCAGATATACTCTACATTTGAAAACAGTGTAGATTCAGATCAGTTGGCTTCTGAAGAAGCCAACTGATCTGGATCTGCACTGTTTGCCATTAAGTACATATGTGAATTTATAGCATTTTAATCCGGATCAAATAATCTGATTGGCTGAAAATTAGAAATGGGCATGGCATCTTAATTTATTCAGCAGGACAAGAGTTAAACTCCTGGTGCAGGTGCTGTATCATTTCCACTTCCTGTTAGCCATAAAAGTGGACCTACCAGAGGAGGTTGATTGTTTTTTGTCCCTTTCAGATTGCTAATCGTGATTTACTACATGCTGTGGTTGGTATGTATGATGTTTCTCTGTCAGAGATGACCCCTGATGTCATTTATTCAACAGTCTGTGAAAGGTGGGCTAGAACTGTGATCCTGGTCAGAGATATGAAAGGTTTGTCAACATTATTATGACAGATGCAGCTATATGAGGAAAATATTTATTGTTTTGTTTCACAGTTGATTACAGACCATTCTGATCCAGATAAGGTGCTTTTTTAACAAACAAAGTATAGGTATTTTTGTTTTTTTCCTAAAAACATATGGATGAAATTAGTGCTGGCACTAATGCACCAGTTTTTGTAGTCCCTGTCCCAATGGGGCCAGGGAATAGCACAGCTTTTAACTTTTTAATTTGCAAAGCCCTGCTAAACATCCTGCACTGTGGGGACAAATTTATGATAAAACTCCTGCTAAAAGCCCTTGCACCCCGGGGCCAGTTTTTTTTTCCTAGATCAGTCTGTTCTCTGTTGCAAAAATCAACCTGTATCTTTTTCACAGTAAAAGGTCTGGTTTACTCAATACAGCTAAATTCAAAGGTAAAGTATCATTTTACAGTATGAGCCCGGTCATAAGAAAACTAATGTTTGAGGTTGATGTGGCTCTATTTTTTGTATGTAAAGCATTTTGTCAGGAAATTAATACCGTGGCACACCTAAGGCACTTAAGCCACGCTATGTCCCAGCTGTCCCCGGTCCCATAGGGGCTGTAGTTTCAAATGACTGGTGCAACTTTTTGAATCAGGAAGTCCTGACTTCCACACTGTCAGATTTGGAAGTCTTGGGCCTGGGAAGTCCTGGAATGCTGCATTGTACACATATCTTTTAGAAGTGCCAAAGACAAAAAGTGAAAGTTCAGCCATTGCAAACTAGACAATTAATGACAACAGGAACATTAGCTTGAAGATAAGAAGAAAATGTTGACACTGATTGTCTTTCTGGTTGCTCTGCACTAATTTTCTCCATAGGAAATGTCAGGCCCTATTTTTTTTGGAAAAAATATTTCAGAATGTTGATTGCTGATTTTTTTTTACCCAGCAAGCTTATTGTAAGGGGACACTTTGCATAAAATGTCAAACCCTATTTTTGTGGGAAAAAAAGAAATGTTATATAAATCCCGATGCCCTGATATTTGGGAACATTTTTTTGATCACTAGACCATTAGAGTTCGAATATCCCAGTATATAATGTTCCCACAAACCAGGTACTTATGGAATAACCCTATATAAATATTTATACATTCCCAAATACCGTGTCATATATATATGTTTGTGTAGAGTTTGGTGGATTATTTAATTTTTGATTTGGCTTAGTGCCTTTCTTGTTTTGTTGGTTGAATATATAGATTTCTTACATTCAGTGGCTGCGGTGGGATATCTATAATCTAATGAGATTGTTTGCACCAAGTAAATCAGCCAACATGCAGGATATAACAGATCAGTCAAGAACACCAGCAGAGCATGGACGTTCTTTGGATGAAAATTTGCAAAGACTAAATAGTCCCAGTGGTGATTCGGGCATTGGTCAATCATCCCCTGCCTCCCACCCCTAGATTTTACAACACATATAAGTGTCAGCATTCCTGTGATTACAGTACCACCAACACCTACAGGAGTAAGCCCACGGAGCAACAGATGGGCTTTTTTTTTATTTCTGTGGTAGTGGCAGTACTTTCCTTACACTTAGGGATTGAACAAATAAAAAAGTTGAAGAATAAGTTTGAGGAAATGTAGAAAATTGTGAGTTTCATTGACTATTTGATTTACTTGGTCTTGCTTTAAGTCTTTTGGATATCAGTGTGTGTGACCATGCTCTGGCCGAATCGAAGTTTCAGTGAGCTTTCACATGGTGTTCTTTCTCCTTTACCTCCATGTGATCAGCCCAAATGCAAAGTGGATACTGAGAATACTCATGTGCTGCATTTGAATAATTCTTCTATTGGTACAGTGTGAAAATCCCAGTAAACACAATTTTTCGTGTTAACATATATATAAGTGGTCATGGCTTAGATGTCTGGGAAGACTCTAGGAGTTATTTTGAAAATATAAGTAAAATGAATAATTGGAATAGTGAATATCCAGGAAGAACATTGCTGTGTTGTCTTTGAGGTCAAGCGGAGCCATTTGCTTTTGATATGTCTGTTTTGGAGCAAAGTAATATGGATTAGGTTTCTGATTTCGTTGTTGATAAAACTGAGGTTTTCACTTATTCTAGTAGCGGATTGAGTGATCAAGGGGATGCCAGTGGTTCTGCAAGAGAAAACCAACAGACTGGAAGTGTAACTTGGGATGATGGTGGCCAAAAGAAAGAGGGTTATTACCGGTATGATGTAAGTGATGAAGGAGAGGCTGATATTCAAGAAGGATCATTAATCTGTAATGAGGAGCTTTCTGTTAGTAGTGATGTGGAGTACAGTGATCAGGCAAGCTAGGATGATAGGGATTCGGTTTCTAATTTTAGTGTAGTTGATAAAGCTGAAGTTTCACCTTATTCTAGTAGTGGATTTAGTGATCAAGTTGATGCCAGTGGTTTTGTAGGAGGAAATGAACAGAAAGTATGCGTAACATGTGATGATAATGGCCAAAGTAAAGAGGATTATTATGACGTAAGTGATGCGGATAGCAGTGATGAATCAAGTTTGGAGGATATACTATCGAGTGAGGATGAAAGTTCAGCTGTGATTCCAGATGTGTATAGTAACGCAAGTATTACAAGTGATGATGATGCTGATGTTAATGATGACAATGATGGAAGAGTGTTAATTTTATCGCAGGTCAGGAAAGTTACACAGACAGTAACACTAACTTTCAGAAGGACCATTACTTATGTCCAAGACATTCAGACCCATGTGGATAATCTATGTATGACTAAGAGCAAATATTTTCTTATGAGTGATTTTTTTATATTTCTTTTCAATTAACTCAGAATTGTCAATAAATAGCCAGGTATGCTTTTCAATTGTTTTGATTGAAGAGAACGGAACTTATAGTTGATCCTTGTCTTACCCCCAAGAATTTCTTATTATGTGAAGTTTGGTGATTGAACAACGATGGTTCAACTTAAATGGAAGGGGTTAGTATGGCACAGAGAAGACTACACAGTTTACCATCTATTATGTCAGAGACTCTGTTACTCCGCCACTTCTTGAACTTTTTATTTCTAGAGTATTTCTTGCATCATGTTTGTGTAGTGCATTTCTTGTTTTATTGGTTGAAATATAGAGATTTCTTACATATATATATATATATATATATATATATATATATACTTTGATAAATCAAATTTGATAAATCCAGTAAGCAGGAATCCCAGTACTATTTTCTTCATGCAAATTTCTAAAATGAGCTATGTTACCCATATTTTTGAGGTAAATATGACCTAATTGGAATTATAAGAAATGATTTTTATTTTTGTGGATTTTATTGATTTGTAAATGCCTACAAATCACTCACAAACTTAATATAAATCGAGTTTGTGAGTGATTCCCCAGTGTTACACTTTGATAAAGTGACAGTCTGCAAAAAATGAAATTCATTCCTATAATAACAGGTACATGTGTTTTTTGTGATCTAGGACATAGGTTTGCACTGAAAAAATGTATTCATCTGAGCATTCTATTTAACCTTTTTCCTGCTGAACCAGGATATGCCCTGCCTTTGCAAACAGTGTAGATCCAGATCAGTTAGCTTCTTCATAAGCCAACTGATCTGGATCTGCACTGTTTGCCATTCAGTATTTGAATTTGTATCAACAACCTGGATCAAGTTATCTGATTGGCTGAAAATTAGTAGTAGGTGTGGCATCTTAATTTATTCAGCATAAGGGTTAATTTGAATCCTGAATTTTCTTTAGAGACATTGATTGACCTTGAGGCAAGAAGACAGAAAGAACCACTGGAGAAAGAGGATGAGGATGAAGATGACGAGGCTTGTACCAGTGTGAAATCTGACACTGCTTGCAGTAAAGGAAGTGAACTGTCAGCTGATGATGATGTGTATGAATGTGAGGAGGAACAACCAAGTAAATTCTGTGATGTTTACAGTGATACAGAATCGGAAGAAGAAGAAGAAGAGGATGAGTAAGTCATCATGACTAGACATAGCTCCAGATAAGGCACACTGTTCCTTATCAAGTAAATAGTATTGCTATTCTTTTTATTTCTCCGCAAAAAAATATGTTGTTGTTACCCATTAGAAGCACCAGACTGAGGTGCCTCTATTACCTGCACCATACGTTTTCATGGAGAAACAAGAATTTTCTTCGGAAGATATCCCTTCTTATCTGGAGCTGTGATGACTAGATAAATTGACCAGCTGTGTGAGAAAATGTACCTTTTTATATATGTGTTTCATGAAGACTCAGATTAGTCAGTGCATCTGCAAAGATTGAACAGTCTGTACTTTGCATCTGCTGTGTAGATCCAGAGTTACTTCAGGTGGTCAGTGAAAAACCTGTTTAGACTGCAGAGATGCTCAGGCTGATGTGAGACTTTGCTGGGTAGACATGTCATAAGGTACAATGTACATGTTTCCTCATGTTGCAACTGGGTTGTTATTTTGGAGACAAAGACAAACTATTGATATACAGTAAAGTTTCATTATCTCCACTTTGCTTACCAGTATCTCAAATAACTGTTTATCTTGAACTGAAAATATCGTCCCTGTTTTAACATGGAAATCTAACAACAGGTTACAAAAAATTGTGGAAAAGAGGAGAAATTGCTTGTCCCTTGAGTTCGAGTTCGAGATAAAGAGAGTCAACTGTACTATATTAATCATAATTATAGGGACAACTGAACCCCATACCATACTTGTACTAAATTTTGAACAAAGGCAGTGTATCTAAAAATGCTGAACTAAGTGGCAAACAGTATAGACCCTGATCAGACATAGCATTTGGCACTGTTTGCTCAAACCTATATGTCCCAATACTTAGGATCATTACAACATTTTCCTGATTTCTCTGTAAAAACATCCCTTTTCTGGGAAACACTCAATGTTAAGACATTGATTCAGTGTTACTGCAATGTAGTGTGATATTACAGTAATGTTAAACACTATACTTTACTTTAAGGTATAATGAGTTAGTTTGTTCAAGTCAGGTTGGGTAAAAGACTTACAAATTTGGAGGCATTATGTCTCAGCATGGCTGAAATATTTTTGGCTGGGATGTTCAATCTCAACTCAACAACATAGTATTAATGTAATTAATAATGAAAAAAAAGGTGTAAAGTAACTCATATATTTTTTTTTTCAGCAAATTATTTGTGTATGTAAACTTTTTGTGTAAAGATATTACATGAAAATACTGGCATAACAATTTAGAAATAAAATGCAGAAGAATATAAAACCTCATTTAAAGAGACAACAATGGAAAAGTAAACATAAGATTCTTTGTTGATAAAACATCCAAGAGATATACATGTACAGTGCTGAAAACTATAGGCAAATCTTAATAAAAAAAGTTTTATTGGAAACATTTGAATTTGTAAACATTTATAAACTTGTAATCAGCTGTTGTCTAGCTGATTTTATATGATATTTTGCTGCAGCTACTGATACATAAATAGAATTTCTAAGCATATGATTTTTTTTTTTTATTTAATTTTTATGTATATTTTTATATTTTCAGTGATGAAGAAGACTTTTCTAAGGGCATTAACTCCTTCATACAAAGTGTGGTAGACAGAAGAAAGGCAAGGAAGTCATGTGAAGGAGCCCTCACAGAAGATATGGTGGGGGTTGAAAACAGAATTCTTGGCTGTGCAACATTTGAGAAAAAATATGTGTAAGTAACTTATATTATTTAATGTCTGATAGATAGAATTATTTCTCAGACAGGAAATAATCCTGAAAGTTACAAGGTTTCCAACATGATGGGTCAGTTGCACCATGTCATTGGACTAACTTTATTTGTGCCATCTTGGCACAAATAAAGTTAGCCCATTGGCATTGTCCAAACAGTTTTCATTTAACTTTGGAATGAAACATTTATTTTATACCATGCATAAATAAAGAAGCTATCACTGTGTGTAGTCCTTATGACACTGAGGAAGTGCAAATCTCTCGATATGACAGTATTCAGATGAATACCATAATTTCTTTATCCCATAATGAACATAACTGCAGCTGAGGGCATTTTGAAATATTTTTTTTTCCAGAGAAATGATGCTTGTTTGTTTGTGTTGAGGTTTTACGGCTCAGTCAACCCAATGGGGTCATGTCGAGCGCGGTCAGTTTACCTAACCACACGTTTACTGGGCAGGCTTAGTCCTCTAAGCGGTTAACCAGTATTGTGCACATTCTTTCGCCAGAAACTGACAGCTGCCCTTCTTGAATCAGGGGAAGGGAGAGAATGACCGTAGAAAATATTTCATGATCAATCTCCACGAAAGAATGTTGCCGACCTCGGCGGGGGTTGAACCCGCGACCTCCTGGTCTCCAGTCGGACGGCGCATTGACATTTAAGGCAAATCATCTGCTGGATGATTCATGTGAATGTTAAGTTTTATTATCTTTAAAAAGTGATAAAAGAAATTTAGAATGTTATCTGCTACAGTTTTTCTTGATGCTGTAAGGGTCATAGATCAAAAGAAAAAAAACCAAAAGCAGTGAATTTTGCCACAATGGTAAAATGCTCTATAGGGATTATTTTGCTGAAAACTGCATAAAGTAATTCGCAAGTTTGTATCTCAGCTCAACCACATAACTTACATGCAGATTGAATTCTGTTAAAATTAATCAACATTTCTCTGTGTTATTGAGTATGTTCAAATCTTGGGGTCAATTCAAATTACCGGTACATGTATAACATACAAAAGACTTACAATGATAACAAACAGGATACAGATTTATATTAGCCCTAAGACTTTCTTCTAAATCCCATCTGTATACTGACTTGTTTCTATACAAGTGTCTTGTTTTTTTTTCAAGTGTTTGTGATAGTTATACATATAATATATGTTAAAACCAACTAACTTGATGCATAGCTTTAGATAAGATGTGTTTGTTTATTTTATTGTTTTCTTTCAAACCAAAACTTATTATTATTTTATCTTATTTCTCAACAAAACATATGTTGCAGTTATGTTTAGAATTCCCTTACTGAGGCAATTTCAGTGGGTACCCATAGCACATGTTTCATGGACACCTAAGGAAAATGTTTATTTGGCTATCTATTTCACGCCTACCAAATGAAAGAATGCTTAACTTTTGGTTAAGAATGTGAAACAATTAGAGCAACATCCAGTTTGGAATTCAAAAAAGGTAAACAAATTTTGCATTTTCTGTGTTTCATGAGCAGTATAAATGTTTTGAGGAAATTATTTAAAAAACGGGGAATTACATTCAACAGCCCATTGATATCGGCGTCTGTGGAGTAAATCACTGACCACCTACTTCACGCATATTGGCTGAATTATTACGCATGCTGAAGGTGTACCAAAAACCATAGAAAACACATGGAAATTTGTGGTGTTTAATGTTCTTTATTTAATTTTGTGCTTTGCTAGAAGTTCAGCTTATCATCACACACACATGATAGATACATCTGCTTATTTGTGTTATGGATATTTTGGTTGTCAATGCAGCATTGTTGAGAATTCACCATGGGAAGGGTAAAAAATGGGTGGTTAGGCATTAGATCTATAATAATAATAACAAAACTTGCAGCTATAAAGTGGTTCTGATTTCATCTCCATGGCTACAGGAACACACAAAGCTTGTTCTACAGAACCATTTTTAGCCAACCTGATAAGCAGTGCACTGTTGATTCAGAAATAACATAGTATTTTATGGAAATGTCTTCAATTTCCAGAATCATAGGGCATATTGATTTTTACTTTTAAGCTTTGTTATTATTTATATAGGTCTAATGAGTAACCACCCATTTTCGACCATTCCTGTGGCAATTTCTCGACAATGCTGCATTGACAACCAAAATATCCATAAATAACACAAATAACCATATGTGTCTATCATGCATGCTTGATAAATGCTGAACTTCTAGCAAAGCACAAAATTGAATAAAGGACGATAAACACCATGAATTTCCATGTGTTTTCTATGGCTTTTGATACACCTTCATTACGCGAAAAATAACTCAGCCAATATGCATAAGTAGGTGGTCTGAGATTTACTCCACAGACACCAATATCAATGGGCTGTTGAATATAATTCCCTGTTTTTTTAAATAATATCCTCAAAACATTTATAACACTCAGAAAATGCAAAGTTTGTTTACCTTTTTTGAGTCATCGAATTCCAAACTGGATGTCACTCTAATTGTTTCACATTCTTAACTAATGGTTTTGTGTTCTTTCATTTGGTAGGCATATGTTTTATCTAGAGCTATAAAAGTTCTGATAGTTAAAAGCAAAAAGGCATGCAACTCACATTTACTTTAAAAAATACAAGACTTGGCAATGCAGAGAGGCAAAGTTTAACTAAATAATGATTTTAAATACTTTTTATCATATTTACCCAAACTACATGTATTTGGACAGAGAGGCCTGAGCAAATAATGTAGAGGCAGATCTGATGCACAGATCAACAAGTAGTACAATGATTTGTTCTAATTTTAGGAAGGTACCTGTATGATAAGGAGTTAAGTGTCTGAATGCCTAGGGTAAATATATTAGGAGATAAATTGATGCACAACCAGAAAACCATTATGCCATAGGCAAACAACCGAAGGCCCAAATTAGCCTGTACATCTGCACAGTTGGATCAGGACTTTGTCCTATCTTCTGTGATAATCAATTCTTCTGTAAGCAGGCAACAAAGTCCTTACGCAGACAGATCTAAGCATAAACTGACAGCATGTGGCACAAGAGACCTCTTTTCATGTTGAACATCAGCTAGGTTCTCCAAATAGAAAATGCCTATGACATATTTGATTAGTGTTAACCCAGATCAGCCTGTGCATCTGCAGTCTGATCAGGCTATATGCTGTTACTGATACATGTAAAATGTTTCAGATCCATACATTATATTAACCCTTGTCATGCTGAATAAATTAAGATGCCATGCCCACTTCCAATTTTCAGCCAGTCAGATTACTTGATCCAGTTTGTTGATACAAATTCACATATTAAATGGCACAGTGCAGATCCAGATCAGTCGGCTTCTGAAGAAGCCATCTGATCTGGATCTACATTGTTTGTAAAGACTGGGTATATCCGGGTTCAGAAGGACTAGGGTTAAGGACCAGCACAGACTCTAATCAGACTGTGTTGATGTGCAAGTTGGTCTAGGTGTATGCTGCTTGCATATGACATTAGATCATTTTCTTGTTCGGAGAGGCTCAAATTATAGAATATAACCTTTAGCACTCTCAGTCGCAGGGCAAATTTAGCAGATGACAAATTGACAGTATTTTTCTTATTTTATGCAGAAAGTAGTTTTTGACAAATAATGCAAATTTTCTCCTGAGGAGACAATTTGCATGAAATGTGGACAATTTGCATGAAATTTCAAAGCCTATTTTTGCTGAAAAATGAGAATATTTCAAAACATTGCCTTGTGAAATTTTTACCCAACATATAAAGCATTGATTACATACATTATTATTTTCTTATGAAACAGATTAAAGAAAACAAGCAGGTGTGTTGTTATTTCAGTTTTTGACCACAGTTAAATAAACCATTTTAGACTCAATAGAAAAAGGCTGAAGTATTTGCAAACAGTGGAGGCTCTATTCACACGCCTGGGCCCAGTTGTTCAAAACTAACGATGTCGTTAGTTAATGGTTCGTTAAAATTTTAATCGAGTGATACGCAAATATGCTGAAATTTTTTGCTGAAAAAATGTGAGTAGCTTTTGCAGTGCAAAAGCTACTCACATTTTTTCAGCAAAAAATATCAGAATATTGTATATTAAATCTGCTAAAATAGTTAACGAAATGACCCTTAACGAGCTCGTTAAGCTAACGACGCTTTGAACAACTGGGCCCTGATTTTGTAGCATATGATCTGGATCTACACTGTTTGACAGTCTCCAGACTAAAATGGGTTAATTTGCCACCATCAGTTTCACTGTTAAATCTTTAGTACAGTAAATATCCTAAAATTTTATACACCAAAGTTTCTGATAACATAGCATAAGCAAACAGTGTAGACCTAGATCAGCTGCTCCTGAAGAGTCTACACTATTTGCCATTCCTCTAACTATTTTAAGACACAAATGCATAAAAAGCAAAATTTATGCTGAAGAAGTAGGGAATAAAGTGTTCAAAATTTTAGGACATTTAACATTTATCTTTTAATATACCATCTTCTGGCTCCAGATCAGTAGATTATGCAGATGAATTTTTTTCTTATTTCAAAATTTTGTATAAAAAGAAAATGTTTTGGGATCTCATTAGAATAGTGTAGCAGAAAATATTTATTGAAATACTTACTGTGAGAAGTTACTATATATTTTCCGTAAATACTGGGACACCTTAACTTCTTACCATACTAATAATGATACTTATCCTTAACTATGAACAAGTTCATTTTACTACCTTTTGATAAGTCTGTAAATTACTGGATGAGTAACAAACAATGTAGATCCTGATCAGACACAACATTCTGGATGTCTGATCAGCATTTACACTTTGCTCAGGCCTGTCTGTTATGCAGCACATTCACCCTATGTTTAGACACCTTAACTACTTACTACATGAATATTACCATACCGGTATTTACCGTATATATTTGGACAGACAGGTCTCAGCAAACAGTGTAGACCCTGATGAGATGCTGCAGAATGCGGCATCTCATTAGGGTCTGCACTGTTAGCCACTCATCCTGCAATTTTAGATATAAGATTGGTAAGTAAGTTGTACTTGTTCAAATTCTAGAACAAGATATGGTAAGGAGTTAAGGTGTCCAAATACTTAGGGTAGATACAGTATTCTAAATTTTGAACATGTCCATTAATTCTTGTTGATATTATAGAAGCTGCTGGATAAATGGCAAACAATGTAGACCTTGATCTGCAGTGTCAGTTGTGGCTCTTCACTATTTGCTCAGGCCTGTCTGTTGCAATACTTAGGGAAAATATGATTACCACAATCTTTGAATTAGTCTTCACAGTCTCATAGTTTAACCCTTCTCTTGCTAATCATGTCATGCCTTGTCGTAGCAAACAGTGTAGAACAAGATCAGTTGGCTTCTAAAGAAGCCAGCTGATCTTGATCTGCACTGTTTGTCATTAAGTATGTGAATTTCTGTCAAAACCTCTGATCAAGTAATCAGATTGGCTGGAAATTAGAAGTGGCGTGGCATCTTAATTTATTCAGCATGACAAGGGCTAAGATAAGAGAGGAAATGTTAGTGTGTCTGAGCAGTTGGCTCTTCTAATTGTGATTCATGAGGTTTCAGATTTGAATCCTGCTGGAGACGGAATTCATCTGATGATGATAAAATTATGGCACTTCACTGCACAGAACCTTTCATTATCACCCTCTCATTGTCTCGTTATGACTTAAATAATATTGAAAGAGACATAAAACACTAGCTCATCATCATCATCATCTAGATAAGAGGGTATCTGTGTAAATGACTCTCTTGTTACTTCATAAAAATATATTGTGATACTCATCAGAAGCTTCTCAGTGTGGCACTTCTACAGTCCCATATGTTTTTGTTTTCATCTCTTCTACTATCTCTTCTCTCTCTTCTCTCCCTTTCTCTGGGAGACGACACAAAATGACCCACAAGGGTTGACGTGTCATTAAACCCCAACACAACTAATCAATAAAGTTCAGTAAGGAGCTCAGGTATCAGATACAGTCAAACCTGTCTTAAGCAGCCACCCATGGGAAGCTTAAAATGTGGCTGCTGAAGGCAGGTGGCTGCTTAATACAGTTCAAATATATATGTCTTTGAATTTTCGGGCAACTTTCCTCTGGCTGCTTAATACAGGTTGGCTGCTTAATAGAGGTGACCACTAACACAGGTTTGACTGTATTTAGGATAATTATGGAAAATATCAGTATGTGTATATTCATCTGCAATATGTCAGCTTACCTGGGGCCATGTTCTTGTTCCATTTAAATGTTTGTCTTAGTTCTCTTGAGATCCACGCCAGAAAAACTAACACCCCATGTGCAAGCAGAGAAAATCCAGGACACCCTGTATCCGAAAGTAACCTTACCAGGGTCTTTTCTTTTCATTTGCATGTAGCTCTAAATAAGAGGAGTAGCAAGCTAAATCTTTTCTCGTTTCACCACAAAAACATACATTATGGGCTTTCATTGAAGTTGCTTTATTGAGGCAATTTCAGTGAGTACGGTAAATATCCTAAAATTTCGAACACTTTATTCTCTACTATTCTGGCCTAAATTTTGCTTCTTATGTACTTGTTTCTTAAAATACTTAGTGGAATGGCAAACAGTGTAGACCTTGATCAGACTGCTCCTTCAGGAGCAGTCTGATCTGGGTCTGCACTGTTTGCAATATGTCATTTTATCAGAAACTTTGGTGTTCGAATTTTTAGGACATTTACCGTACACACTTTGTATATTTTGTGGACAGAATTAGGAAAATAATAAAAGTTTTTGAAAGCAAAAAACAAAACAAAAAAAACCCCTATTCTTGAGCTATGGTTGCAGAATAAAAAGACCTTAAAGAAATATAGTAGTATATTTACTAACCCAGCTGCATAGATGCACAAGCTGGTCTGATCTTTTTACCAGTATACATACACAGATGACTTGTTAAGGAGAAGTATTTGTTGATATTCTTGGAGACTTTTCTCAATTTTTCCATGAAAACATGTTGTGGGTATTCATTAGAAGTGCCAACCATATGTTTTTATGGTAAGGTAAGAAAATTATCCCAGAATTATCACCAATTATTGCATAAAAAGCAGTGTTGCACGTTACTAATAGCCGTGCATTAACTGGCGAAAAGCCATGTATTAACAAGGCAAATTACATGCTGTTAATGCACGGCTATGCAACTTTCAATATGTTCGTACTGGGGCCACAGATTTGCTGCCATTATGAGATGTGTACTGCCCAGCCCTAGAACGAGCATAGTCAGAGGAAATTACGTTCGCGAGACATTGGTGAAAAGGCGAAACAAAATAGTGCAAGAAATAACGCGAAATGTAGCAAATGTTTTCAGTTTTTATGCAATAATAGCGATCGTACATGGTTTTTCAGTGCATTAACATTTGCCAGGTCCCTGTGGAGGTGTTGAAAGCTGAGGCCTTTGGCCTCGGTTTTCAACACCTCCCACAGGACCTGGCGAATGTTACTGCATGAAAAACCATGTTTGCTCCCTATAATACACCTCTTTAACAAGTCCTCTGTATAAATATAAGGAAATTTTGGAATCTCACACAGCATAATTACCCGAAACATTTGGACTCGTCCTAAAATTTGAAGATCAATTTGATGAATGACAAATAGTATAGACCCTGACTGAACTACATCACATAAGCAGAATTAGCTGGATCTACATTATTTGCTCAGGCATGATGGTCCAATTATTTAATGGCTATTTTATTTTCTGCTGTATCAGAAATTTATCAATTTATTATACTCCAGAGTTTTGAGTGGCTGCTTTAGAGTTGCTTGTGAATGATTTCTTTGACTCTTTGCATGCTGGGTAATTTTGCATGCTTTTTTGTCATTTGTGATTTTTTTTTTAAATTAACTTTTTCAAAAAAGCATTCAGGAATACCACCAGAGCGTCGGGCCTGATCTGGGTCCAAACTGTTTGCAAAGGTTATCATCAGCAGACGACAAAAGTCTCCAGTAGCAGGGAAAGAGTTAAAGTATTTAGTACAAGTTATTAACGTCACATATGAGTACCTGCTTTAAAATCACTTTTGAGTAACCCATTAGTAGATGCTTTAAACAAGGATGTTCTATTTCCAGAGGTTTGGAATACTGTTTAGGGGTTACATATTGACTTCCTTAAATTCCTTTCATGCAAAAATGTGTCTTCAGGCATATGTGGACAGCGAAGGCCCAGATCAGACTGTATATATGTGCAGATCGATCAGGAGTTTCACTGTCTGCCTATAGAATTGTTGGATACTGTAGAACATAATGAAGTACATGTATAGCAAAGTTCCTGATCAGACTATATATCAGGCTGATCTGGATCTTGACTGTTTGCTTTTACCCTAATGACACATTTACTCATGTCGTTGCTCATATATAATATGTAAGAATACTGTTTTACTTCCATCTTGAATTGTAATATTATCATTATTATACTCTGCCACACAGTAATGGTGGGGTATTATGTATTTTATGATGGATATCCGTGCATTTGTCCATCATACATATTTTATTTAGTAAAAGTGTTTTTCATTTCTGTGTGCTAACTTAAGTTGTATTTCATGGAGTTCTATGAAACTGTTATATGATCATGGGCATTGGGAAGATCACATGAGATTAGTATTGGGCTAATTTCAGTTATTATTTACAGAGTTATGGTCCTTGATATACACTTGTACTTTTGTTGTTATGTAGATTGCAAATCTTTCATCTGATTTAGATAAAATTTATATGGTGGTTTGATGATGAATAAATACATGTTCAAAAACATTTATGTTTTGAATCTGGCATGAGTTATGGCCTTGTATAAATGTTAGGAATTAGTTGCCATACCATAACTGGAACAGCTTTCATAACTCACTGAGATGTCTTTCATCAGATTCAAGTAAACTTCGGGTGGATTAATGCTGAAAAAGCACAGATTTAAAATGAAAACAACATTCATATGTTGAATCTGACATGATGTATGGCCCCTGATAAACATTATGTATTTGGTTTCCTTGTGATACTTTAGGTTTCTTTCCTTCAAATCAAATTATTTTTGTATTGTGGAAAACATGAATATAAATTACACATGTGAATTTATTTCATTTATTCCCTCCGACACTTCAGTTTACGGCTTTATCGTTTAGTAAACTAAGTATGAATATGACATTGAGGCTTAACATTTTAATGTGACAGTGCCAAATTCATAACTAGAATATTAGCAGAAAAATGTACATATACATATAAAGGCCTAACCAGATATAATCGTATACGGTTATGGATTTATTCACTCATATATATATTTCGGCCTGAAGATTTGAATACATAGAATATCCTCCAAAAATTCTTCAGGCCAAAATATATATATATATATGAGTGAATATATCCATAACTGTATACAATTATATTGGGAAATATAATTGTATGCATATTTTTTGTTTCATTTCACCTTTTCTGTTCTATTTTCAGAAAACATAAAGACAGGGTAATCCATTTAACTCTGGTCAGTGTGAGAAAAAGGTGCCGCAAATTTGGTCTTGGAAAATACATGCTATCAGTAAGTAATGTTCTGTGCCATGCTTCAATTATTTAACCTTAGTCCTGCTGAACCTTGATATACCCTGCCTTTGCAAACAGTGTAGATCCAGATCAGTTGGCTTCTGAAGAAGCCAGCTGATCTGGATCTGCACTGTTTGCCATCAAGTATGTGAATTTATAGCAAAAATTTGGATCAAGCAATCTGATTGGCTAAAAGTTAGAAGTAGGCATGGCATCTTAATTTATTCAGCATGACAAGGGTTAATGCTTAGTATGCTGGGTTTAAAATTTTGGCAGGTGACATTTTGAAATATTTTTCTTATTTTTCCCAGAAAACAGGCTTTGACATTTCATGTATATTGTCTAGGAGTCCTAGCCTATTTTATGGGGAAAAAATATCAAATTATTGTCCTAAGGAGACAATTCGAATGAAAGGTCAAAGCCTATTTTCTATTAAGCATACAAAAATTTAATATTTGTACATGTATGCTTAATTTGTCCAGAGAGTGCAGGTAATGGTTTTAATGTGAGTTGGAAAAATTAACAATATATCTTTTTATCCCTGAGGAACTCATAGTTGGTGGTATCTTACAAGACTGTGCAAGTGAAATTATCCTATGAGATCCCAACTCCTGTTTTGTGAGGAAATAAGCAAATATTTTCTAGTCTGGAGCTCTGGCGGTTATTACCATATTTGAACCTAGTTACTGCTAATGTTGCTTAAAGTTCACAGGGAGACAATGTTTGAGTTTTGAGATTACCATCTCTGTAATTGTGTACTGCTCTGCCTCGAAGGGGGTTCATTCTAGTGAGTGTCTGGCTGCTACAGAATGTGTTCTTGGTGTGGTAGGGAGAACTTTGGATGCACCAGCATCTCATCCTGTATTTACCCTAAAATAAAATATATGTCGAAAATTAGTCTCTTTTGTGCAATTTCATCAGTAAAGTGATTTTTTTTTAAAATTTTAGCATGCAAAGAGTTAACCCTTGTCATGCTGAATAAATTAAGATGCCACGCCCATTTCTAATTGTCAGCCAATCAGAATACTTAATCCAGGTTGTTGATATACATTCACATACTGAATAACAAACAGTGCAGATCCAGATCAGTTGGCTTCTAAAGAAGCCAACAGATCTGGAGTAGCTTCACTGTTTGTAAAGGCAAGATATATCCGGGTTCAGCAGGACAAGGGTTAATAATTTATCATTTCCATTTCTTGTATAAAATACCTCTAGTAAGGATGTAATTGATTTTGTTTACAGCAAATTGTTGACCCAAAGGTCGTTGGTCACTATGATGCTGTGGTGGTCCATGCTGACAACGAAGCTGTTGACTTCTTCGAGAAATTTGGTTTCTCAGATGATGTGGTGCTCAACAGTCGATGGAAGTAAGGAAGTTTACTTTTACTGGGCCTGTCAGTGTAAAACTAACTACTGTCATAACTGCAGACAAGGAGTTTTCTTCAAACCAAAAGTATTGATTTTTTCCTTACTACTCCATGAAAACATATGTGGTGGGTACTGAGTACCCACCACATATGTTTTCATGGAGAAATAAGAAAAAAATATTTGTTGGTTACTCTTCTTATGCTACAGTGTTTGTGAATAGTAAAATATTTACCCTTCATATTTATTGGACAGACAGATTGAGCAAATTTTGTAGAACCAGATCAGGCAGCACAGAATGTTGCTTCAGGATCTGCACCATTTGTCACTCATCCAGCAGTTTTTAGACCCACAAACAGGTAATTGTCTGGACTTGCCTACATTGTAGAACAAATATGGTAAGAATTTAATTGTCTGAATATTTAGGGTAAATATTAACCCTTTTCATGCTGTCAGCCCTAACCCATTGTAGTTGGGAGACCCCTAAAAGGGTAATTTGCAAACAGTGCAGATCCAGATCAGATGCTGCAGAATGCCACGTCTGATCAGGGTATTCACTGTTTGTAAATAGTTTAGTCATTTTTCTTTAGGAATATCTAAATCTCATAGCCAGAAGTGCCTAAAAGTGAAATAGGACTCTTCCAATATATAGTGTGGGAGAGTCTGTTCAGTCTACAAAGTCTTGGACTGCTAAATTTCATGGGACACTTCTTCTTTTTCTGTATGAATATAGTGCCATAATAAATAGTTCCAAATATTTTGTCTTTGTTGGAAGCTTTCTGTAAATAATTTGATACCAACTTTAGTCAGAATATATAATATATGATTAGTTAAGAATGGGAACCAGATAAAAAATTTCTTATTTCTACATGAAAACCTATGCTGTGGGCACTCATTAGAAATGCCCCGAGGCATTTCTAATGAGTGCCCACAACATACATTTTCTTTGAGGCATTTCTGATGAGTACCCACAACACAAATTTTTTTAGAAAAATTAGAAACATATCAATACTTTTTTGATGAAAAAAACACTTTCTCTAGAGCTATATGCAGTTTTATAGTAGGTAAGTTCAGTATTGAATTTCTAGAGTTGTTTACAAAATCAAGCCAAAAGTTATTTGGAGTATGTTTACATTAGCCATGACCTTGATAAAAGTC
This sequence comes from Anodontia alba, assembly GCA_964016985.1. Taxonomy (NCBI): domain Eukaryota; kingdom Metazoa; phylum Mollusca; class Bivalvia; order Lucinida; family Lucinidae; genus Anodontia; species Anodontia alba. The sequence goes on along the minus strand of OZ024825.1, from coordinate 117,916,545 downwards.
TATGCCAGTAACTTCAGCAACCATGAGTCTTCTTACATAATAAGTAACTATCATGCTCTTGCTGGGTTTGGATTTTTCAGAGGGAATGCCATCAGGTGAGCACCTTGAATGTAAAACATTGCAGATACATGCACAAAAAATCATTACGAAAACAAGTCTATTCAAATATACTGAAAATTTTACCACCAAAAAAAAAAAAAAATGAAAATTTTCAGATAAAAATTCTGATATTTTTTCATATTTCTGCTCAAAACATAGATTATGGGTACTCATTAGAACCACCTTGATGAGATGGTTCTAATGACACACAATCTATGTTTTTTGAGCAAAAATAAGAAAAATAATGTATACCCCTGTAAACCCCAGGTTTACTATATAAAAGTGGAGTTTAAGGGGGTCAGCATTATAAAGGCATGTTTTCCTGATGAGGCAAATAATGGCAGACCATATCCTTTAATGCTTAGCATACTCAGCATGCTTGGTAAAAAAATCAGCAGACAACATTTTGAAATATTTTTCTTTTTTTTTCCCAGAAAATGGATTTTGATATTTCATGCCAGTTGTCTCCTAAGGGGACAGTTTGCATGAAATGTCAGTACATTTACCTACTTTCTGGGCAAAACAAGAAAAATATCATCAGTTTGTGGCCTGCTTAATTTGCCCATAGAGTGGTAATGGTTAAAGATAAAATGAGTGATTATGCATTTTAATTTGTACCCAGAACTAATTTTATTGATTATTATAAGGTCATTGAAGGTCTTCAGATCTTCTTAAAAAATGAAGTTTTTTAAAAGTAAAACATATTTTAACGAGTAATACTTAACCTATAGATAATGTGCTATTCTATTCTGTTTTCACACCTTCCACAGAAAAAACGACCTTTCAGTCGTTAATTAAAGTCTTAAACCAGAAGGTCCCTTAGGCAGTTACCTGTGTGACGTAACTCTTCCCGCTCAATTGACCACGTGTCAGTTTCTTTTATGTGTAAAACAATAGACACAATTAGGAGAGATAAGCGAGGGTGGGCGGAGGGAGATAATTGATTATCTATAGGTTAAGTATTACTCGTTAAAATATGTTTTACTTTTAAAAAACTTCATTTTAACTTCATAATACATTAACCTATAGATAATGTGCTAGAATTTGCAGAATAGGAGGGAGGTGCTCTCCTAATTCTAACACCAATAATATCTCACCACTTCTGGTTAAGACTCAGGAAACTCAAAGGAATCAGATACATTCTAATTCTATATTTAATAGAAAGAATGGTCTAGATTCACAAAATAGCTTTAAGGTGTTATGATCTAACAACCTTATATATATTAGTAGACTCTAGAGGAAGCCAGTTCTTAAGTCTCAGAGACCTAACATTGGCCCCCCCCCCCTCTTTTTTTCTTTTTGGGAAACAACAATTGGCTTCAAAAAGAAAAGGGAGTCATTGAGACATAACATAAATATTCCATCGCAAAGTAAGCTAGGAATATAGAAAATTTTGAAAACAAAATTTGTAAAACAAAAAGCCAAGACCATACACTGTAAGTAGTCTATGTAGGATCTTGAATAAATGAGGAAAAGTCTACTCGGTGGAGTTTCCTATAGATAACTGACATATGTAGATATTTTGGATAAAATTCTAGATATGTGAAGCTATGTAATTGTAATAGTCTAAGCTATTAGAATTATAAACTAATTAAATTCTGTTAATTGGAGCGACAGGACAGTTTCCGATGAACAGACACAGACTTAAAATAACCATAATGTGTAATTATTTCCCTTGATCAAATTAAAGAAGGGGAGATAATAAAAGTAGATGGAGTTAACTTAACTATAACTAAGTTATCCATCAGAAGAAAAAAAAAAGTATAGACAAACATAATGGTTAAAACTATTGCTAGACTAATTGTATAACGAATTTTTAGTCAAGCAATAAAATAATACAGAGTTTGCATATAACTGCTGGGAAGAAAAAACAACCTAAACCATTGATAATTAGTTTTGTCTTAGACATATAAAAGCGTTTGATGTCCTGACAAAAAATAAAGAATAAACTGTCAACATCATAACTAAAGAGTTTGACAGAGAATAAGAGAGATAAGAATAAGGTTGATCGCAGCAAACTGTATGACGGTCATAGTTTGGCTAAATCTTACCGTATTGATAAGATTAAACAATAATAAATAAGCTGGATAGAATCTTTCTATACCAGAAGATTGCCATGAAAAGTACTCCTGAGTAAATAATCATGGAAATCAAGAAATGTTAAAAATCCACTTTGATACGAATCAAAATGTTCATAAAAAGAGAAGGACTCAGAGAAAAAGTAATAGTGTGATAATCTCTGAAGAAAGATTATACAATAATACTGATTATTAATCTCAAAAAACACTTAATTTAAAAGTTAAGAGATAGTATTACTATTCTATACGCATATTTAAGAATAGTAAGAAATATATTAATACTAAATAAAAATTATACTACTGAACAAAATTCCCGCTATAAATCATAGGTTAAGCGTAACTATTATTTAAGCAAGGAATTATTAAACATATAACTCTCTATAAAATTACTGCCCGGAAATTTTATAGATAAACATTCAATCAAATTTTTTTTTAGAATTGAATATTAATAGAATAAAATCTATGTCTGCATAATTGGTAATTCCTGAAATATCAAATTACGTACTCGCAAATGAGTTCAGGAAGAAAATACATATATATACTCTCGAGATCTATGTGTAAACCATAGAGAGTAATAATATTATTACCGCGATCCCTGACGGAAGGGTAAAAACATGTATATGAAAGAGATAATAATTAATTTAACGTCATATAGGTTTAAGATAAAATTTGGTTAATCTTTAACCAATATGCAGCAACAGTGACTCGATATTCTGTATTCGTACGTAGAAAAGGAGTACTTAGTCATTAGAATTTTGAATGATTGAAATAGAGATAATGGGATCTAAAAGGATGTATCTCCATGAACTGAATCGAAGGATAATATCCATTCTAAAAAACTAGGGCTTGTTTTAGGCTTAGTTTAACAAGCGTAGAACTGAATTATTTTCAAGTATTCATGAAGTCGTTATGCTCTGAATACTGAGAAAAATGTTAAAATATTGTTTAGGAAATAAAAAAGTGACTGTTCCACAATGTTAGCTAGATTTAAACCTGGAACTTAGCGAGAAGGTCAATCTAATTTAAAAGTAAGATGAGAAAGATAAATAATGAAGATAGATATATAAATATCGGAATAATATATTATCTCCAACAATTATCAAATAATCTGAATGTTTAAAGGCATAAATACTACTCGAAAGTTTATTTACCGAATGTATAATCGGAGAAAACTTTCAGTATGTTCAAAAACGTATCACAAAAGTAAGATCTGACCAGGAACGTAGGTGCAGCACTTACTAAGTTGTGAAGTTAATATAAACATATTTTATATTATAAATTGAAGCAGTGCATTTCAAAATCATCGACATCTTGAAATGACTTATTGTGTGGAAAAATAAATAAATATCCAGTTTCGGAAAGATATTTATCTATATATATAGACCATTTTTGATGCAGACTGGAAATCAAGATATTAATCTTTGCATTATTCGCAAACTGAACTTGAACTCTTAGCGAGAATTACTATGATCCCTTTAACGAATGTAAACATAAAGGAGGGGTAAAGAGATAATTAAGAGTGTCTTAATTCTTTACCGGCTCGTATACTAATAATTAAGGATGTTTTCCCTTTTGTTTAAGCCTAGACTATAGATTGATTAATATAATTATAATAATATCTGCTATTATGAGGTAAACTCTCGTTAATTAACCTCTAAGCATATATCAAAAATATATATCAACATAATCTAGAGCTTCGGTAAGTTTAGAGGAAGGAAATGATTGACTTTGGCAGTTTCTGAATAGTTACAAAGTCAATAAAACAAAATATCAAAAGGAAAGTATTGTATATAAAATCTAATTTAGGCAATAATAATCTGTCACGTACTGAATAATTAATGCCTTTACTAAATATGTATCCATTGTCAATACCAAAGTGCAAGAAAATTTTGATTGACATGGACTCTAGTTATAAATAAAATATTAGAGGTATAGAGCTAGTCGAAGCAAAACTATTCCTCAATAAGATAAAGTAGACCTATAATATACGAGGATTAATTGGGTCTAGAATTATAATCATAATAAAATTATTATTCCAATATGAAGAATCTTCAGCGTAATAGATTCTTACTGAGGCAAAAATATCTGGTATATTGCTATCGTAGTCTTAAATGATCCAGAAGAAAAAAATAAAACAGGCAAAGTAAAGAATGTATCGAATTATATCTATGCCTAAATATAAGATTTTTTTTCTTATTTATTATTTTATAGCAGAGTTTAGACAGAGCACGACTGACCTAGACTCTAATATAATCAATCAAAAGATAGTATAAAATAGAATAATAGCTTATCGGATCAACTATTTTCCATGTAGAAAAGGCAAAAGGAAAATATGTACCTCAACTAGAATTTTAAATCGTAGTAATCTAGAGAGGTAGCGAATAAATAAATAAACTGTTAATTTATTTATCTGGTTGGTGTAAATTTCCGATACCTTAAGAATGAAAAATTAATAGAAAGTAGAAAAGATCGATTGCTACTTTCTTGTCAATTTACTCCTTAGATTACATGCTGATTACATATCGGAGCATGTAGAAGAAAAACAGGGGAGGAAAGAAGAAAATTTTTTATATTTCGTGTATATTTTTCTTCTTATAAATAACGATAGTTTTATAGTTCACCTTTGCCCTAGAGCCGAATAAGGTGAATATGTAAGAAGTTAATCTCTTTGTAGCGAACAAACAAGATATAATTATAGCTGGAAGTATCTTCTACACTTAGTGAATGAATTGCGAATTTGATCGTAACCGATAATTCTTAATTCATTTTCAATAATAAATATATATATAGAATTTAAGTCAAGTTCAAAAGTAACTGGACAGAATTCAACAATATAAATGGCTACTAGGTATTAGAACCCATCGCTGTCATTCAATAACCTATAATCCAAGACTATACATGTCTATAGTGGTTATATATGAATATATGTTGAGCCTGGAACACACTAGTAATCCGACACAAAGTCTACGAAACTACTGCCCGGTGGAATTTCGTTAGAATGACCTGGCACTACTCTACGAAGTGCCTCCCGATGAAATTTTCGTTAGAGCCGGAATTTAAACGCTGTCTAGCGAATTAAAGAGATAAAACATCATTTGAATGACCTGGCACTAGTCTACGAACTGCTGCCCGGTAAGAATTTTGTTATAGTCGGAAGTTTAACTCTTTCTAGCGGATAAAAGAGATAAAACATAAGTTAATTTAAAATATTAATGGAATTACACACCTATAATAAGTCAATGGAATATTAAAAATTCTAGTCTGATTTGGGAAAGACTGTACAGAATTTTTTTTTTTTTTTGTATAAAAAGTTATTATGTATTTCACTTAATAACCTATATCCATTGACTTAAACGTGAATGGAGCTCTATGAACGATAATAGATTGTTCGGGAATTAGTAATCATTATTTTGACACTAGTTACCCGACACAATGACCGGACACTAATATTCGTAACTGTTGCCCGGTAAAGTTACAAGTAATTTGACAAATTGATCGGATAGTAGTATTCGTAACTCTAGTCTGATGAAAAAGGGAGATTATATATGAAAACTGAGCGGGCACAAGTATTCGAAACTGTTTCCCGAAGATAATTAATTATTAGGCAAAAATTGACCAGACACTTTCTGTAAAAGTTTGCCTGGTGAAAAATCAGAAATAATATAATAATATGACCGGGTATAAGTATCAGAAATATTACTGATACTTTGCCCAGTGAAAAATTTTTTTAATAATTAGACATAATGACCGGAAGTTAGTATACGTGACTATTTTGTCCGGTGAAATATGTCAGAAACTAAGTCTTTCCAGAAAATAATTAAATTATTGACTGGAGACTAGTTGACTGGTGACTGGTGACTGGGTGACTGGTGACTGGTGACTGGGTGACTGGTGACTGGTGACTGGTGCCTGGTTGACTGGCACCTGGATGACTGGTGACTGGTGCCTGGTTGACTGGCACCTGATTGACTGGTGACTGGTGAAGCTGATTGACTGGTGCCTGGTTGACTGGTGACTGGTGACTGGTGACTGGTGACTGGATGACTGGTGACTGGTGACTGGTGGACTTAGACTTTATAGGATACTAAGTACCCAAAGATGCCACCTTGATGGGTCTTACCCCGGCAGTATAGCCATATGGGGTGGGGCTCCCATCAGTAAAGAATTGTCTTATAACCCATCAAGGTTGACAAGTTCTTTACAATCAGCTTCTCCACCATGAGAATCTTTAGCCAACTGAAGATCTCTGCAAACAAAAGTCCAGGAAAAAACATATCGTAATTGCTGAATAACCTGGAACGAAAAGAACAAAAATATTCTGCATATATAAACACGACTATCGAACCGATCGCGCACGAGCGTTGTGCCGAAAAGCGAGAGTCGCCAAAACGCATGTGGAAAAAGACCAGTCAAAAATACATGAAATCGAAAATTGAAAATTTTAAATAATAACACAGAAAGTGAAAGGAGTGATAAATAAACAAAAGAAACACAAGGATAGATAAATTTATCCGTGAGGAAAGAAATAATCCAAATTTCTATCACAGGTAAATAATCCTTGTTGAATTTCTTTGTCCACAGAAAAGAAACTGACACGTGGTCAATTGAGCGGGAAGAGTTACGTCACACAGGTAACTGCCTAAGGGACCTTCTGGTTTAAGACTTTAATTAACGACTGAAAGGTCGTTTTTTCTGTGGAAGGTGTGAAAACAGAATAGAATAGCACATTATCTATAGGTTAATGTATTATGAAGTTAAAATGGCATGGCCCAAATCAACCTATAAATTTCACAGTCTGATCTGTGCAGCTGTCATCTGAGAAAAGAGTCTGTAATGTACACTAATTCATTGAGTAGACAGCAAAGGCAGCCATGATTGGACTTGTGGATGATGTTTAATTGTGGCCTTTCCAGTTTTCAGTTGGCCTGATGATCTGTTTTTTCATGATAGCAATTCAGGATACTCCTTCCTGTAATTTATTCAATACCACAGCTTTATTATATGAAGAATATAGCAGTTGTACACTATGCTTATGCTTTAGCAATTTAGGGCAACTGATATTTTGGTAAATTTTCTGCCATTTTTAAACTCTGCCACATCATAGTTGGTTGTACGTGTGTCAATCAGTGGATTTTTACCAAACTTGGTGTGTGCATTGATATTGTTGACATCTGGTTTGGGATTGCTAATGGGCAAATTTCGTCAATTTTTGATAGAGTTATCTGCCCGCCACCATCCATATTTTCATTTCTGGACAATTACTTTAGTAAATGTCAGTGGATTTTCATTAAACTTGGTATGTACATTGATATTGTGGAGATCTGATTTGGGATTGATAATGGGCAAAATTTGTAAATGTTTTTAGTTATCTGCCTGCCGCCATCCATATTTTCATTTCTGGATAATAACTTAATGAATATGAATGGATTTTCACCAAACTTGGTATGTGCATTGATATTGTGGAGGTCTGGTCTGGGATTGCTAATGAGCAAATTTTGTCAATTTTTCATACAGTTATCTACCCGCTGCCATCCATATTTTTGTTTCCATAACAACAATAACTTGTGTAAATATAAATGGATTATCACCGAACTTGGTATGTGCATTGATATTGTGGAGATCTGGTTTGACATCGCTAATGGGCAAATTTTGTCAGTTTTTGAAGGAGTTATCTGCCCTCTACACCATAATGGCAAGGTATGATGGTTTCACATTTTTATTCACAAGGGAGACTTTTGTTCACAATGGAGACAACTTTTGTGACTTCCTTTTGGAGAAGACTCATTTCAGAAGGGAGCAGAACCAGTCTCTCTTAAAAGTGTATCAGTTTCCAATACATGCATTATTTAGGACTATTTATGATGTACCCATATATGTAGTTTGATATAGAGGATCAGTCATATATATATTCATTGTGTATGTTTGATTTCTAAACAAAATTGTTATCTTTTTCAAATTGAATTTTCTTGATAATTTTTTTAAATATATATTTTTTTTTTTTTTTTATAAAAACACTCCAAAAGTTACAGAGGAAGAAAGGTGCTGACATTTCCAAATGAGTTCTATGGATGCAACATTGAGCAGTTTTGCTGTACAATGGTGGAGATTTTCAAAAATATAAAGTTCTACAGGTTTTTTTAAGTCCATGATTGACATCCATATGCACTTTTCAGGTAATGCATACTATCGATAGCTAGTCATTGCTTAATGCATGCTGTTGCATTGCTATTTACAAGCATTCAGTCAACCTCGGCTTTAATTTTATAGACAGTTCAGGGCAGAATATTTAACTGGGTTTTCTCTTTTATTCTTCAAGAAAAGTGACGTACAAAAATCATTCTAGAATCTTCTCACTTAGACAATTCTAATCATATTCAAGAAGGTGCATTTTTATGAAGGAAATTGTAATAAACACAAATATTTCACATTTTAATCATGGATATGATCTTGGGTTCTGACAGTCTTGAGGGACAGTGCTCTTTGACTTTAAAACTCTACAGAACTTCAGAAAATTGTAAAACCATCATCTGATTACAGTGAAACTGGCAGATGACATATCTTATTTTTTACCCAGAAAACAAATTGCATATTGTCTCCAATGTTTTCTGGAAAAAACATCATCAATTTGACATCTGCTGAAGTAGTCTAGAAAGTGGTAAAGGTTAAAATGTTCTGGGTCCAGTTGTTCAAAGCATTGTTAGCTTAAAGAGCTTGTTAGTGGTCAAACTGTTAACTGTTCTAGTAATACCTAATTCACAGATATTTTTGTTGAAAAAATGTGAGTAGCTTTTGCAAATATTACTCACTTTTTTCAGCAAAAATATTAGTGTATATGCCATATTTAATATGATCAAAGTTTTAACAATACGTTAGCTAACGACATCGTAGTTTTGAACAACTGGGCCCTGATAATCTTTTGAAAATATTTCCTTTTCACTGCTGTTGAGTTTGTGCATGTACCAGTGTAAAATATTTCATTGACAGGGATTTAGCTGAACAATTCACCAACTGTACACTGATGACCTACCTGCCAGGATTTACAGGTTAGTACTCAATTGATGTTATATGAATAGAGATCAACCAGATTAGCCTCTATTGCATCACCATGTGTTCCTCTTGACCCCACTCCCTCCGCACACACACACACACACACACACACACACACACACACACACACACACACACACACACACACACACACACACACACACACACACACACACACACACACACACACACACACGTGTGTGCATGTGTGCACGCATGCATGCACACACACACCATGCATGCACACACACACACACACACACACACACACACACACACATACAGATGAGCAAGGTAGATATTGTTTTTAGTACAGATCCTTTGGCAGTGGCATCAATGTTGGTATTGGCATGCCTGTCTCTTGAAAAGTTTGGATCATGCCATGCATTACTTCCAGAGTTATGCCACTTCATACAATGTCTTGGTCATATCTTCTTTGTTGTTTCAGAGAGCATCACTAAATTTACTGAAGTTATACATTTAAGGATGACAATGTTTTATGTATAAAATTTGGATTATGATTTCCACAGTTATGCTATTTGGTACAAAATCCGTGTCAAGGCTATATCTGCTTAACCAGCTGAAGGAGCGTCATCAAATTGGGATGGATTATGCATCTTGGTTTTGTGATGCAATATTTCCAGAAGGATTGCCATTGTGATATTATGTGTCCTTTGTCCTATCCCTATCCTTTAAATCAGTTGAAGGAGAATGATCAAAGTTGTGTATACATCTCAGCATGATGATATGTTGTCTTTATGCTAAAAGTGTTGGGTCTAGTAATGTAGTAAAACCTGAATAATAGCCTTTGGTATACAATCTTTGGGAAAAAATTTCCATGCAAGGGCTTATATTTCATGTAACCCTTTAAGTGCTAAGCAAAGTTGTTGCAGATTTTTTTTTGTTAGTTTTCAGAGAAAATAAGACTTGGCATATTATGCAAATCATCTGCTAAGCAGATGATTCATATGAAATGCCAAATCTTATTTTCTCTGAAAAAAAAAATCAAAGTGTTGTCTATGCAGCTTTGATTAGCACTTTAAAGATAAATTTAGAAATGTATAATTTTGTTGCATAAAACACCTGTCACTTAAACAGCGATCAGTCCTTTAGAAAAGATTTTAAGCAGTTTGGTATTTTTGGCTATTTCTACCCACCCATTTCTCATTCAGCTTGGTATCAGGATTTTTCTTTTGGTTACCCTGTCTTATTCATAGGTGCAAGAATTACTGATATGTGGGTATTTATCCCATTTTTTTTTTTTTTTTAAGGAATCTTAATTTAGTAAATATTCCAAAATCCAGCTTATCTTGAACTTAGCATAGCTCCAGATAAGAGAGGATAGCCACATAATATTTTTTTTATTTCTCCATGAATACATAATTGTGGGTACTCACTAGAAACACCTCAGTGAGGTGCTTTTAATGAATACCACAACACATTTTCATGTAGAAATAAGAAAAATGTCTGTAGTTTCAGTTGAAAAAAAGTGTCTGATCTGATGCTATGATTGTGAGATGTAAATAAACGTATTTACCATGTGTATTTGAACAGACAGGCCTGAGCAAACAGTGTAGAACCAGATGAGATGCTGCAGAGCACAGTGTCTTATCATGGTTTACAGTTTGCCACTCATCCAGCAATTTTTAGACACAAAATTGGGTAGTAAATTGTACTTGTACAAGTTTTAGACTATGTATGGTAAGGATTTGAGGTATCCAAATACTTAGAGTAAACATGATATTTGTTTAATTTCAGGTCACAGGTTATTAAACACAATAAAAATTCCAGGCTATGAAGTGTTCGAACTAGAGCAAGAATTCAACAAATGGTTTGTATATGTACTTTAATTTAACTTTAGTGCAGTTTTTATTTCCTGGTCTTTCTTTGGAACCATAGAAAATGGGATAGAAGTTGTCCAGGAAGTGCCACAACCACAGAACAGAGCCTACTAATGACACCAAGAAAAGGAGCTAACAAAACGTGACAGACAGTACACAAGTCACAAACCAAAGAAAACCAAAGCAGCCGTTGAGCCCATTTTGAGTAATGCTCTGTATCGTACTGCTCATGAACAAATTCAGTAAAAGCTATTTTCATTTCTGTAGTGTGTTAATTGCTTTCAAATGATCCATCTTTTCAGAATCTGTTCATTGTTATTTGAGCTACATCATAAAAAGGAACGCTATCTTAACCCTTGTCATGCTGAATAAATTAAGATGCCATGCCCACTTCTAATTTTCAGCCAATCAGATTACTTGATCAAGATTGTTGATATAAATTCACATACTTATTGGCAAACAGTGCAGATCCAGATCAGTTGGCTTCTTCAGAAGCCAATTGATCTGTATCTACACTGTTTGCAAAGGCAGGGTATATCCGGGATCAGCAGGACCAGGGTTAACACTTTGCATGCTAGGTAAAATTTTCAGCAGATGACTATTTTGCAATATTTTCTGTCTTTTCCCAGAAAATAAGCTTTGACATTTCAAGCTGATTGGAATCTTCGCTGGGTGCACATGTTTTCTGAGATTGTGGCTTATTTATATGTTGGTATTATCATTGTAGGAAAGAAAAGACAGTTGAGGTTTATCAGCAACAGATAACTTGTATGATGAGGTTCAAACATGAAGTATTACAGTTGAAATATACAGTAAGTATTTATGTATTCTGTGTATGAGTAGAATCATAGAACCTGTTAACCATTGTCCTGCTGAACCTGAATAGGTTCTGCTTTTGAAAACAGTGTAGATCCAGATCAGTTGGCTTCTGAAGAAGCCAACTGATCTGGATCTGCACTGTTTGTCATTCAGTACGTGAATTTATATCAACATTCTGGATTAAGTAATCTGATTGGCTGACAGTTAGAAATGGGTGTGGCATTATAATTTATTCAGCATGACAGGTGTTAAGGAGTAGTATTTTATGATAATTCTGGGATAATTTTCTCCTGTTCTCCATAAAGACATGTGTTATTTGGTACTCTTGACAAGGCCTTTCTAATGAGTACCCACAACATATGTCTTTTATGGAGTGTCAAGGCACTTCTAATGAGTATCCACAACATATGTATTTGTGGAGAAATAAGAAAAATTATCCCAGAATTATCACCAAATACACTTTAGATCCAATATATCACTATACTAGGGGTACAGGGTCTGATATCAGGATATAAGTCAAGACATGTATAACGACGTAATAAGGCTCACTTTCCGAGACATCTCTGATCAGTCCGCATTAAATGTCATTTGGTCAAGCTGTTAGCCGTGTTTCCCAATTAAAATAGGACAAGTATTGCTCAAGGGAAGTATATAGATGAAGCATTATGTCAAACAAGTAATTTTAATAGAGACCAGCAGATAAACTATGTTTGAACACAAGGAATTGAATTTGAAAGTTAAGGACACCGTTGTTATTGTTTCATAATGTCCTGCTGTTGAATTTTTGGCACATGCGGTAAAATCCTGGATGGCTAAAAAGTAAAATCAATTTCAGTTTCATTGCAGTTCATCTTTGTGATTCATTGGCTTCATATACGGCATTTGTTTTGTTATTTTTTGTTCCTCATCTCTCCTTGTTTTGGTTCCTCCGAAAGGTTGTGCTCAATGATAGTGGCATTTCCTGGGTGTCTTCATTTATATTTTGACTGACAGAAGATTCATATGAAATGTTAAGTCTTATTTTCTCCGAAAAAATAATGTGTATTACTTGATGTAAATGGTGTCATTCTATTTCTAGGCAGATAATGATTTTGTATTGAAAAAAAGAAGAAAAAAACAACAACAAAAAACAAAAAAAAACAACAACAAAGAAACAAAAAAAAAAAAAAAAAAAAAAAAATCAAAACAAAAGTAATAATAAAAAAAATATTCTTAGAAAAGAAATTTCATAGTATTCACAAGTTTTTTTAATTTTGACAGTTTTTATCTCAGACTGTCTCTATCAGCTAGCTTTCATAATACACTTCAGTGAAAGACAATGCAAGAATAGGACAATTATAACATATGCTGGTCATGATAGCTTCTGGTTATGCCAGTACATTTATGCTGTCTGAATACTGCCTCTGTTGCTCACTTATAGAAATTGATACTGTAGAATATATGGACAAACAGAGAATGCCCTAATCAGACAATTTGGATATGCTGGCCAATTTGGATGCCTTCACTGTTTGCATATGGCATAAAGGCAATTTTCTTGCATTAGTCACCATATATGAATGTTCTGTAAATTTAACCCTTGTCCTGCTGAACCTGGATGTACTCTGCCTTTGCAAACATTGTAGATCCAGGTCAGTTGGCTTCTGAAGAAGCCAACTGATCTGGATCTGCACTGTTTGTCATTCAGTATGTGAATTTATATCAACAACCTGGATCAAGTAATCTGATTGGCTGACATTAGAAGTTGGTGTGGCATCTTAATTTATTCAGCATGACAAGGGTTAAGACAAAATGTTGAGACAGATTTGTTCAAATTTTCTTTTCTGGTTATATCTTATTGTGAATTTTGTACATACCACATATGTCCTAACCATTCAGCTAGACATGCCTGAGCAAAGAGTGTAGATCCAGATCAGATTTAACCTAAAGGTCAGGATCATGTAGATCCTGATCTTTAGATTAAGAGTTTAATCTGGATCTTAACTGTGTATGCTTGCCATTCTGTCATCAGCTTGATTTAGATATCACCAGGTAGTCATATAAATTTGTTTAAAACTTACAAATAAAGTAAGGAATCAAATTGTTTAAGTATTAACCCTAGTCCTGCTGAACCTGGATATTCACTGACTTTGCAAACAGTGTAGATCCAGATCAGTTGGCTTCTGAAGCCAACTGATCTGGATCTGCACTGTTTGCCATTCAGTATGTGAATTTATATTAACAATCTGGATCAAGTAATCTGATTGGCTGAAAATTAGAAATGGGAGGGGGAACTTAATTTATTCAGCAGGACAAGTATGTAAGCTAAACCTCCATTTTTGTTTAGGCAGCAAAACAGAGCCAGCTTCTAGAAACATTGTTGGAAGAAAATGAAAAATTGAAGACAGACAAATTAGTAGCAGGTGAGTAACAGTCTAATTTCAGGATCTAAAATGTCAGTGGATACACTTTCAAGGGAGGTCACTTTGACCTGAAAATATTCGCCTCATTTCTCAAAGTGAGTCTACTCTAAAGAAAAGAAAGTTGACCCCAGGTGTGTGTGGTGTTGGATGGGGTAGGATTGGGGGAGGCAGATTTTCCTTTCTTTGAAGAATTGCCTGTGTTTGGTTTAAACATATTTTATTTAGAATTATCAACGAACATGAACTTTGTAAACAATGAAACATGGTCTGATTGTGAGAGAAAAGATTCATTATCAGTGAAGCAAATTCTGTTCTGCTGGAGTTGTCTGGCTTTGAAATGAGGCTCTAACCAGCTTTTTTAGTCGGCCACAGTGGCTCAGTTGGATATGGTCCAACTGGTGATCAGGTTGCGGGTTTGACCCCATCGGGCCGGCAACACTCTTTCATGGAGATTTGATCAAGAATTATTTTCTATGGACATTCTCTCCCTTCGCTGATGCAAGAAGGGCAGTTTTCAGTTTCTGGCAAAAGAATGTGCATTGTACTGGTATTCGCTTAGAGGACTCTGCCTGCCCAGTAAATGTGTGGCTAGGTAAACTTGGGCCTTAAAACCTCAACACAAGCAAACTAACATAGGCTTTGAATATTGTCTTTTTGAAGTGTATCTATCACCTTGAATTTCACTAAAGCCAATTTTTTACTGGGTAAAATGGACCATGCTTCCACCTGTTACCAAACTAACCCTAATTGTTGGGAATATGTAAATGTCCTAAATTATCATACACCAAAGTTTCTGACAAAATAACATTTGCAAACAGTACAAACCCAGCTCAGAATGCTCCTTCAAGAGCAGTCTGATCAGGTTCTACATTGTTACCATTCCACTAAGTAGTTTATGAAATAACTGTGTAAAAACAAAATTTAGGTCAAAAAAGTGTAGAATAAAGTTTTGAAAATATTAGGATAGTTACAATATCCCAGTCCATCTTAGTTCCTCTAAAGCTTTTAAATTGTGTTCATTTTACTGTAAGATTATATGCCAGAGATTACTGGCTGAGTGCCATACACAGTAGACCTGGATCAGACTGCTTCATAGGAGCAGTCTGATCTGGGTCTGTACTGTTTGATTAGAGGATCCTGTCCAGTAGAATTACTATAGAATACAGTCCAACCCCGATAGCTCGAACACCAATGGCTCGTTTACCGTGGCTAATTCGAGCTCATTTTTAAGTCCCTACGAAGTTCTTCTGATAGCTCAAGAAAACAAATATTTAGGGAAATGTTTTTAATTTATCATGAAATTGTATGTTGTGTGTACTCATTAGAATTGCCTCATCAAGGTGATTCTAATGAGTACACTCAACATACAATTATTGTGTAGAAAATCGGAAAAAAATCCCTAAATTATCGCCATTTGCTTCCTGACTTAGCACCATAATTAACTCTCAGTGGCTTGAACCACCCATGTCTTGAACAATTTTCTATGGTCCCAAATATGTTTGAGCCATCGAAGTTCGACTGTATAATAAATTGTTGGGTTTTGTAATACGAGTGTCTTTCCAGAAACAAATACATATGAGCTAGCACAAAATGAAACCTACAATAAGGCTTGTGTGATCAGCAAAGACTCAGATCAGCCTGTGCATCTGCACATCTGATAAGACTCTTCCCTGATTGCATGTGCCTTATACAACCTCCAGGCTACCCAAAGAGGGATAAACTAGAATCCTTTCTATACTTGGTGGATGTACAGGCTGATCTTTGCTTGTCACAATGGTCTTATTATAGGTTTTGTTGTGTGCTGGCTCATATATGGTGAGAAGGCATTTTTTTCCAATTTGGTACACATAAAATTAGATTTTAAGATTTTTAATTGGTCTGTATGATTTTTTTTATTAAATCTTTAGCAGCCATTTCTACATTTTTTATTCCCCTGCCATGAAGTGGAAGGGGGCATATAGTTTGACCCTACGTCATATGTCCATATGTGTGTACATCACACTTTATAGTATTGTTATGTCTTTGCAACTCCTCCTATAGTTTTTAAGGAAAGGGTTTGAAACTTGCATCATAGTAAGGACAGACTGAGCATATACATAAAGGTTGCAGAACTCTGATTGAATTATTATTGATAGAGCTGCATACCCTTGATTTACTTAGAAAATTTGTCTTATACGAGGGATTTTCGAAATGAATTGCTTATTGTCCTCTAGCTCGATATCCACGTGGGGCACGATAAAAACCAATACATACCTGTATAGGGTTATTCAATATCTACACAATGGTGTATAAATGTACATGTTAGACTAAGTGTAAGACATAAAATTTGCCATTTGAATACACGCAGTCATTGACCACTGCAGTAAAAATGGTTGGTAGAAGCGTCGACAAAAAAGATGAAATACGGGCTTACATCAAAGCTCGCTCAAAACTTGGTTGTTCTTTGAAGAAGCTGATGACTGAAATTTCTACTGCTTTTGGACCTTCTTGTGTGTCTTATGACACAGTTCGGCGGTAGAAAAAGAAATTTGAGTCTGGTGTAGAGTCCATCAAAAATGCACCGAAATCAGGTAGGCCAAAATCTGCATCTCGTAAAAAAATCGTTTCCAAAATAAAGGAAATGATTGAAGGAGATGCCAGATTTACAGTTCGTGATATTGCACGAAAGGTAGGCATATCACTTTCAACGGTTCGCCTTATTTTGAAGAAGCATTTGAAAGTCAGAAAGATTTCTGCTAGATGGGTGCCACATCTGTTGACTGACGAGCAAAAGAGGCAACGGGTTAAAGTGGCCAAAAAGCTGCTTCAAATGTTTCCAAAATATGACAAAAAGCAGTTTGCCAATGTCGTCACAGGTGATGAAACCTGGGTCCATTATTTTGAGCCCGTCAGAAAGGTTAGCAATAAGATCTGGGCCACTAAACACAGCAAACGCCCAATAATTGCCAAACGTTCTTTGAGTACAAAGAAGGTTTTGTATGCAATCTTCTTCTCTGGTGAAGGAGTCGCAATAAAAGTGCCAGTGAAAAAGGGCAAAAGCATCACCAGAAAGTACTACAAAGACGTAGTACTGAAGAAACTGAAAAAGTATTATCAGAAACGATGCCCTGCCACTGGTTTTAAACATGTCCGTCTTCTACATGACAATGCCTCAGCTCATACCTCCGCAATAGTTACGGCATTTTTGAAGAAAGAAAAAATAACTGTTTTGCCTCACCCCCCGTATTCCCCAGACCTTGCCCCATGTGATTTCTTTTTGTTTCCGAAATTGAAAGCATTCCTTGCTGGGCGGAAATACCAGTCCCGACAGGCACTTGGATCTGCCATTCATCAGTACCTTATTACTGTGCCCAAATCAGCGTACCGTGACGCCTTCAAGAAGTGGATACATCGGCTGAAACTTTGCATTTCTAGCCACGGGGAGTACTTCGAGGGCATGAAATGAGTACTTTTGGGCTTACTTGAAATTTGAAGTCTCCAGACAGAAATAAGCAATTCATTTCGAACATCCCTCGTACATATGGTGTAGTAGGGTTCGTTTCTCTGCAACTTCTCCTACAGTTTTCAAAGTGAGAATATTATAGGCAGGGCATGTGCATAAGAGTCACAGAAAACAGATTTATTTTTTTATTGCTAGATACATACCCTTAATTTACATAGAAATTTTACCATATTCACATTACATGGTGGAGTTCATGTCTCTGCAACTTCTAGTCAAACTACCTGTAATGGGGGACATTCATCCCTTTCAGGGATCATCTAGTTTAATTTTTAGCTCACCTGGACAGAGTCCTGGAATAGCCATAGCATTACCCACCTGCATTAGTGTTGGCATTGGCGTTTGTGTAGGAGAATGTTAAAATCTTTTTAATACCTCATATTTTCCAATCCAGACAATGGGTTTGGTATATATTTGGTATGGATATAGGTCCAAAATTTTATTTAGCAATACTTCCAACCATGCCTATGGCCTTAGGGTCAAAGTCATAGACTTATATGTTAAAGTTTTGTGTTAGAAAAAAGTTTTTAACAGCTCATATTTTCCAGACCATACGATGGATTTGGCTTATATTTTGTATGATGATGCAATATAGATCCAAAGTTTTATCCAGTAATACCCGCAATGATGCCTATGGCCTTAAGATCAAGGTCAAGGGTTTAGAACTTTTATGTTAAACTTTAGTGTTAAATTTTTGAACAGCTCATATTTTCTAGACCATACAATGGATTTGGTTTATATCATAATGACAATAGATATAGGTCCAAATCTTTATTCAGCAATACCACCACATGCCAATGGCCACAGACTTAGAACTTTTGTATTATAGTTTAACATCAAACTTTCCAACAGCACATATATTCCAGACTCTTTCATGTATTTGGTTTAGAGTTGATATGATGATAGATATCAGTCAGAAGTTCTGTTCAGCAATACCCTCACCCACACCTATGACCTTAAGATCAAGGTCTCAGACTCAGAACTTTTATGTCAAAGATTTGCCTCAAAGTTTTTAACAGTGCATATTTTCCAGACCATATGGTGGTTGGTATGATGATAGATATAACTTAAGCAATACCCCCTACCCTTGCCAGTGACCATAAGGTAAAAGTAAAAATTAAGTAAGACTGATTTATAAGACACTATGTTTGTATAAAAGCAATCTCATGATCGAATGACCTTAAAGTGCTGAACAAAACTTGCAGCAAACAACATTCTAAACTCCCTCCCTCATTTCTCAGAAAAAACGAGTCCTGACATCCCATGGCAGATGTCTCACACGAAATGCCAATGTCTACCCTCTCTAAAAAAAAAAGAAAACAAGAAGAAAAAAAAACAACTTCAGAATGCTGTCCGCTGCAGTGGTGATTGGCTCCACAAACTGACTTATAAGACACTATACTTGTATAAAAACAGTCACATGATCACTCAACCATTAAAATACTAAGCAAAATTTGCATCAGACAACATTCTTCATTCCCTGCATCCATTTCTCAGAGGAAAACAAGTCCTGATTCCCCATGTGAATGGTCTGCTAGGCATATGACTCGGTGAAATACCAAGACCTACCCTTCCCGAAATATAACAGAGAAGCTCCTTACAAGTGCTGCCTGTTTCAGTTGTGATCAGTGCCCCAAGGATTAAAATTTAAAATTCTCCTTTGGAAGGTTTGAAAATCTGATCAATTTAACTGAAAAATGGATTCAATTTAACCCCACTTAAGCCCATTTATATTTCCTCTGATTAAATTAAGAAAAGCAGATAGAATACTGTTGAGTTTACTCAAATGGTCATGCTCCTTTGATCACTGCTATACCCACCTATGGTAAAAACAGCTTAAAATCCTTCTTCATAACCAAGAAAACTTTAATCCAGAATCTTGGTAGGTTGCATTGGGGATGGAAAATCTACTAAATTCATTCAAATGATGATTTTTGGTTCACCTTTGACCTTTTTATGTCAAGTTCAGATTTGCCTCTTTATATATTTGTGTGGGGAAAAATGTTGAAAAGTCATTTTCTCAAACTGTATGAAAAAAATATAAATGAAGATACCCAGGAAATGCCACAATCATGAAGAACAGGCTAATGATGGAAACTTACAGTGTATGGTGAGTAGCAAAAGCCTTCAGTTAGAATAAAAACATGATCCCTTGGGGGTAATCTGCCCCTGCAGCTGGACTATACACACACATATAAACACATTGTCTTTAACCCATTGTAGACTGAATAAATTCTTCCACACTATAATGTTGGAAGAATCTAATTATGATTTTAGGTATGTCAGGCTATGTGATTTAGATATTCCTAGAGATAAATGGTTGAACTATTTGCAAACAGTGAAGACCCTGATCAGACGCCGCATTCTGGGTTAAAGGACTTCTCATTTGAAATTGCTGGGCCAGTTTTCACTAAATTCTACATAGAGCCTTCTGTCAAAGGAGGAATTGAGAGTTTGTTCAAATGGTCAAATGGCATGGTGACTGCCATGTTGATATGCTGTAAATACCAGAACTGAGAAAGCTTATACATATATAAAATCATAACTCATTAAATAAGTTGCCTTTGCAATATTAGAAAATGTTGCAGTATATTACCTTTTTCTCTCCAAGTCTGTATACTTGTTCATATAGAATTAGAAAGCAAAATAAAGATTAAAGAAAATGTAACAGCATTTGTGTTTCCTTTTTATTTCCCCCGCCACAAATTGTAGTGGGGGAGGGGGTGCATATAGTTTTACCCTGTCATATGTTTGTGTGTCCATCCATTCACCCTTCGTCCATCCGTCACACTTTATAGTAGTTTTCAAGATTATGGTTTGAAACTTGCACCGTAGAAAGGATATAGACTGAGCATGTTCAAAAAAGTCACAGAACTCTTGATCGAATTATTATTGGTAGAGTTACATACCCATAATTTACTTAGAAAATTTATCTTATACACATGGCATAGGTTCATGTCTCTGCAGCTCCTCCTACAGATTTTAAGGTAATGATATAAAACATGAACAATAATAGGAACATAGGCTGGGCATGTGCATACAGGTGACAGAACTCTGATTGAAGTTTTATTGCTAAAGTTATTTACCCTTTATTTACATAGAAATATGGCCTTATACTCTTACTGCATAATAAGGCTTGTGTCTCACAACTTCTCCTACAGTTTTCAAGATAATTTTTTGAAACTTGCAGCAAAGTAAGAATATAGGCAGGTCATGTGCATTATGGTCACAGAACTTTGATCAAATTTTATTGCTAGAGTAACATCCCTGAATTTACTTAGAAAGCCTGATACACATGGCATAGTAGGGTTCATGTCTCCATAGCTTCTAAAGTTTTCAAGATAATGATTTCAAATTTGTAGCTGTTTTTTGTTCAAAATAATAAATCTACAAAGCTAAACTGGCTGTATCGGAGGCATTCATCCCCTTTAAGGAACATCTGGTTATTGTAATGAATATATGAAAGAGAAGGTATAGATCGATACATCTAACAAAAGTTTTTTTCATAGTGCTGGATTCAGGAGGGATACAAAGTGATTTGTAATATTGTACATACTGAGTACTGAGATTTTATCATGGAAATCAACAGAACTATTTCAACCACTACCTGCCTTCTTCACAGGTTTAACAAAACATTTTACATATTGGGGGAACATTATTACATGATGTGCTATGGCTTTTAGATGGTTAATATGTTGAAGGTTTTTTTTTAACAGGCATTTTCTGTGAGTATAGTTGATCTTTATTGGCAAAGGCAGAACATATGGGAATCATATGTGTCTTAAAGACACAATTTTTATGCCCCGCCACCAAAAAAGTGGCGGGGTATTATGTTATACCCTCTGAAATTTTGAGTGTTCGTCCGTCCATCAGCTCCCCGCAACTCCTCCTACAGTTTTAGGCCAATCCTTTTCAAACTTTACGGGCACTTTTAGGATGGTCTGAAGATATGCATATTGTTTTTTCAGAATCCTGAAATTATTTTATATCACCTTTTTTTCATTTTTAATTTAGACTTTTTTCGAGCATTAATACTACAGAAATGTATAGGGAGTATGTACCTTCTGCCCGCAACTCCTCCTACAGTTGTAGGCCAATCCTTTTCAAACTTTACAGGTGCTTTTAGAATGGTCTGAAGATATGCATATTGATTTTTCAGATTCCTGAAATTATTTTTTATTACGTTTTTTTTTCATTTTTAACTTAGACTTTTTTCGAGCCCTAATACTACAGAAATGTATAGGGAGTATGTACCTTCTGCCCGCAACTCCTCCTACAGTTTTAGGCCAATCCTTTTCAAACTTTACAGGCGCTTTTAGGATGGTCTGAAGATATGCATATTGTTTTTTCAGAATCCTGAAATTATTTTTTATCACATTTTTTTTTTCATTTTTAACTTAGACTTTTTTTGAGCCCTAATACTACAGAAATGTATAGGGAGTATGTACCTTCTGCCCGCAACTCCTCCTACAGTTTTAGGCCAATCCTTTTCAAACTTTACAGGCCCTTTTAGGATGGTCTGAAGATATGCATACTGTTTTTTTTCAGAAACGCTTAGGTTTTTCAAAATTACAGGGAACACTCGGCTGTGGTAAAATACGTATCTACCTGCTAAGGATACACTATTAAAAAAAAGTCAGAAAAGGCCTTGTTTGATGATAATTATGCGTTTTTTTCTAATTTTATTTATAAAGGCATATGTTGTGGGTACTCATTTGAATTGCATTGACTTGTCGATGCAATTCAAATGAGTACCCACAACATATGCCTTTATAAAGAAGTAAAGAAAAAGTACACTTGCTGTAATCTGAAGACTACGGAATTTCTCGACTGCGCTTATAGGGATATGTGCGGTAATTAGATTGAATACGGTAGATTGTTTTCAGCCCTTATACTACAGAAGTGCATAGGGAATATGTCCCTGTGTGGCGGGGCATGGTACATGGCTTGCAGTTTTATTATAGTCTGTATTTGAAATTGTATTCTGTATAGTTTATGCGTCACACACCTACTATGTATTCTCATGTCAAGTTTTGTGTTTGAAGAAAATCAGATGTTCTTACATTTTTGTAATTCTATGTAGGAAATCAGCAAACTAGTTAATGTTTCACTTGCTAAACTCCCTTCATTCTGAACAAAATATTAGCAGGATATTTTAAAACATTTTTTATGTTCCTAGCTTTGGAGAAGTTGAGAAGTTATATTGTATTGGCCTTATCCATCTGTCAGTCTCTCTGTCCACGGATCTTGCATTATGTTCCACCATATAGGTTTATGTGACTTATTTCATGAATTAGCGAACATTTATAGTCCCATAATGTACTATTCTTACAGACATCCCTCTGTCTGTAATGCTTTTTTGCATGGGTCAAAACAAAAGAGCCATGTATGCTAGGGTCTTGAAATTTTGTTTGCAGATTTTCCATGAAAAATTAGTTGCTCTGTATGTTTTTTTTTTTTATTTGCTTGTTTTTTTCTTTTTATTTTTACTTGCAGAATAATGCCCACTTTTAAGAAAATTAAATTACAGTTATCAAATTTTCAAATTTAGGAAAATATGTTTGAACTAGGGCTTTGATATTTGGCATACTGTTTGGCACTGATTTATAGATCACCTGATAAAATTTTGGACAAAATTAGTTCCATGTAAGCTTAGTTTCAATAAAAATCTAAAATGTTGCCCTTGCAAACATAGCATAAGTGGAAAGAGCCAACTGATTTCAGTGAAAATGATAATTTTCTGTTCGGACACCATTTAATAATAATAATATTTTGGTCAGTTTTGTTGATATCATTTGAGGTAGAACAATTGATATGGCCTGCATTAAAAAATATCTGAAACAGTTTTTAGCTCATCTGACACAGAGCTTACCAGCCTCTGTGGCTCAGTTGGATGCGCCGTCCGACTGGAGACCAGGAGGTCGCGGGTTCAACCCCCGCCGAGGTCCGCAACATTCTTTCGTTGAGATTGATTATGAAATATTTTCTGCGGTCATTCTCTCCCTTCCGCTGATTCAAGAAGGGCAGTTGTCAGTTTCTGGCAAAAGAATGTGCACAATACTTGTTAACCGCTTAGAGGACTAGTCCTGCCCAGTAAACATGTGGCTAGGTAAACTGACTGCGCTCGACATGACCCCATTGGGTTGACTGGGCCGTAAAACCTCAACACAAACAAACATCTGACACAGAGTGCTCAAGGTGAGCTATTGTGACCACCCTGTGTTCGTCATACATGTTTTGTGCATCATCAACATTTAAGTTGTTCACCCTCTAGAAGCTACAATTTTGCTTCAATCTTTATGAAGCTTTACCAGAAAGTTTGACATAATGATGTCTCCGTCAGATTTGAATATGTCAGATCAAAATCTAGGTCACTAGGTCATATTTCTTTAAAAACCTTGTTCACCCTCTAGAGGCCACAGTTTTGCTCCAGTCTTCACGAAAGTTCACCAGAATGTTTGTCTGGATTATATCTTGGTCAAGTTTGAAATTGGGTCATGTTGGGTCACAAGGTCAAATTTCTTTAAAACCTTGTTTACCTTCTAGAGGCTACAGTTTGCTTCAATCTTCATGAAACTATACCAGAATGTTTGTCTTGATGATTTCTTAGTCAGGTCGGAATATGGGTCATATCAGATTAAAAATAGGTCACTAGGTCAGATTTATTCAAAACCTTGTTCTCCCTCTAAAGGCCATAGTTTTGCTTCAATCTTTATAAATTTTTACCAGAATGTTTCTCTGGTGATATCTCAGTTAAGTTTGAACATGGGTCATGTTGGGTCAAAAGTAGGTCAAATCTCTTCAAAAACCTTGTTCACCCTCTAGAGGCCACAGTTTTGCTGTAATCTTCATGGACCTTTACCAGAAAGTTTGGTTTGATGATATCTTGTTCAGGTATGAATATGGGTCATTTTAGGTTAAAGAGTAGGTCACTAGGTCAGATTTGTTTAAAACCTTGTTCACCCTCTAGAAGCCTAAATTTTTGCTTCAGTCTTGATAAAGTTTTACCAGAATGTTTGTCTTGGTGATATCTTAGTCAAGTTCTAATTTGGGTCATGTTGGGTCAAAATTTAGGCCACTAGGTCCAATTTCTTTAAAACCTTTTTCACCTTCTCCAGGCCACAATTTTTCTTTAATCTTCGTTGAACTTTACCAGAATGTTTGACTTGATGATATCCCAGTCAGATTTGAATTTTGATCATGTCAAATCACAAACTAGGTCACTGTATCAGATTTCTTTAAAACCTTATCCACCCTCTAGAGGCCACAGTTTTGCTTTAATCTTCATGAAACTTTACCAAAATGTTTGTCTTGATGATATCTAGGTCAAGTTGGGCTATCGGTCATGTTGGGTCAAAAACTAGGTCACTAGATCACTTTTCTATAAAACCTTGTTCACCCTGTAGAGGCCACAGTTTTGCTTCAGTCTTCATGAAACTTTACCAGAAAGTTTTTTAATGACATCTTGGCCAAGATTGAATAGGGATCATGCCGGGTCAAAAACTAGGTCACTAGTTCAGATTTCTTTAAAACCTTTTACACTCTCTGGAGACCACAGTTTTTCTTCAGTCTTCATGAAACTTTACCAGAATGTTTGCCTTTATGACACCTTATTTAAATAATCATCATAAGTCTTGCTCAAAATGTTTGCCTTGATGATTTTCAGGTCAAGTTCAAAACTGGGTCACTTGGGGTAAAAAAACTTGGTCTCTGGGCCAGATCAAAGAAAAAAACTTTTTAACACTCTAGATGTCTCATTTTTGAAGTAATTATCATGAATCATTCTCAAAATGTTTGTCTTGATGATCTCTAGGTTGACTTTGAAACTGGGTCATTTGGGGTCAAAAACTAGGTCACAGGGTTAAATCAAAGGAAAACATCGTTAACACTCTTGAGGTCACAGTTTTGAAAAGCTCATCATGAATCTTGTTCAAAATGTTTGTCTGCGTTATTTCTAGGTCAGGTTCAAACTGGATCACTTGGGATGAGAAACTAAGGCACTAGGCCAAATCAAAGGAAAACCTTGTTGGCACTCTAGAGGTCACATTTTTAAGTAAACATTATGAATCTTGCTCAAAATGTTTGTCTTGATGATTTCTAGGTCAAGTTTGAAAGTGGGTCACTTGGGTTCAAAAGCTAGGTTGTAGGGCAAAATCAAAAGAAAACCTTATTAACACTCTACAGGTCACATTTTTGGAGTAATTATCATGAATCTTGCTCAAAATGTTTGTCCTGATGATTTTTAGGTAAAGTTCAAAACTTAGTCAGTTGGGGTCAAAAACTAGGTCACCTGGCCAAATTAAAGGAAAATCTTGTTAACACTCTAGAGTTCACATTTTGAAGTGATTATGCCCCAAACTTTTAAGAAGTTGGAGGGGCATATTGCTTCTGGGGTGTTCATCCGTTCATCCATCCGTCCATCTGTCCGTCACGCTTTTTTGATGCATAGCATAACTTTAGATACTTGCATGACTACTGTTTTAAAATTTCTTATATGGATTCCTGATGAAAAAAATGGCTGACAGGTATTTTTTCTTGACAGAATTATGCCCCTTTCCTGTTAATGGCCTTTGAAAAAATAGGGATGCTATTTTGTCAGCAAAATATCTCAAAAACTATTGAAGCTAGAGCCTTGAACCTTGATGAGTAGTCTGGTAGTGATGAGTAGACGACCTGATAAACTTTTGAATAAAGATGACCTGATTAACTTTTGAATAAATCTTGAAAAATACTTCATGAGTTATGGCCCTTTGTAATTTTGGGCATTTTTACCTTGTCGGCAAAATATCTCAAACAGTGTTGGAGCTAGAGCCTTGAAACTTGGTGAATTGATTGGTAATGATGAGTAGATGACCTGATGAACTTTTGAATAAATTATGAGAAATACTTCATGAGTTATGGCCCATCGTAAATTTGGGCATTTTCCCTTGTCAGCAAAGTATCTCAAAAACTGTTGGAGCTAAAACCTTGAAACTTGATGAATAGTTTGGTAGTGTTGAGTAGATAACTTGATTAACTTTTGAATAAATTCTGAAAATTGCTTCATGAGTAATGGCCCCTTGTAATTTTGGGCATTCTATCTTGTCAGCAAAATATCTCAAAAACTGTTGGAGCTAGAGCCTTGAAACTTAGTGATTTGATTGGTAATCATAAGTAGATGACCTGATTAACTTTTGAATACATTTTGAAAAAAATGGCATTTTTCCCTTGTCAGCAAAATGTCTCAAAACTGTTGATGGTAGAGCCTTGAAACTTCATGAATAGATTGATAGTGATGAGTAGATTTCAGTAAATACATTTAAAAAAAAAAAAAAATAAATTTTGAAAAATACTTCATGAGTTATGGCCCTTGTAATTTTGGGCATTTTTACCTTGTCAGCAAAATATCTCAAAAACTGTTGGAACTAGAGCCTTGGATCTTGGTGAATTGATTGGTAATGATGAGCAGATGACTTCATTAACTTTTGAATAAATTCTGAAAAATACTCATAAGTAATGGCCCTTTGTAAATTTGGGCATTTTTCCCTTGTCAGCAAAATATCTCAAAAACAATATTGAAGCTAGAGCCTTGAAACTTGATGAATAGATTGGTAGTGATGAGTAGATAACCTGATTAACTTTTGAAGAAATTCTGAAAAATACTTCATGAGTTATGGCCCTATGTTATTTTGGTCATTTTTACCTCGTTTGCAAAATACCTCAGAAACTGTTGGAGCCTTGAAACTTGGTGATTTGATTGGTAATGACAAGTAGATGACCTGGTTAACTTATGAATAAATTCTCAAAAATATTTCAAGAGTAATGGCCATTTGTATATTTGGGCATTTTCCCTTGTCAGCAGAATATCTCAAATACTGTTGGAGCTAGAGCTTCATAATTTGATAAATAGATTGGTAGTGATGAGAAGGGTTGGAGGGCCTATTACTTCTGGGTATGAGTAATGTCCCTTTGTAAATTTGGGCATTTTCCCTTGTCAGCAAAATATCTTAAAAACTGTTGGAGCTGCAGCCTCATAACTTGATGAATAGATTGGTAGTGATGAGAAGATGATCTGATTAATTTATGAATAAATTCTGAAAATATTTCAGGAGTTATGGCCCTTTGTAGATTTGGCCATGTTTACCCTGTACTATCTTTAGAGGCAAGCATATGGTTAGGGGCATAGTATTTTACAAGCACAATTTCTAGTTTCATAGTCTATTAGGCATGCTACATTGTCTTACATGTTAATATAATCATCATGAATCTTCATCAGAATTTTTCCCTTGATCATTTCTAGGTCAGGTTTTGTAAGTGCTATGATATTCAGGTGAGCGTACAGGGCTATCATGGCCCTCTTGTTTAATCAAACTGGAGAAGACTGTTGTTTTATTTCTTGATGACAATTGAAATATTTTCCTTTTGTCCTCTGTCCTCCTCCTTGTCTTCAAATTAATGTTGCATTGTTGTCCTGAAACAGTGAGATAAGACAGTGTGGTCATGTGATCCTCAAGACTGTGTGTCTGTGTCTTACAATTTTATTGGTTTAAATGGACACAGAATATTACGTGTGTTAAGATTTGATCTTTTTTCTACAGCAGTCACATAGCATATTGCTGTAGTGAGCTTTCCCCATTAAACATGGAATCACCACAGTAGATGAATGAATGGTGCTCTTCTATTAAAGAGGCAACAAATGCATTCTAAATATTTTGAGCTCTTTTAACTCCTAATGATAGCTGAAACACTTGCCTATCATATGAATGGCAAACAGTGTAGGCTAAATGTACTACATCTATGACCTGATCTAGGTGTACACTGTTTATTCAGGCATATTTGTCCAAATACAGGTAATGGGGTAAATATGATGGTCATTTTCTGCTGGTGACTTGTGTGTTCTTTGTTTCCAAAGGCAATCCTTTTTGACTTTTATTTTACTCTACTGTAGCTGGTGTTGTGCCTTATGGCAGCCATAAAAAGGCTCCCTGTACATCATCATAGTGCAGGTTATATTTTATTTCCTTTGGGATCATTGAGCCCATCCTGGTTATTTTGAAAATTGAATACTGCTTAATACGGGCCCCCGTAGCCTAGTGGATAAGAGAGTTGACTCTTGATCCATTAGGTTTCTCACCGCTGTGGTTCGAGCCTGGCTCGGGTCATATGTGGGAAAGCCAAGTTCTGCTTACGGATGGTCAGGTGGTTTTTCTCCGGGTTCTCCGGTTTTCGCCCACCTTCGATGAACGATCGGCTCGATATAAGTGAAATATTCTTGAAAGGGCCGTAAAACCCAAATAAAAAAAGAATACTGCTTAAGCTGGTGCTTGGGGATGTATGTAGCCTCGCAAACTAGTGTTGCATATGAAGAGACTCAGTGAAACCGAGTCCCCAATTTTTGTGATTTTGTGTGTTCTTTGTTTCCAAAGGTAAGCCTTTTTGACTTTTAATTTCCATTGTTTTTATCAACCAATGATTATTAGGGACCTTCCTATTTCTGCATAATGACATATTATATATGAACAATAAAGCCCATGCAAAATTTTAGATGCAGGTTGATCTGGATCTACACTGTTTGCACAGACCTAGTTGTTCAAATATATAAGGGTTATCAACACAATGGAGAAACTGAATGTCCTACTTTGTTTTTGTGTGCTCTATGTAGTGTGCAACACATTAAACTTTTGACATCATCAAGGAACTCTCCTATTGAATTTTTGGAGTCAGAGATCAAATGAGATGGTTATTTCACTTGGGCACCAAATCTAACAAATGAAAAAAATGTCAGTCACCATTTCTCCTGCCTTGTGATCAAACCTCTGCTGCATTCATGACAAATGAGTACTCAACTGTGTCACTTTACAAACCATATTGTACTAAGGTGGTACAAATGTGTTATATACAAATACCCAGTGACATCAAGTCATGTTAATAGTGATGTAGGTAGAACCCAATTATTTTCATGCTTCCAAAATGGGGCTACTCTTAAAGGAAAGACTTTGCTCACAGAGGGAGCACATTCCTTCCTTAGGAGGAGCCCCTTAAAAAAAGGAGGAAATATTTTTAGGTCATCTCTCTTTCTTGCAATTTTTTCCTTACACAAATGCATATATAATGTGCATAATGAGCATTATGCCTATGCTTAAAATTTAAGCAGTGAAGTCATCAAAATATATCCCTTGTGGACTGTGATGTGTGCCCCTATCAAAACATCATTTTGACACCAAACTGACAAGTCATCATATTGGCTGCTCCATGTGAAAACCTGTCTTCAGGAAATATGTGGACAGCAAAGGCCCAGATCAGCCTGTGCATCTCTGCAGTTTGACCAGGGCCTCTGCTGTTGACAAAGAGAATCATTGGATGCTATAGAATGTTTCAGTGGAGAGCAAATGCCAGGATGAAACTCTGCACATGTGCAAAGCACTTTTTCACTTGACATGGTCCATATATGCTAATTCCATCATTATACCCAGCTAATCTTGTTGAAAGCCAGTATGCTGAATCAATGCCAGTATGCTGCATTAGAATGCAAAATTTCTTTGACATGTAACCAAAGATCCTTTCAGGCATGCAGCGCATGCATAACTGCATTGAAATGCTAAATTACTTTAACCCTAGTCCTGCTAAACCCGGATATACCCTGTTTTTGCAAACAGTGTAGCTCCAGATCAGTTGGCTTCTCAAGAAGCCAACTGATCTGGATCTGCACTGTTTGCCATTAAGTATGTGAATTTATATCAACAATCTGGATCAAGTAATCTGATTGGCTGAAAAACAAAAGTGGGCATGGCATCTTAATTTATTCAGCAGGACAAGGGTTAATTCTTTCAGGCATGCTTGTATGTGTAAAGATATATTGGAAACAGTACCAAGAGAGTATATAAAACTTAGATGTTTTTATTTTTATACTTAACCCTTGTCATGCTGAATAAATTAAGATGCCATGCCCACTTATAATTTCCAGCCAATCAGATTACTTGATCCGGGTTTTTGATAAAAATTCACATATTTAATGACAAACAGTGCAGATCCAGATCAGTTGGCTTCTTCAAGAGCTAACTGATCTGGACCTACACTGTTAGCTAAGACAGGGCTTGTCATGTTTAGCAAGAGAAGGGTTAAGTAATTTGCAAAGGTTACCTCATAAAAGAATTTTATTATAAATCTACTCTGTCATGATTAGTAGGGCATGTATCTTTGACATTTAAATATTAATTTATTTGACGAATTATTGATTTTGATATGTGTAAAAAAAAAAAAAAAGAAAAGTCAACTCAGAAAAAAACAACAACAACAAACAAAAAACAACAGAAATCAAACTTGTTGAAAAAGAAAAAAAACGAAAAAACTTACTTCAGAATTTAATTCCATTATTTGCCTAAAACAACTGCCCACCTGGTAGTCAGTAGGAAAGTATGCTTTGTTCATATGGGGATTTTTTTGCAAATTCAGTAGAGGACAAATTGGTGATATTCTTATTTACCCCGAGATAAGGGATTGACAATTTTAAACCTTATTTATTGTGAAAAAATATTTCAAGGTATCATCTGAATTTTTAACCCAGCATTCTAAGTGTGAGAATCTAAAAATAATAATATAATGGAACTTACCATCCATCTCAAAACTAACTGAATCCATTTTCAGCATGTATGGAAGAATAATTTTTTTAACTCGTCTGAGTTGAAGGCTCAGGATGTGCTGTTGTGATCACTTGCCATCCGTCTTCAGTCCATCCATCGTCCATCCACACCTTTGAACGACCCATCCACACTCTGTAGATCCAATATATTGCAGTCCTCAGAGTCCAAAGTCCGCTATTGCGATATAAACGGAGTGCGATATAAGTCCAGACAGGTACCATGCATGTATAACGGCATGTATAACACTCACTTGGTTTGTCGCGGTGGTAGTTTGGTGAGACATCACTGATAAATGGCATTCAGTCATGCTATCCGCCATATTTCCTAATAAAAGTTGGATCAGAATTGCTCAATGGCATAATTTACAATGGTGCGCTGTCTAACAAGTAACTACGTTTGAAAACAAGAAATCATCGGGTTGACAATTTAGAATGCCATTTTGGATACTCTGGTTCCCTGGAACAGTGAAGGGAAGTAACTCAAATTGCTTCAGTTATCCTAAGATAATTTGAGTAGC
Source organism: Anodontia alba (assembly GCA_964016985.1). Taxonomy (NCBI): domain Eukaryota; kingdom Metazoa; phylum Mollusca; class Bivalvia; order Lucinida; family Lucinidae; genus Anodontia; species Anodontia alba. Next base: position 117,884,627 of record OZ024825.1, on the reverse strand, counting down.
TTCCCTTGACATAATTGTGTCGCGGGCGCAAAAAGACAGTTTATTGAAGTTAATTTCTTTTATTTTAGTTTTATTTTTTTTTTCTTTTAAAATATTTATTGCTACAGAAGTGTAAAATGAGTGGACTAAGATCTGTGTATGTGGGACAGAAACATCGTAAGACTACTGTCTTGTAAAATTTGCAGGTGTTGAAAAGGAGGTGGACCGTATTCACCGGTTGAGCAGAATTAGTTTGTGGTCACTATTGACTGATTGAGCATTGAGTAGATCTATATATAGACTATGTACTCAATGATGATAATGATCATGACAATAATGGCAATTATAATTTATTGTTTGCCAATTATAATCAACGTGTGCACTGATTGATGCTAAATGGATTGTTTGTCATAATACCTGACGCTACTTAGCATCGGGATATGCGCGAAAAATCAATTACCAGCGTGGAGGGGGAACGCGTTTTTTGTTGTTTTTTTTTTCCTGAAATTAAATAAAACATCAAATATTTTTTGCTAATGGAAAATTTTGGAGCCATGGCCAATTTGTGATATACTGGATTTCACGAAATAACGGACCGCGATGTATTGGATCAACAATGTATACAGCATTGAGGACTCAAGAGTCTACTACGTTTTATTCAAATGATGACACTAGGATGACCTCACTTTTTACTATATGGTCAACTTTGTGTCCTAGCTGGAAGAATATTTCATGCATTTGCAGATATGCAATAGCTGTTTTTATCAGGAGAAAAAAATCATAGCCCATGGGCCTCTTGTTTATGTCTACCATTATATGTGAAATTATTAAATTAGAAAAAAAAAAAAAGACTGAAAGAACAAAACTTTTGTGGTGCTATAGATGATACTTGATCACACATATAAAGTTCTCAGTTCAGTATTCCAACTATCATTGTGTCATGGGCCATAGTGCACTGCTACCCATGTCAGTTAATTTTGGAACATCAACTCGCTCAGAAACCCACTGATGGGCTCCTCACTGGATATGCTTTGGTTCAGGATTCATGCTTGAGATGCACCATCACACAAGGTTATTGTGCAAGACCATAATTATGTCACTTTGATCTACATTTTGTTTGGAAATTACAGACAGGTTGTGTTCATATGTCAGTCTTCAGAGAGGATTATAGTTCATACTTAAAATTTATTATCGCATAGGCAGAGGACTTGTTAAGGAGTAGTATTTGATACGAAATAGGCCTCGGATAATTTTTTCTTTTTTCTCAAAATTATGCTATAAATAATCATAAGAAGCACTGCTATGAGGTGCTTCTGATGAGTAGCCACATTATATGTATTTGGAGAGACCTGGGCCCAGTTGTTCAAAGCGTCGTTAGCTTAACGAGCTCGTTAAGGGTCATTTCGTTAACTGTTTTAGCGGATTCAATACACAATATTCTGATATTTTTTGCTGAAAAAATGTTAGTAGCTTTTGCACTGCAAAAGCTACTCACATTTTTTCAGCAAAAAAATTCAGCATATTTGCGTATCACCTGATTAAAATTTTAACGAATCGTTAACTAACGACATCGTTAGTTTTGAACAACTGGGCCCTGGAAAGAATTATCATGGATTTATCATCAAATACTCCTCTAAAAGGTGGCTGGTGGAGATAATATTGATTCGAAAAAAAAAAAAATCACAGAAGCCCCACTTTTGTTTCCAATTGATTTTGCCAAATTCTTGTTTCGGTATCTATAATGTAGGTAAAATTAAAAGGAATAAATGTTCTGATACACAAAGTTTCACCAAAATAATTTAAGCTCTCAGTGAGGTTTTGAAGAATCTGCACACTCATTGCAATAGAAATATACATATTCCTGAAAACTTTTAAAGTAACTAGAGTAACTAGAGTATAATCAGAATTTAATTTATAAAATTATTACTTCCCGCGACCTCACTTGGCTATGCAGCCTAGTTACAATGTACATATTTAGGCGATATTTTCTCCTATATTTCTTTATTGCACAGTCCTTAGAAGCATTTTATAACAAACTAGGGGTAGTTTAATTTCATTTGGAAATTGTTTTTTAGACAACAAAAAATAAGGTTATATTGATATTAGCTCCACCAGCCAGCTTTAACAAATCCTCTGACATTAGACATGACCATAGTGCAAGAACATAGGGTACTATGACCTGCTATTTTAGAAGTGGATTGCATTCATATCTCAGGTAGGGGTTGGGTTACCTTTGGAATGCAGCATCATCACATTTTCTTTTGGGTTTCAGCAACATTTTGTGAGTGTAGACCATTGTAGATGGTAGTAGGTCACTCTAACCTACATTGATGGTAATATGTGTTTAACCCTTGTCATGCTGAACCCAGATATACCCTGCCTTTGCAAACAGTGTAGATCCAGATCAGTTGGCTTCTGAAGAAGCCAACAGATCTGGATCTGCACTGTTTGCCATTAAGTATGTGAATTTACAGCAACAATTCAGATCAAGTAATTTGAATGGCTGAAATTTAGTAGAAGGTGTGGCATCCTAATTTATTCAGCATGACAAGGATGAACTTCTCTTTCAGCAGTATTTCAGTTATATGGAGATGATGGAAGAGAGATAATGATATGTGCAATGAAATGCTGTAGTGTCAGTAACTGTGATTGAAATTTTTTGAACAGTGTGGGGTATAGGGGGATAGGTTGGCATTTGTCTACTGTCCAATCCAATCCAATCCATGCTTTACCGTATTTACCATATGTATTTGGACAGACAAGCCTGAGCAAACAGTATAGACCCAGATGAGACGCCGCAGAATGCAGCGTCTCATCTGGGTCTACACTGTTTGCCACTCATCCAGCAATTTTTAGACACAACATCGGGTAGTGAATTGTACTGGTTCAAATTTTAGAACATATATGGTAAGGAGTTGAGGTGTCCGAATACTTAGGGTAAATACGGTAACTCCTCAAATAAATGAGATACAAACAATAAGCATACATGCATGCATACATCAATATCAATATACACAATGCAAAGTATGCGAAATATGGATTACCTAGAGAATATAAGAGAAAACTGATACAGTCTAGCATTTGTTGGATGGATACATTCCCGCAATGCAGGAGTATACTTTAACCTGTCGCCACACAAAAGGTCACATTGTCAGTGTTTAGTATGGAGAATACAGGTCTGTATTTCCACTCAATACACTGCTGATGTAGCTTCTTAGTTCTTTTTTAGTAAATAATAGTAGCTTGCACAGTTTTCAGATGAATATGGAGGATACTCCTGAAATGTTTCAGTTTCAGCTTTTGCAATGGAGACATATATGGGACTTTCTTTAGGGAATCTTTTTTAATCCAAAAAAAGTTGATCATTGGGTTATTTGTCTAACTTCATAAAGTTAATCCAAATATATGTAAAACTGGCATGAAGCAGAGGATATGTAGTGACATGTCATAGCTTCAGATAAAGTGCATTTTTCAACATAAAACTATTGATATTTATCTAATTGTGCTATGAAAACATGTTGTGGTACTCATTAGAAATATCTCACCGAGGCGCTTCTGATGAGTACCATAACATAGGTTTCCATGGAGAAATAAGAAGAATATTAACCTGATACCCTCTTATCTGGAACTAAGCCTGTTGAAAGAAAATATTTTTTTTATCATCTTTTAAGCTTCTGACAGCTGTATAAATCATGCTTCAGCCTTTTTTCTTCAGTGACACTGAAGTACTAAAAATTAAGAATGAATTTCAAGCCTTTTGGTTCCAAATGTCTTATGCTTCCACATAGATTCATAAGGTCATTGAAAAGTAATGAACCATACTCCAGTGGTAAACATTGAAGTTTTATCTATGTATTGATAGCATTCACTATTTAAATAAATGTGTCAGTTTTAATAACATAATTCCTAGTGTACTAGTAATGGATATTATTTCTTTCTTGTGAAAAGGGAAAAAACGAATCTGGAGTAAAATTATCAGTATTTTTGTGAAAGAATTTTTAACAGTTTTAGACTGATTGAACTCCTCCACAGTATATATTGGAAGGGTGGATTTTCAATTTTAGGTATGTCAAGCTATGTGATTTAAAGAAAAAATGCCTAAACTCTATGCAAACAGTGGACCTTGATCAGACTCCACATTCTGTGGTATCTGATCTGGGTCTGCACTGTTTGCCAATAACCATTTTTTGGGTCTACAGACTAAAATGGCAAGTCAGGAGGTTTGTTGAACTTGACAAAAATAATAACCCTAACTGTTGGGACAGATAAGTTGTGACTCAAATCAGATGACTCATAATCAGGGTTTACACTGTCTGCCACTTATCCAGCAGTTTTTGGACACAACAAATGGAAGTCATTATGAAAACAAGCCTATTCAAATATATAGAAAATTTCACCTCCAAAAACTGAAAGTTTTCAGATAAAAATTCTGATATTTTTCATATTTCTGCTCAAAATATAGATTGTGGGTACTTGTTAGAACCGCCTCAGTGAGGCCCACAATCTATGTTTTTGAGCAGAAATAAGAAAAATAATGCATACCCCTGTAAACCCCAGTTTTACTATATAAAAGTGAGGTTTAAGGGGGGCAAAATTATACAGGCATGTTTTCGTGATGAAATTAAACTTGTTCAAGTTTTAGGAAAAGTAAGCTAAGGCTTTTAAGGTGTCCCATTATTTATGGTTAATACCATAAATACTATTCTCAGAGGATAAGTTGATAGTGACATCACTAGTTATTTATATTACCAGACCAAAGCCATTTTTACAAATAGGTAATCACCAATAGACTAGTTTCACATTGTTGTGCGCATGCGCCAAAATGCCCAGATAAGTCTGGAATTGGCATTAGCAAGATTACTATCGAGGGGGCAATCTTCAGTATGCTGCATATTAGAATAGAGGTCCTCGAAGATAATAGATTGGGGGGGGGGGGGGGGGGGTGGGGGGGTGGGGGGGGGGCGGTGGAGGTAACTTGGGGGTAATTTTGGTACAGGTGTGCAAGCCAGTATTTCAAAACCTACCCAATTCATATACCTGGCCTTTGAAAAAAACAGACCTATTCATATACTTGAACATCCGAAATGTTGATCTATTCCTATACTGCCCTTTGATTTTTGTACCCATTTATTGCTGGTAGTTAGACAAATATCGCAGTCAATTCATTGAATACCACAAGAGAACAAGCAGCCTCAAAAAAAATCTCTGAGCAAAAAATATGTGCATATACTAGGATGTCAGAAAAACAGGGCCTTTCACATCGAAATCCAGAAAAATCGGGTCATTCATATACTTTTTGTTGAAAAAAGGGGGCCAATCATATACCTGGCAGCGCTGAAAAAGGGGGCCATTCGGCACGCACATCCGTACTATGCCATATGTAGGAAGTTACGTCTTTACGCGATAAATGGGATCTTTCATAAATTGATATCCAAGACAAAAGGCCGGGTATAGATGTTTTTAGCTCACCTGAGCACAAAGTGCTCAAGGTGAGCTATTGTGGTCAGTCAATGTATTGTGGTCAGTCAGTGTCATCTGTAAAGCGACATGTGTCATCTGCCTTGCATCGTGCAGCATCAACAATTGCTTTAAAAGCCTACTTCTCCTACACCCCTGGGCCAATTGACTCGAAACTTGGTAGGAAGCATCGGGGTGTATTGTAGATTAAAATAGCTAAAACCGTTCCGATCGGAAATCCAAGATGGTTGCCATGGCCACTATCTTGAAAGTCTATTTTCGCTTCTTCCCCTGAACCAAAAGGCCAATTGACTGGAAACTTAATAGGAAGCATTGGGGTGACTTGTAGATCAAAAATAGCTAAAATTGTTCCGATAGGAGATCCAGGATGGCTGCCATGGTGGCTATCTTGAAAATCTATTTTTCGCTTCTTCTCCTGAATGGAAAGGCCAATCGACTCGAAACTTGGTAGGAAGTATCGGGGTGACTTGTAGATAAAAAAATAGCTAAAATCGCTCTGATCCGAAATCCCTGTGGCCATCTTGAAAATCTGTTTTTCGCTTCTTCTCCTGAATTGAAAGGCCAGTTGACTCAAAACTTGGTAGGAAGTATTGGTGCGACTTGTAGATCAAAAATAGCTAAAATTGTTTGGATCGGAAATCCCAAAATGGTTGCCATGGTGGCCATCTTGAAAATCTATTTTTCATTTTTTCTCCAGAACTGAAAGACTAATTGACTAAAAACTGAAGGAAGCATCAAGGTTACTTGTAGATCAAAAATAGCTAAAATAGTTCCGATCGGAAATCCAAGATGGCTGCCATAGAGGCCATCTTAAAAATCTATTTTTCGCTTCTTCTCCTGAACTGAAAATACAATTAACTCGAAATTTGGTTGGAAGCATCGGGGTGACTTGTAGATCAAAAATAGCTAAAATCGTTCTGATAGGAAATGGAAGATGGCTGCCATCTTGAACATCTATTTTTTGCTTCTTCTCCTGAACCAAGAGGCCAGTTGACACCAGACTTGGTTGGAAGCATTGGGGTGACTTGTAGATCAAAAATAGCTAAAACCATTCCTATTGGTAATCCAAGATGGCTGCCATCCATGGTGGCCATCTTGAAAGTCTATTTTTCGCTTCTCCTAAACGGAAAGGCCAGTTGACTCGAAACTTGGTAGGAAGCATCAGGGTGACTTGTAGATAAAAAAAAAAAAAAAGTAAAATCATTCCGATCGGAAATCCAAGATGGCTGCCATGGCGGCCAAATTGAAAATCTATTTGTCGCTTCTTCTCCTGAAAAGAAAGGCCAATTGACTGGAACCTGGGTAGGAACTTTTAGGGTGACTTGTAGATCAAAATTAGCTAAAATTGTCTTGATTGGAAATGCAAGATGGCTGCCAAGGTGGCCATCTTGAAAATCTAATTTTCCCTTCTTCTACTGCCACCATGGCAGCCAGCTTGAAAATCTATTTTGAACTTCTTCTCCTGAATAGAAAGGCCCATTGACTCGAAATTTGAAAGGAAGTATTGGGGTGACTTGTAGATAAAAAATAGCTAAAATCATTCTGATCGGAAATCCAAGATGGTTGCCCTAGCAGCCATGTTGAAAATCTATTTTGAACTTTTTCTCCTGAACCAAAAGGGCAATTGACTCAAACTTCATTGGAAGTATTGCGGTGACTTGTAGATCAAAAGTAGCTAAAATTGTTTTGATTGGAAATCCAAGATGGCTGCCATCTTGAAAATCAATATTGAACTTCTTCTCTTGAACCGAAAGGTGAATTGACTCAAACTTGTCTGGTAATCAAGTGAGCAATACAGGGCCATCTTGGCCCATACAGGGCCATCTTGGCCCTCTTGTATTACTCTAAATGCCATGAGAAACTTGATGGAAATCAGTTACAAAATGTAAAACGTATTTATTGGAATAGTACACTTTTTATACCCCACCACACAATAGTGGTGGGGTATTATGGTTTCACGTTGGTTGTCCGTGTGTCCATCCATCTGTCTGTCATCCATCCATCCATTTGTCCATACTTTTGCTTCTGGACGAAAACTTGAGTAAATTTCAATGGATTTTTGCCAAACTTGGTATGTGCATTGATATTGAGGAGATCTGGTTTGGGATTGCTAATGGGCAAATTTCTTCAATTTTTGACGGAGTTATCTGCCTGAGACATGCCAGTACATTTGTATTTTCATTTCTGGACATTAACTTGAGTAAATGTTGATGGATTTTCACCAAACTAGAGGGTATTATGCCTGCAGTGCTTTTATTAAAATTGACATTCATTTAATGAGAAAATACTTCAAAACTTCAAAAGCCAATTCAAATGACTTAAAGTCATTGTAACCTATATTATCAGTGCAGCAGATTGACTACTTGCCCCATCGTTTGATTACATATACTTTATTGATTTTTCAATTGAAGAGGGCTCCATAAGGAAGATAACAATGTGAAAAGGGTCTATTGTATAACTTTTTGTGATATACTGTGTAACCACTGATAAACTCAAAATTGCACTAGCTCAGTGATAGTTCACTCAGCTTATAAATCTTGACCCTGCAGGTTCAAGTCCTAACATGACATGTTTTCTTTCTTTTTGTTTGTTGGCCATTTTTTGTAGAACAAAATTTAATTTTGAAAGAAAAATGTATTAAAGAAACATTTTTACAATTATAAATATGGTACAAGTTTTTAGTGTAGCTTTGTTTTCATTATTATGTCCTCAGTGTTGTAAAAGAAAAAAAAAAAGGTTTTAAAGTCTGTTTTGTTTTGAACCAGAGTATTATAATGCGTTGAAAATCTGCGAAAAGATGTATTGAGAATGAAATGTTTGGAGTATATCCTTGCTGTGTAAACATTCAAATAGTTAGCTTTGCATAGTCCTGCTTTAAAAGGAAGTTTTGAAGGAAAGAGAAACAATGTTTCAAATTCCAACTGTTAAATGCACTGTCATAAGAGTTTTTCGTTTTTTTTTTGTTTTTTTTTTTAATTCTGAAATAATAAAAATGTAATTTCACATGAAAATAGAAAGACAAAAAACCCCAAACAAAAACTGCAATAAAAACAGAGTTATCTGATGATGAGACTGGGCCAAAATCAAAATAAAACATAACGAAGCCATTTTGAATTTATATGAAGACAATTCTGATTTTGAAATGTAATATATCTACACCCTCCCTCTAGCCCTGAGAGTTTGGTTAAACCCTTATATAAAGGATTATATGTGCAGTGGTCATCCTGGGTCACATAGAGCACTGGGTAAGTGTATAAACATATCTAAAAAGTGTTTAGAGATTGCTTTTTTCTGATTGGATAAAATGTCTGGAAAAGTGTGTGTAAGTGCACAGAGACTACATTGAAGGACTAAAATATATAGTTTTGATCAGGGGAAGCTTTTATTAATAATCCACTACTGTTGCCACTATTGCAATTATTTTTCAATGCTCTTCATAAATATTAGTAGTACAGCTGCAAAAAATTAACCCTTAACCCTTGTCCTGCTGAGCCCGGATATACCCTGCTTTGCAAACAGTGTAGATCTAGATCAGTTGGCTTCTGAAGAAGCCAACTGATCTAGATCTGCACTGTTTGCCATCAAGTATGTGAATTTATAGCAAAAATTCAGATCAAGCAATCTGATTGGCTGAAAATTAGAAGTGGGTGTGGCATCTTAATTTATTCAGCAGGACAAGGGTTAAAGCAAGAGGCAATATTAGCAGCAGACTACATTCTAATTTTTTTATATTTTAGATAAAATAAGTTGAAATTTCATGTGAATTATCTGCCAAGTAGAGTAGTCACATGAATTGTCAAGGTTTATTTTCTTTAAAAAATGAAAAAAAAAAAAAAAAAATGTCATCTGCTGCAATTGTGATTGGTGCTTTAAGGGTTAATATCAAAATAAATAAATTTTGCTTCTTTGATATGTACTACCGTGCAGGGATCAATTTCACATAGGTAATTTCTCTGTTTGCCTGACAGTGTAATCTGTAATGTATCTACTGAATAATGATCCCTGTAAATATTATGTAAATCATCAAAATAATTGTTGTTGCATTTCAAATAAAATCTACAACCATTCAGATCATTTGAATTTTCAATTCAATAATTTCTGGTGTACTAAGTTTCATTTATTAAATGGATTGTATATTTTTAATTAATTTCCCTTAATGTTTGATAATTTCTCTGAGCAGAGAGCATCAACTGCCAAACTTTTACATGCAGGTAAAAATGGATGACTGGTAAAAGATTAGTCCTTAAAGCACCAATCTAATTTACCTAGCAGATGATTCATATGAAATGTGAAGCCTTATTTTCTCTGAAACAAAATTGTTGTTTGCAGTTGTGCTTGGCTTTTTTAGGGTTAAACTGATCTTACTGAAGGACTTTAAGGTTTAAACTGATCTTATTGAATGACTTTAAGGGTTAAACTGATCTTACTAAAGAATCTTAAGGTTTAAATCAATCTTACTAAAGCACTTTAAGGTTTAAAGTGATCTTAGTAAAGAACTTTAATGGTTAAACTGATCTTTCTTAAGAACTTTAAGGGTTAAACTGATCTTACTGAAGATTACCGGTAGTCATGGTCAAACTGATCAAACTTTAAGGGTTAAACTGATTTTACTAAAGAACTGTAAGGTTTAAACTGAACTTACTAAAGAAATTTAGAGGGTGAAACTGATCTTACTGACAAACTGAAGAACTTTATAGGTTAAACTGATCTTACTGAAGAAATTTAAGGGTTAAACTGATCTTACTGAAGAACTTTAAGGGTTAAACATATCTTCCTGAAAAACTTAAAAGGTAAAACTGATCTTACTTAAAAACTTTAAGAGTTAAACTGATCTTACTGAAGAACTTCAAGGGTTAAACTGATCTTACTGAAGAACTTAAAAGGTAAAACTGATCTTACTGAAGAATTTTAAGGATTAAATTGATCTTACTGAAGATCTGTAAGGTTTAAACTGATCTTACTGAAGATCTGTAAGGTTTAAACTGATCTTACTGAAAAACTTTGAGGGTTAAAGTGATCTTACTGATGAACTTTAAGGGTTAAACTAATCTTACTGAGGTACTTTAAAGGCAAAACTGATCTTACTGAGACATTTAAGGGTTAAAGTGATCTTACTGATGAACTTTAAGGGTTAAACTAATCTTACTGAGGTACTTTAAAGGCAAAACTGATCTTACTGAGACATTGAAGGGTTAAACTGATCTTACTGAAGAAGTTTAAAAGTTAAACTGATCTTACTTAAGGGTTAAACCAAACTTATGAAAGTACTCTAAGGGTTAAACTGATCTTACTGAAGGACTTCCAGGATAAAACTGATTTTACTGAAGAAATTTAAGTGTTAAGCTGATTTTACTGAAGAACTTTAAAGGTTAAAATTATCTTACTGAAGAACTTTAAAGGTTTAATTAATCTTACTGAAGAAATTTAAGGTTTAAACTGATCTTATTGAAAAACTTTTAATAAAAGGTAAAACTGATCTTACCGAAGAACTGTAAGGGGTAAAACTGATCATACTGAAAAACTTTTACAGTTAAACCTATCTTACTGAAGAACCATAAGGGTTAGACTGATCTTACTGAAGCCTTTTAAGGGTCAAACAGATACTACTGAAAAACTTTAAGGTTTAAACCAATCTTACTAAAGACTTAAGGGCTAATTTGATCATACAGAAAAACTTAATGGATTAAACTGATCTTACTGAAGAAATTTAAAGGTTAATCTTATTGATCTTATTGTAGGACCTTAAGGGTAAAACTGATCTTACTGAAGACTTTAAGGCTCAAACAGATCTTACTGAAGAACTTTAAGGGTGAAACTAGTCTTACTGAAAGACTTTATGAGCCAAACTGATCTTACTAAATGACTTAAAGAGTAAATGATCTTACTGAAGCACTCAAAGGTTACACTGATTTTTCTAAAGAACTTAAAAGAACTGAGCTTACTGAAGGCATTTGAATGTCAAATTGATCTTACTGCAGAAATTTAAGTGTTAAACTGATTTTACAGAAGAACTTGAACTTGAAAAACCAGAACAACTATATTTTGTAAGTATTTATACCCCACCACATGATAGTGGTGGGGTATTATGGTTTCACATTGGTCGTCCATGTGTCCATCCATCTGTCTGTCTGTCCATCCATCCATCTGTTCATCTATGTCTGTCTGTGGTACATCATTCTGTCCCTATTTTCATTTCTGGATGATAGCTAGTAATGAGAATAGATTTTCACCAAACTTGGTATGTGCATTGATATTGTGGAGGTCTGGTTTGGGTTATTGCTAATGGACAAATTTTTTCAAATTTTTATAGCGTTATCTGCCCCCGACATATCTAATTTTAAGTTTTTTGATGATAACTTCAGTAAATATCTTCACCAAACTTGGTATGTGCATTGATATTATGGAGATCTGGTTTGTTAATGGGCAATTTTGTCACTTTTTGACCAAGTTACCTGCCTTTGACACATCGATCCATATTTTCGTTTTTTAATGATAAATTGAGTACTTGGTATGTATTGATATTTTGAAGATCTAGTTGGGGATTGCTAATGGCCAAATTTAGTCAATTTTTGACAGAGCTATCTGCCCACGACACAGCTGTATTTTTGTTTCAGGACAACTTGAGTAAATCTCCATGGATTTTCACCAAACATAATATGTTTGGGATTTCTAGTGGGTACATTTTGTCACTATTGACAGAGTTATTTCCCATGACATGACGGTGGGTTATTATCGTTCCACGCTTTTATATATACTTGCAGTGATGTTGCATGGAAACAGTTGAAAGAAAGGCTCGGTAAAGACTTCATTGACACACAATAAAGACCCAGATTAAGCCGTGAACAGTAAAGGCTCAGATTAGTCTGTGCAAGTCCCATCAGGCCTTCATTGTACAGTAGCAGAATGATTCTGTAAGAGTAATAATACCCACATTTGGCACTAATGTTTTAGAGTTCTCTTTCTTAAAGTATTTTAAACAAACACTGGTCATCTGCTGCAGTTGTAACCAGCACTTTAAGAGTTAATATAAACAAAGTCAAGGATATTCATTGGCCTCTCTAAATACACGAGCCGTCTCATCAGGATTTACACTGTTTCCAATCCTGTTATTGATTTGTGACTAAAAGCCCTATTTGTAACAAGGGATGTGTCCAAATTCAGAGATGGAAGAATCCATTTAAGAAACTCAGGGTTGAAAAGTTTAAGGGTCCCTTTTTCAGGCTGTGCATCATACAGGGAAACTGGTGGTTTTCTCACAGCCTGTCTCACATTTAAAAACAAGACACATAGGAGGTGAGAAAGATCACAAATACAGCCCCCTGCATTTGAATGCTCCAATCAAGAAAGGGTAATTCAGCGATAAACCCATTTCATTTTTCTCTAAAGATTTATGTGGTTCATTTTAAGGCTAAATACAAACACATAATTTATTTGAAAGGAGATATAATCCACCACAAAAACATATTGCATTAAACTAAATTCTAGACCTGGTTTGAATACCACACATAGTGTGTGGCTACTCACACCAAACAAAAACATCCTGGACTTCTTATTAAATTAACATACCAATATATTTTAAGTACATACACAATTTGAACCTTGAAAAAGGGGCCTTATAATATACAGTGGCATAACAGAACAGAATTATTGTTATGCACACCCAGGAATAATCATTTAAAAATGTTCCCTTGTATGCTTGAAAATAGGGGCTACTCTTAAAGGAAAGAATTCACTCCCAGAGTTAGCAAATTCTTTCCTTTAAGGAACAGATTCTTTCCTTTAAGAGTAGCCCCAATTTTGGAAGGGATTGATTACTGGTATTTACTTTATTAGCAGCTGCTATGGTAAAAAAGCAAAATATTTTAAGTTAATTGGTATCTCTTTATTGCAAATAATTTTATTTTTCTTAATCTTATTACACATATGGATGATGTGAGTAATGGGCATGCCATACTAAAACAGAATGTGTTCAAAATACAATCAACACCCACTCCTTCAAACCCTGCTCATCTACACAGTCTGATACTTACAGAAACATCAACCTGTTCACATCAGTCCCCCTGTCTTTTACAGAATCATTTTGCTAAAGTAGTCATTTTGACAAGTGTGTTTATGGCAGGCGAAAGGCTAACAGGGCTACGCAACGACAACAATCTAGTCATGGCAGTAGGAGAAATTTTCAGAAGAGACATATATGTGCTGACAGTAGACTTAATCTATGCTACAAGTGTGGAGAAGGTAACCATGACACTAATGATTGTAAACATACAGAGCAGTTAAAATGTTATCACTGTGGTTACCTTGGGCATAAGTCAGGGCGCTGTCTCCAGAATATATAGGAATTTGGCAATGATGCCTCCAATATTAATATGGAACAACACTTAAATTTATCTAATAAATTCTCATGTCTAAATTCAATTTGTTCAGAATGTGAGTCAACCAATTGTATGTGTTACAGTCAGTTTACTGAGACTCAAGATGTTAACTCAGTGAGATTTATTGATGATAGTCCAAGTGATCAAAGCATTTCATTTTCAGAGATGGTATATATGGTACCACCTGAACAACAAGACACATTTTATGTTGATGATACTTTAATTAATGCACCCATGAGGCCCTCCAGTGCTGGTATAGATAACACAAATTTGTCTACATCAAATGCTTCAACTAACCATACATGTTTAAACAATGCTTCCTTTTCAGGTACACATATATCTATTGGTTGTCAGTCTCCTGCTGAACATGAGGACTCTTATAACGATAGCTCTCTATCTCCAAGTAGGGACAAGAGCTCCTCTGTGTCTTCTACCCAGGTATCTGACAATAGATTTGGTTCAGATCCTGATCTGTTAGGTGGCTCTGCATTCGATCAATCCAATTCTTTTTGTCCTCTTGATTTAGGTTTAAAGTGTAAAGGTTTTAGAATGGGGCATGTCAATATACAAGGCATAAGCAACAAAACTGACCAAGTGCGCCTGCTACTCGAGTTAAACAAAAATGAAATTCATGTCCTAGGCTTGAGTGAGACTAAACTGAACGCAATTCACCCTGATTCAGCTTTTAAAATAAATGGTTTTCAAAAGCCTTTTCGAAGGGACAGAGAAATAAATACTGGCGGTGGTCTCCTAGTCTATGTTAAAGAAGGCATATGTGTCAGCAGAAGATCTGATCTTGAACATGAAAATCTTGAATGTATTTGGCTGGAAATTAAACCAGTAAAAAGCAAATCATTTTTGGTTGGAAATATTTATCGACCACCATACTCTACTATTCAATGGAATGCAATTTTTGAAGACTGTATTGAAAACGTACTACGGGAAGATAAGGAAATTTACATCATGGGAGATATGAACAGGGATCTATTAAATAATCAAATTAAAAATGCCTGGTTAGATTATATGGAACCTTTTGGTCTAGCACAGATAGTTTCTGAGGCTACAAGAGTTACAGGTGATTCCAGCACTCTGATAGACCATATTTACACAAACTGCCCCGAAAATGTGAACTCTTTAAATGTTCCCAAGATAGGGCTTAGTGATCACTTTCCTATATTTTTCACACGAAAAATGCATGTAAAACCTCCAAAGATATACCACTACACAATATCATACAGAAGTTTTAAAAACTTTCATGAAGGCCATTTTATTGAGGAGCTTCAATCTGTTCCATGGGATACCATAAAACTGTTTGATGATACAGATGATGTAATGGAGGCATGGTTAGATCTCTTTTTACAAGTAGTGGACAAGCATATACCAATAAAACAACATAGAGTTAAACACAAAAATCAGCCTCAGTGGATATCACCAGAAATTCTCGATGCAATGAAATGTAGAGATAGGCATAAATCTATTGGAAATGATGATGACTATAAGTTTTGGAGAAATAAAGTTATCAAAATGATTCAAAATGCTAAAAAAGTTCAATACCAAACATTCATTGAAAACAATAAGGACAATCCAAGTAGTATTTATAAGATATTTAAGGAATTTGGTGCAGGTAAATGCACAAAGAGACAGTCAATCATTGGGTCTGTAAAAGTTGGAGACACTCTTACTGAAGATTCTACAGGTATCGCAAATGAATTTAATGATTTTTTTGTAAATGTTGCATCAAAGTTAAAGGAACCCGTAAGAAATACAAATCATATTAAACTGAAAGAGTTCTGTCAGACAAAGCTTCCTGCAGACGCAAAATTTGTAATTCCATCACTTCAAAAAGAGAAGGTTCTGAAATTCCTCTCAAACATTGACATCAACAAAGCTACAGGTATAGACATGATTGGGCCCCGTCTACTAAAAGTTGCTGCCCCTTACATAGCAGATGAAATTACTTATATCTGCAATCACAGTATTACCAATTCTGTTTTCCCAAACAAATGGAAAGAGGCAAAAGTAACTCCCCTTCACAAGAATGGTCCCCATGAAGAAGTTAATAACTATCGTCCCATATCTATTTTGCCTGTGTTGTCGAAAGTACTTGAAAAGCATGTACATGAGAGTCTCTCTGATTTTTTGCATGAATATAATTTATTGCATAAAACTCAGTCCGGCTTCAGAGCCCAACATTCTTGTGAAACTGCTCTTGTTAATATGATAGATCTATGGTTGAACGCAATAGACAATGGGAAAATAGTTGGTGTTGTATTAGTTGATTTCAAGAAAGCGTTTGATCTCGTAGATCACCAAATTTTAATTGACAAACTGAAAATATATGGCATAAGAGATGATTCTTTATCATGGTTTGATACATACCTCACTAACAGAAAGCAGCAGGTGACAATTAATAGCTGCAAGTCAGATTTCAAGTCAATCTCTTATGGTGTCCCACAAGGGTCTATTTTAGGGCCACTACTATTTCTACTGTTTATAAATGATCTGCCTCTATACACAAGCAATGTTTTTACTGACCTCTATGCAGATGACACAACTTTGTATGATATTCAGGATTCTGTGGAACAGATCGAGAATAATCTTCAATCTGCGTTAAACAATCTAAACAGCTGGTGTAGAAGCAATGGTATGATTATAAATTCCTCCAAAACAAAAGTCATGGTTGTAACAACAAACCAGAAAAGGCAAAGACTCAATAATGATCATCTTGATCTTAACTTTAACAATGAATCTCTAAATATAATTTCAAATGATAAAATTTTAGGTATTTTTGTTGACAATAATTTGACTTGGTCTGATCACATCAAGCACTTGGCAAAAAAAATTTCTTCAAGTATTTGGCTCCTTTCTAAAATTAAAAAATTCTTGTCTCAAGCTCACAGAGTTCAGTTTTACAAGTCATATATTCAACCACATATTGACTTTTGTAACATTGTATGGGCAAGCTCTTCAGAGTCCAATAAACTGAAGATATTTAAATTACAAAAGCGTTCATGTAAGGTTATCCTTGACTACAATGTTGACAATTCCACTGACGCCATGAAATCTTTGAAGATTATGTCTATATATGATAGGCTTTATCTGAGGAAAGCCAAATTTATGTTCAAAGTATATAATAATATAGTTCCAGCATACATTTCTGAAAATTTTACTCTAAGAAATAATGAAAATACCAATATTCAGTTAAGATCATCTTCTGCTGGTTGTTTTATCCCACCTAAACCTAGGACAGAATGCTTAAAACATGGTATGAGATACTCTGGCTGTCTGGTATGGAACAGTTTGCCAGAGGAAGTTAAAAATGCCCAGACAATTGCCACATTTCACAACAGATGCTTAAGATGGTTAGTGAATTAATCAAGAAGCAGCACTTTAGTGTAAATTTAACTATCATTTTGTTTGTTTTCATGTTTCTATCCTGTTTTGTTCAAACTGTTTGTTATTAGTTGTGCATCCAATCTTTTACTTATGTTTCTTTCTATATTGTATAAACATACATGTATATGAATGTTATGCTTAGAAAGAGACCTGCACAGCCTCCTCTGTAGTGCATAAGCAGTATTTTGTATACACTCTCACTGGAAAATATGGAAGTTTCAGAATAGCTGCATCAGACTCCTGTATATATTTTCTATTAAAATGTATGTTATATATAACCCTATCTGGTAGTGGTAATTTGGTGTCTGCTTGAGGGTTAGGCAATTTCTGTCTCTCTTTCAGCATTAATTTCACACAATATTTTCCTGGATCTCTTGCATTTCGTTTCGGTAAGAGATCCCATACATGAAATATATAGTAATGGAAGGTATTGTAAGGAAGTTGCCCTATGTAAATTCAGACCTCAAACCGACACATATTACAGTAGCAGAAAAATTGTCAGTTTATAACCAGTTTATTTGTATATTTGTGTATATATGTAAATAGTGAGGGCCTCATGGAAGATTAGCTGTTACATGTACTAATGTATGCGCTAAATGTTGTAACCCTCGATAAATAAAGTCTTTACTTACTTACTTACTTATTACGAAAACACGCCTGTTCAAATATATTGAAAATTTTACAACCAAAAAAGGAAAATGTTCAGATAAAAAGTTCTGATATTTTTCATATTTCTCAAAACAGATTGTGGGTACTCTTTAGAACTGCCTCATCAAGGTGGTTCTAACAACTACCCACAATCTATGTTGTTTTTAGCAAAATAAGAAACATAGTGTATACCACTCTAAACCCCTATTTTACTATATAAAAGTGGGCTTTAACTGTTAAAGCACCAAGAAAATCTGCATCTGAAAATGTCGTCTGCTTATGTCGTCTGCTGCATCTTCTTGAAAACTTTTCAAACTTACATTTTGCATATAGGCAAACAGTGTGGACCCAGATCAGACTGCTCCTAAAGGAGCAGTCTGATCTGGGTCCACATTGTGTTTGCAACAATGACTTTTAAAGTAACCGGCAGAAGACAAAGCAGACGACAATTGTTGTGATTGGTGCTTTAAGGGTTAAGAGGGTCAGAATTATATAGGCATGTTTTCATGATGTACACCAAGTAAACCACTCTAAACCCCTGTTTTACTATATAAAAGTGGGGTTTAAGGGGTCAGAATTATATAGGTATGTTTTCATGATGTACACCAAGTATACCACTCTAAACCCTTGTTTTACTATATAAAAGTGGGGTTTAAGGGGGTCAGAATTAAATAGGTATGTTTTCATGATGTACACCAAGTATACCACTTTAAACCCCTGTTTTACTATATAAAAGTGGGGTTTAAGGGGGTCAGAATTATATAGGTATGTTTTCATGATGTACACCAAGTATACCACTTTAAACCCCTGTTTTACTATATAAAAGTGGGGTTTAAGGGGTCAGAATTATATAGGTATGTTTTCATGATGTACACCAAGTATACCACTCTAAACCCCTGTTTTACTATATAAAAGTGGGGTTTAAGGGGGTCAGAATTATATAGGTATGTTTTCATGATGTACACCAAGTATACCACTCTAAACCCCTGTTTTACTATATAAAAGTGGGGTTTAAGGGGGTCAGAATTATATAGGTATGTTTTCATGATGTACACCAAGTATACCACTTTAAACCCCTGTTTTACTATATAAAAGTGGGGTTTAAGGGGGTCAGAATTATATAGGTATGTTTTCATGATGTACACCAAGTATACCACTCTAAACCCCTGTTTTACTATATAAAAGTGGGGTTTAAGGGGGTCAGAATTATATAGGTATGTTTTCATGATGTACACCAAGTATACCACTCTAAACTCCTGTTTTACTATATAAAAGTGGGGTTTAAGGGGGTCAGAATTATATAGGTATGTTTTGGTGATGTACACCAAGTATACCACTCTAAGCCCCTGTTTTACTATATAAAAGTGGAGTTTAAGGGGTCACAATTATATAGGTATGTTTTCATGATGTACACCAAATATACCACTCCAAACCCCTGTTTTACTATATAAAAGTGGGGTTTAAGGGGTCAGAATTATATAGGTATGTTTTCATGATGTACACCAAGTATACCACTCTAAACCCCTGTTTTACTATATAAAAGTGGGGTTTAAGGGGGTCAGAATTATATAGGTATGTTTTCATGATGTACACCAAGTATACCACTCTAAACCCCTGTTTTACTATATAAAAGTGGGGTTTAAGGGGGTCAGAATTATATAGGTATGTTTTGGTGATGTACACCAAGTATACCACTCTAAGCCCCTGTTTTACTATATAAAAGTGGGGTTTAAGGGGTAAGAATTATATAGGCATGTTTTAATGATGTACACCAAATATACCACTCCAAACCCCTGTTTTACTATATAAAAGTGGGGTTTAAGGGGTCAGAATTATATAGGTATGTTTTCGTGATGTACACCAAATATACCACTCCAAACCCCTGTTTTACTATATAAAAGTGGGGTTTAAGGGGTCAGAATTATATAGGTATGTTTTCGTGATGTACACCAAATATACCACTCCAAACCCCTGTTTTACTATATAAAAGTGGGGTTTAAGGGGTCAGAATTATATAGGTATGTTTTCATGATGTACACCAAATATACCACTCCAAACCCCTGTTTTACTATATAAAAGTGGGGTTTAAGGGGTCAGAATTATATAGGTATGTTTTCATGATGTACACCAAATATACCACTCCAAACCCCTGTTTTACTATATAAAAGTGGGGTTTAAGGGGTCAGAATTATATAGGTATGTTTTCATGATGTACACCAAGTATACCACTTTAAACCCCTGTTTTACTATATAAAAGTGGGGTTTAAGGGGGTCAGAATTATATAGGTATGTTTTCATGATGTACACCAAGTATACCACTCTAAACCCCTGTTTTACTATATAAAAGTGGGGTTTAAGGGGGTCAGAATTATATAGGTATGTTTTGGTGATGTACACCAAGTATACCACTCTAAGCCCCTGTTTTACTATATAAAAGTGGAGTTTAAGGGGTCACAATTATATAGGTATGTTTTCATGATGTACACCAAATATACCACTCCAAACCCCTGTTTTACTATATAAAAGTGGGGTTTAAGGGGTCAGAATTATATAGGTATGTTTTCATGATGTACACCAAGTATACCACTCTAAACCCCTGTTTTACTATATAAAAGTGGGGTTTAAGGGGGTCAGAATTATATAGGTATGTTTTCATGATGTACACCAAGTATACCACTCTAGACCCCTGTTTTACTATATAAAAGTGGGGTTTAAGGGGGTCAGAATTATATAGATATGTTTTGGTGATGTACACCAAGTATACCACTCTAAGCCCCTGTTTTACTATATAAAAGTGGAGTTTAAGGGGTCACAATTATATAGGTATGTTTTCATGATGTACACCAAATATACCACTCCAAACCCCTGTTTTACTATATAAAAGTGGGGTTTAAGGGGTCAGAATTATATAGGTATGTTTTCGTGATGTACACCAAATATACCACTCCAAACCCCTGTTTTACTATATAAAAGTGGGGTTTAAGGGGTCAGAATTATATAGGTATGTTTTCGTGATGTACACCAAATATACCACTCCAAACCCCTGTTTTACTATATAAAAGTGGGGTTTAAGGGGTCAGAATTATATAGGTATGTTTTCGTGATGTACACCAAATATACCACTCCAAACCCCTGTTTTACTATATAAAAGTGGGGTTTAAGGGGTCAGAATTATATAGGTATGTTTTCGTGATGTACACCAAATATACCACTCCAAACCCCTGTTTTACTATATAAAAGTGGGGTTTAAGGGGTCAGAATTATATAGGTATGTTTTCATGATATACACCAAATATACCACTCCAAACCCCTGTTTTACTATATAAAAGTGGGGTTTAAGGGGTCAGAATTATATAGGTATGTTTTCATGATGTACACCAAATATACCACTCCAAACCCCTGTTTTACTATATAAAAGTGGGGTTTAAGGGGTAAGAATTATATAGGCATGTTTTAATGATGTACACCAAATATACCACTCCAAACCCCTGTTTTACTATATAAAAGTGGGGTTTAAGGGGTCAGAATTATATAGGTATGTTTTCGTGATGTACACCAAATATACCACTCCAAACCCCTGTTTTACTATATAAAAGTGGGGTTTAAGGGGTCAGAATTATATAGGTATGTTTTCATGATGTACACCAAATATATTACTCCAAACCCCTGTTTTACTATATAAAAGTGGGGTTTAAGGGGTAAGAATTATATAGGCATGTTTTCATGATGTACACCAAATATACCACTCCAAACCCCTGTTTTACTATATAAAAGTGGGGCTTAAGGGGTCAGAATTATATAGGTATGTTTTCGTGATGTACACCATGTACCTGATGGGACTTGCTAATGCACAGACTGGCCTCGGTCTTTCTTGTCACTTTGCTTTTTTCATGATAAATCTCATAAAGAAGTGAAAGCCCAGATCATATCTGTAGAGACAGAGTTTTTCATAGTACTGTTTCCTTGCATCACTGGGATTATTACCATATAAGGCACCAAGCAAAATTTATAGCATATGCTGTTCTATATTTTTTTGTTTTTAATTTTTCAGAGAAAATAATTCTTGACATTTCATATGAAGCAGACAATTCACTTGAAATGTCAAGACATTTTAAAAGTAAAAAAATTAAAAATTGTCATCTGCTGCAGTTTTTTTCAGAGAAAGTGAGGCTTGACATTTTATGTGAATTATCTGCCACATGAAATGTCAAGACTTATATTCTCTGAAAAATAATAATAAAAAATTAGATCGGTATGTTAAGTGTTATTTTTTTACCAGTTATTCATTTTTATTACCTGTATGCAAAGTGTGACCCTTGAAACAGGGACAGTTGAAACTGCAGTACTTACTGACAGGTGTGCAAGGTTTCTGCCTGAAGTTCTTAGTTGTTTTTGAAGTAGCTGGATGATACTGCTCTAGAGCCCTGATATGGATAAAAGGAATCTCAGAGGACTTGTCAACCCTGATCCTACTGAACCCGGGATATGTCCTGTCTTTGCAAACAGTGTAGATCCAGATCAGTTGGCTTCTGAAGAAGCCAACTGATCTGGATCTGCACTGTTTGCCATTAAGTATGTGAGTTTGTATTTACAACCAGGATAAAGTAGTCTGATTGGCTGAAAATTAGAAGTGGGCATGGCATCATAATTTATTCAGCATGACAAGGGTTAAGGAGGAGTATTAGATGATAATTCTGGGATCTTTTTTTTTTTTTTCAATTTCTAATGGGCACCACAACATACATGTATGTTTTATGAAGAAAAAAATAATCCCAGAATGATCACCAAATACAACTCCTGAATGAGTCTTCTGATAGGATTCATATTTTGTCTCTTTGAAGTTGCTTTGACCTATGTGTACAGACATTAAAAAGTAATTTCATTAGAGAGATAATCTCTCTGGGGTATATATTTCCAAACATAACTGCATTTTTGTGTTGGAAAAAAAGCAAGTCACATAGTATGAAGATAGGTTCAGATTAAGGGGGTATTTAGAAAGAGATTTTTGTTATTTTTGCAGCAAAACATAATCTTCCCTGGTTGTGTTAAATAGCATTTAAACATAAAAGGTTTTTTAGAAAAAAATATTTTCTACTGAGGTCAGTAGTGACCTAAAACTTGGTGTCGTTTCAAATGATTTTTATTTGATGTAAATGATACTACCCTACTTTCTCATAATATTGGTAGAAGTGTCCAGCTGGCCGAGTGGTTAGTGCTTCTGACATAGGTCTAGATAAGGGAGGGTATTCGGTAACTATTTTTCTTATTTCTCCACGAAAACATATGTTGTGGGTACTCATTAGAAGTGCCTCAGTGAGGCACTTCTAATGAGTACCCACAACATATGTTTTCGTGGACAAATAAGAAAAAAATCAATACTTTTGGATTGAAAAAAGCACCTTAACTGGTGCTATGCTTCTGATTTCAAATCCCGCTGGCGATAGAATTCATCTCATGACTATACGACGCTTCATTGCATACAGAGCCTTTCATTATCACCCTTTTGTTATCTGGATTTGACTTAACTAATGTTGGAAGAGACAAAAAAAACCAAATCAGCATTATCACCATCTAAGTATTGGAACAGACAAGCCTGTGCAAACAGTGTAGACACAGCATCTAAACAGGGCCTGCACCATTTGATGCCCATCTAGCAGTGTTTAGACATATCTTAACCCTTATCCTGCTGTTCACGACAACCCCTACCTTTGCAAACAGTGTAGATCCAGATCAGATCTGATTAGGATCTACACTGTTTATCATTCAGTTTGTGAATTTGAATGAAAACATTATATGATGTAATCTGATTAGCTGATAGTCAGAAATGGGTGTGGCTAATTAAATTATTCAGCAGGATAAGGGTTAAGGTGGTAAAATTGGCTTGTTCAAATTTTAGATTTGATCAGGTGTCTGCTTTTTTATGGTAAATAAGTACAAGTCTTGTGTTTGAAAACAAGCTTTTCAGCTCTACAAATTTTAGTGCCATTGTCTGAGTAGGTTTTCATGCAAATACGAAAATACTGTGTTAACCCTTATCACTCGGTTGCATTAATTCCTTACCATGCTTGTCCAAAACATTAAACAAGTCCATATTAGTATTTCTTGATGTGTCTTAAAAAAAAACCTACTTGATGAGTGCCATCAGTGTAGACCCTAATATGGCACCATATTCTGCAAAATCATATTTATAACAGAGGACTTAAAAGATACAGCATACAGACACACAGGTTACTGTTTCTTAGACACATAGGCTACAGCTCAAATTATTACATTTGTTGATTTAGTATTTTGTATTATAATAATTTCAGCGGCTACTTTTAGCCTCTCAGAAGGAACAATCATTCTCAAATTTACTTTCAAGAGTCAGAAGATTAAACATCTAGGCAGCAAAATTTATTTCATGCTACATTAGAGCAAGCTAGCTACAAAACCTCGGTACTCTGACACAAAAGTGTTCACTTTTTTTCTTTTTTTTTTTCAATTTTAGAGGCATGCATATTTTAAACATGGTACTTGAGCTTTAGATCTGCTGACAAGTTGAAATTTAAATGCCTGGTATGGAAATTCTACTTTAATTTTCCCCAAACAACACACATCATAATCTCTTTATAACACAATCGCTGGGATCCAAAGCTAAACAAATGTATTAGCTAAACAACCATGTTGTATTCTACAAAATGTATCAGTTATATAGAAAAATGACTATAAATGGTCAATATTCTATGTACACATTTTTATTGATCCAAACAAAACATCTTTGTTGTATCCAAAAAAAATGTAAAGAACATATATAAAAAAAATTCCAGCAGATGACAAATTGGTGATATTTTTCTTATTTTTCCCAGAAAATAGTGTTTGATATTGCAGGAAAGTTTTAGTTTTTTCCTTATTAAGTCTTTTATTGTATATTATATTTCTGTACTTTCAGAGAAAGAATTTCTAGATTATAGACTTTGGTCAGCAAAGAACACATTCCAACATGTGAGCATGAAAGAGCAATCAGGTAGGTGAAGGATATCTTAACTTTAATCAGCTGAATTTGTAGCAGCAGACATTTTTTTTTACCCTATAAGCACTAATCACAACTACTATAGATAACATTTTGATTTTTCAAGGAAAATTAAGTTCTGACATTTTAGTGAATCATCTGCTTGGCAGACAATTCACATGAAATACAAAGTCTTCTTTTCTCTGAAAAATAGTAAAAGAAATTCAGAATGCCATCTGCTGCAGTTTTACTAAGGGCTTTTAGGGTTAATTAATTTTCATTTTTCTCCCAGAAGGTTAAGCTTGACGTCATTCATATTGTCTTACATTGAAATAAGGTTTGACATTGCATTTTTTTCTCTTTTCACCTTGAAAATAAGTTTTTATAACCTATTCAAACTGTCTTGAAAATTCATCTTGAAAATAAAGCTTGATTTTTCATTTATATGTGTCCCTTTGTTAGATCTTCCATAGGTTAGCTTATTCCACAGTGGGACTATCTGGCATCTGAACATCATTACATATCATATTTTTCAGGCGCTTCTAATGAGTACCGTTAGCATATGTCTTTATGGAGAATTAACAAAAATTATTCCAGAATCATCACCAAATACTCCTCTTTAACAAGCCTTCTGTGAACCTGACCTCAGATGAGTAAGATCAGGCACACAAACTGTTTAGAAAAGATCTGGGATTGAGCCATCATTGATACTGTGGTCCATCCCACCATTGTGCAAGTAAAAGGGGCAGCAAAGTCGTTAATCTTGATTGGGTTAATCAATAAGCATGCAATTCCATGACATCTAAGTTATACAGTGATTAATAATCTTTTTGAATTCTTCTGAAAAATCAGACTTATCAAGAACTCTTTTGAGTTTATAAAGTAAGTTACCATAGAAATCGGGTTCCAACGGACCCCGGTTGAAGCAGCTTTTTCAAGCCAATATATCAGAGCATTGATCATTAAATTTAGAAGTTTATGATACTGATAGCCATGTTTTAGAAGTTTAGCAGCTAGTTCATTATGACTACATGTATTAAAGTCATTAACATGACTAGATGCTCTGGAAAATTGAAGGAGCTGGTAGGGTGGTGTGAAGGTGCCATGTATCTAACATCACTGGGGCGTCCAAGTGATATTGGCTTACAGTTGGACAAGGCTTGCTATCCTTGTAGCAGATTAGGGTAGAGGGGGAATGTTTTTATTTCTTCTGTTTCTTCACTCATTCCTGTTCCTCTTTCTTCCCTCTCCTTGTCTGTTATCTCTTCTGTTATCTCTTCTATCTCTTTTCTCCCTTTCTCTGGGAGATGACACAAAATGACCCACAAGGGTTGACGTGTTGTTAAACCCCAACACAATCAGTCTGGAAAATTGAACAAACCTAGATATCATGTAGCACATGGGCTGTTGCCAAACAAATGAGGAACTTTACAATGTCAGACTCAAAGTCATCTGGTTTGTCATAAATTTTAGTGGTAATTTTACCATTAGATATTTATAAATTTGAATCCAGAAAGAGAGCTTTCCTGGGTATCTGATGAATTTGCTTTATCAAGCAGAAGTTCTTTAGGATTAATTTGATCATTCATTTGATCAAGATATACTATTATCAATATCTAAATATCTAGACTTTAAATTAAATGCCTCATTAATATTGGCTTTGTTTCTTCATAGAGACACAACATAGTCTCACCAAGCCTTAAATGTAAACTGCAAAACGTCTGAGCCAGCATACACAATCAAGCACTCTGGTCTGATCGTTTTACTTTTTTATACCCTGCTACAGGATAATGGGGTGGGATAGGGTAGGTGGGGTGGGGAGGGTACTATGGTTTCACAGTCATCCATCCATCCATCTGTCCATCCACCCATCTGTCTATCTGTTGTCCATCAATATTTTTGTTTCTGGATGATAAATTTTATTAAGTATCAGTGGATTTTCACTAAACTTGGAATGTGCTTTGATATTGTAGAGATCTGGTTTGGGATTGCTAATGGGCAAATATCATGTATTTTTGACAGAGTAATCTGCCTGCCACACAGTAGTGGTTGGGTATTATGATTTCACTTTTTTATTTGAAATCTTGGACTTGTTCATTCAAAGCTTGAAGGGTCTATACACTTTTAGGATGAAAGGGTTGTTGATAGAGAAGTTTGGTGATGTATTGGCTCATTATGAATAAATGTCAGAATTAGTAGTTACTATTTTGTGGTTTATTTTAACAGTGCATCATTTATTACTAGCTCACCCGAGCACAAAGTGCTCATGGTCAGCTGTTGTGACTATGCAACAGTCATCATGCATCATGCATCATGCATCGTGTTACTTTTGCTTTATATGACATCTCCTCCTACATCCTAAGCCAATTAACTAAAAAATTGGTAGGAAGTAGCAAGGCGACCTATTTTGAACTTCTCCTGAACTGAAAGGCCAGTTGACTCCAAACTTGGTAAGAAATATCAGGGTGACTTGTACATAAAAACAAAAGCAGAAATCCAAGATGGCCATCAGTTTGAAAATCTATTTTGAACTTATTCTCCTGAACCAAAAGGCCAATTGACTTGAAATTGGGGTGACTTGTAGATAAAAACAGCTAAATTAGTTCTGATCAGAAATTCCAAGATGGCAACCATGGCTGCCATTTTGAAAATCTATTTTGAACTTCTCCTGAATGGAAAGGGCGGTTAACTTGAAACTTGATAGAAGTATCAGGGTGAATTGTAGATCAAAAAAAGAAAAACAATCTTCTGATCAGAAATCCAAGATGGCTATTATGACCACCATTTTGAAAATTTTATGTTGAACATCTCCTGAAAGGAAAGGCCAAATGACTTGTATCAGGGTGACTTGAGGATCAAAAATAGATAAAATTGTTCTGATTGGAAATCCAAGATGGCTGCCATGGCCACCAGTTTGGAAATCTATTTTGAATTTCTTCACCTGAACAAAAAGGCAAATTGACGTAAAACTTGATAGAAAGTATCAGGGTGACTTGTAGATCAAACATAGATAAAACTCATTCTGATTGAAAATCCAAGATGACCACCATGTTGAAAATTTATTTCTAAACTTGATAGGAAGTATTGATGTAACTTGTACATAAAAAATAGCTAAAATGTTTCCCATCAATAATCCAACATGGCCGCCACCTTTGCCGCCTTGAGAATGTATTTGGAACGTCTTCTGCTGAACAGAAAGGCCAGCTGACTCAAAACTTGGCTGGAAGTATTGAGGTAACTTGTAGATCAAAAATAGCAAAACAGTTCAGATCAGAAATCCAAGATTGCTGTCATGGCCTCCATTTTGAAAATCTATTTTGAACTTCTTCTTTTGAACCAAAAGGCCAGATGACTAGAAACTTGGTAGGAAGTATCGGGGCCCCTTATAGATCAAAAAAGCTAAAATCCGATGGCTGCAAGTCTGTTTTGAACTAAAAGGCCAATTGACTGGACACTTTGTGATTTGTAAAGCAAAAATAGCTAAAATCATTTTGATGAGAAATCCAAGGTTGCTGCCAAGGCCACTATCTTGAAAATCTATTTTTTAACTTCTCCTCTTGAACAGAAAAGCCAATTGACCCATAACTTGTCTGGTATTCAGGTGATTGATACTGGGCCATCTTGTCCTGCTTGTTTACCATAAGTATAGATTAGACAGGTAGGCCTGAACAAACAGTGTGAACCCAGAGCAGACAATGCATGATCAACATATTATCAGCACTGATTAGGGTCTACACTGTTTGCCACTTATCCAGCTGTTGTGTATGTTAGCAGGTAGTAAAATGTTGTAATTTTAGGACAAGTTTGTTAACCCTTAAACTGCCAATCACAACAATTGTCATATGTTATGTCGTCTGCTTGTGATTTTAAAAGACATTTTTGCAAACAGCATGGACCCAGATCAGACTGCTCCTCTAGGAGCAGTCAGATCAGGGTCCACACTGTTTGCATGTATGCAAAAATAGGTTTGAAAAGTTTGCAAGAATATTCAGCAGATGACATTTTCAGATGCAGATTTTCTTGGCGTTTTAAGAGTTAAGGGGTCAAGGTGTTGGAATATTTAGCATAAATACGATATACTGTTAATGAGAATTTAATGAGTATTCACTTAATGAACCTTTCTGTCTTTAAAAATATTATCAAACTTCAGATGATCTGATCTAGTAATTAATTCTAAAACCAAGTCAATGGATATAATTATTTGTTTCTTATTTGTTTTTGTTATGTAATGATTATCTTTTAGTTGTTTTGGTTGATCAGAAGCGGTGGATTTGTGATACTGAAGGTCCATATCAGGTGCTTTTACACAGTAATTAACCCTGAAAATGTCAAGAAAACTTGTATCTGAAAATGCCGTCGTTTTATGTCATCTGCTGAATATTCTTGCAAACTTTTCAAACCTATTTTTGCATACAGGCACACAGTTTGGACCCTGATCAGACTGCTCCTAGAGGAGCAGTCTGATCTGGGTCCACACTGTTTGCAAAAATGAAGCAGATGACAAAGCAGATGACAATTGTTGTGATTGGCAGTTCAAGGGTTGACATATTGGGATTTATAACATTTCAAGTTAACACTTAGCACTCTCGGTAAAATTTTCAGCAGACAAAACCGGTGTATTGAAATATTTTCTTATTTTTACAAGAAACAGAATTTGACATTTATTGCAAATTGGCTCCAATGAAAACAATTTACATGAAATATCAAATCCTGTTTGCTGGGAAAAATAAGAAAAATATCACTAATTTGTCTTATCATGCCAGGATTTTAGCATATTATGCTTGGAAATATATACATGCCATTAGCTGTTGACAGAAATCTGTGAGATTTTGCAAATTTTTAGGGGAGATTTGATGAAATTCTGTGAGATTTTTATGAAAATCGCTTTCAAGCTTACACAAGTAAATTAAAAGCCATTATTTTAATGAATTAAGCTTGGGATAGCCATGCTAATGTGTGATTTATTTCTAGTTCTTTGAAAAATAGCTTATTAAATGGTATGAAAAATTCTGTGAGATTTGAAAATCTTACAGGAAATGGGGTCCAGAAGGGCCAAAATTCTGTGAGATTTTGTCTCACAGTGTGAGGTATGGCATGTATAGAAATACTGAGGATTGTTTTCATTCTAGATGATGATATTGCTACACAGGAACTGATTGACAAGTTGCAGCGACAAGTTGACAAGATGGAGATTAGACTGCGACATAAAAGATCTTCATCTAGAGACCTGGAGAAACTGCTGGAGAGTCCTAAGGCAAATGGCTCCTGTACAGTGGTTGGTAAGTGTGCATTTGATAACTGACTGCAGCATTTACCCTAAATATTTAAATGTCTTTTAGCCCTTAAAGTGCCATGCACTCTGGGTAAAATTTTCAGCAGACAAACAACACATAGAAATAGTTTTCTTATTTTTCCCAGGAAACAGGATTTGACATTTCATGCAAATTGTCTCCAATGGAGACAGTTTGCATCAAATGTCAAAACCTGTTTTCTGGGAAAAATGAGAAAAAATATTATCAATTTGTCATCTGCTGAATTAGCCCAAAGAGTGGAAAAGGTGAAAGCGCCATGCAAATTTGCAACAGACAACATTCTCAATTTTTATTATTTTTTTTCAGAGAAAATAAAATGTCACATCATGTGAAGGGTCTGCCATGAAATGTCAGGTCTTATATTTTTCTGAAATATACACTTTTTCTGAAAAATACACAAAAAAGTAGACCCATTTCAGAAGTGAGGCATAACTGTTTTGACAGTGTTGCATCTGCCGAAAGGGTATTCATTTCCTTTAATGTGTTCTTTTCAGATGAGAGTCGATACATGGCATTTCCTCAGTCTGAGAAGAAAGAGGAAGAGCCTTATGACCACATTAAAGACTCCGCCTTCTTTTATGATGTCACAGAACAGTTTAAACAACAGATGAGACTCGATCTTACATGTTTTGTCAAGTGTGAAGTCTCAACTATTTCTAAGGTAAATTGAATCTGTGTTTCTCTCTAGTGATTGACTTTTATTAAGTTTTATGGGTGGTATCATAAGGGTTTATGAATTTCTTTGCTGGAAAAAGATACAGTGACATAATTTTCTTTATTTACAAATACATTTCAAAGCAAATAATAACACTCAGGAACTGATACAGTTAGACCCATATCAAGTTCACAACATCAAAGAGGAAGACAGACAAATACAATTAAGCAACCACAAAAAGGACAGATGGCAAAGAGCTGGCAGCCCTTTCCCAAAAAGGTGGCAATTATGTTACCCAAACTTAACTGAATATATCTTTAACTTACATAAATGTTAAAAGAAAAACAAATGTAAGTGAAACACCACATAAACATTTAACAAAAAGTATGACAGTGAAAGGTACCGCCTTGGAATAGTAATAAATAATTCATTACGAAAACACGCCTGTTCAAATATTGAAAATTTTACAACCAAAAATGGGAAAATTTCCAGACAAAAATTATGATATTTTTCATATTTCTGCTCAAAACATAGATTGTGAGTACTCGTTAGAACTGCCTTGTCGAGGTGGTTCTAATGAGTACTCACAATCTATGTTTTGAGCAGAAATAAGACAAATAATGTTTACCCCTGTAAACCCCAGTTTTACTGTATAAAAGTGGGGTTTCAGGGGGTCAGAATTATATAGACATGTTTTCGTGATGGAGGGGCTTAATCAAGCTTTACGGGATTCCAACGCTGTTGTGGTAAAAAAACACATATTTGTTTGGTACCCATGGAGGTCTTTTAACTCATCCATGAGTTCATTTGTAAAATGTATTAACAGGATTTAGAAACATGAAGTAGAGGACTTTTATAGGAGGAGTATTTGATGATAATTCTGGGAAAATATTTGTTATTTCTCCATAAAAACGTATGTTGTAGATACTCATTAGAAGTGCCTCAGCTATCTAGAGCTATATTTAAAAGAACATTGCATTGTTTTATGATTTTGCTATGCTGTTGTAGGAGCTGCAAAGTATCTCCCAACTATAGATGCACAGTTTGTGTTATTGTTCAGTCCAGGCATTCAGTATGGTATCTAGTAGTTTTTGTAAGCATCTATTTTCATGATTTTCTGTCTATTGCTGGACAAAGAATAGAAAAATAAAAGGTTATTGCAAAATGATATTTAACCCATTTACATTGAGTGGACTTTTCTATCATGACTCTTTGGAATGGTCTATTTCCAAGAGTAGGGTGTCTGGTTAGTTTTTATGCCCCCACCATTTTCAATGGGAGGGTGGGGGAGGGGCATATAGTATCACCGCTGTCCGTACGTATGGCCTCCAGTCCGTCCGTCCCATTTGTCCATCCGTCCTGTACGTAACACAAATGGTTTCCGTGCAATATCTTTTGAAAAGATTGGTGTATTAGATTGAAATTTTGTACACAGGTATATAATCATAAAATGTAGGTCAGGTTCGATTTAGGGTAAAATCCACCAATTATTTTGGGAGTTATGGCCCTTTTTCGAGAAAAATTTCAACTTTGAAAAATGGTTTCCGTTTGATATCTTTTGAAAAGATTAGTGTATTGGATTCAAATTTTATACACAGTTATATAAGCATAAAATGTAGGTCAAGTTTGATTTAGGGTAAAATTCACCAATTATTTTGGGAGTTATGGCCCTTTTTCAACTTTGAAAAATGGTTTCTGTTCCATAACTTTTGAAAAGATTAGTGTATTTGATTCATATTTTATACACAAGCATATGATTATAAAATATAGGTCACCTTCGATTTAGTGTAAAATTCACCAATTATTTTTGGAGTAACGGCCCTTTTTCAATATTGAAAAATAGTTGAAAAATGGTCTCTGTTCGATATCTTATTAAAAGATTAGTGTATTGGATTCAAATTTTATACCTCGGTGGCTCAGTTGGATGCGCCGTCCGATTGGAGACCAGGAGGTCGCGGGTTCAACCCCCGCCGAGGTCGGCAACATTCTTTTGTGGAGATTGATCATGAAATATTTTCTACGGTCATTCTCTCCCTTCCGCTGATTCAAGAAGGGCAGTTGTCAGTTTCTGGCGAAAGAATGTGCATAGTACTGGTTAACCGCTTAGAGGACTAAGCCTGCCCAGTAAACGTGTGGTTAAGTAAACTGACCGCGCTCGACATGACCCCATTGGGTTGACTGGGCCGTAAAACCTCAACACAAACAAACAAACAATGGTATATAATCATAAAATGTTGGTCAAATTTGATTTAGGGTAAAATCCACCAATTATTTTGGGAGTTATGGCCCTTTTTTCAACTTTGAAAAATGGTTTCCTTTCCATAACTTTTGAAAAGATTAGTGAATTGGATTCATATTTTGTACACAAGCATATAATTATAAAATATAGGTCAAGTTCGATTTAGGATAAAATCCACCAATTATTTTTGGAGTTACCGCCCTTTTTTAACATTGAAAAAATAGTTATTGTTTGATATGTTTTGAAAACATGGGTATATTGGATTCATATTTAATACACAGGTATATAATCATAAAATAAATCTCAAGTTCGATTGAGGGTAAAATCCACCCATTATTATGGGAGTTATAGCCCTTTTTCACCTTCAAAAATTGTTTTCCTTTCTGAATTTTTTTTTAAAAAAAGATTGGTGTATTGGATTCATATTTTATACACAGGTATATAATGATAAAATATAGGTCAAGTTCGATTTAGGGTAAAATCTGGCAATTATGAGAGTTATGGCCCTTTTTTCAACTTCATTTTTTGCAAAATGCCTGTGTGTGGGTGAGGATGGCCCTGGGCGGGGGCATCTGTATCATATTGACACAATTCTAGATATTACTACCATGTTTCATAGAAATTCCTGTATTTAATGCAAACAGTGTAGACCCTGATCAGATGCTGCATTCTGCAGTATCTGATCTGGGCCTGCACTGTTTGCAAGGTACACTTTTGGGATCTCTAGACTAAAAAGGGTTTACAGGATATCATTTCCCACAGGCATCAGTCTCCACTGTACCCTTTTGGGATCTCTAGACTAAAAAGGGTTAACAGGATATCATTTCCCACCGGCATCAATCTCCACTGTATGCCACTCAGCCAACAGGTTAACCCTGGACCTGCTGAACATAGATATGCTCTGCCTCTGCAAATAGTGTAGATTCAGATCAGTTGGCTTCTTCAGAAGCCAACTGATCTGGATCTACACTGTTTGTCGTTTAATATGTGCTTTTTCATGAACAACCTTGATCAAGTAATATAATTAGCTGAAAATTAGAAGTGGGTGTTGCATCTTAATTTATTCAGCACGGCAAGGGTTAAGACACACGAGCAGATAGTCCGAAAGACTTGTTTACATACAGAACAACTATGGTAAGGGGTTAAGGCATCCCTATATCTTGGGTAAATATGGTATTTAAAGTATGAAGAAAAGTTATTCACAGAACCTTCTTGTAATGTTTGTATGACAGGCATTAGCACCAGAGAAAGTGAAGAAAGCCCACAGAGAGAAGATGAAGATGTTGAAGGACCCCACAATGGTGATAGACCTGTATTACTGCGGCTCACTAGAGAGACCGCACAGAATAAAAGAAATACTGAAAAATGGTTTCTCACAAGATGGTAGGTCTGCTCAGCTAAAATTACGCCTAGCACTGACTCCTGATTTTTTTCAGATTTCAAATTTTTTTTTTCATTTTTTCTATATCATGTTTCATTATATTCCTTAGATATTAATCATGAGCTTTCATTTTTACAAGCATTTGTGATTTTGGTTTTCAATGGTTGAAAAATTCTGATGAGTGATCCCTTTACATAGAAACATAATAGGGATAAGCAACAGTTCTTTGCTAACATGGTTTTTGCTTTGGATTCAAGCAATAATGTTATATAGAGGTTGTTGTGTATTTGCTAGTAAAATGTTTTAACAATTGTCTTTCATATTTACATTAACACCTCTTCTCTTGTTTATTCTTATTCATATTCTTTCAGATTTCAGTTTTGGAGAGTATGGTAAAGGTCTCTATTTTTCCAAGTTTCCCTCAAAGGCTGCTCAGTTTTCTGCTGTAAGTAGAATAATAATTTTTAAATAGATATAAGATGAAGGACTATTTTTGTGACATTTTCTGTATTCTGATTGACACATAATAATACTAGCAGTTGGAAGGGATGGCATAATCACTGACTAAGGCAGGAAAGATAAAATTATACTGCACAGCCTGAAGAATAGGCTAGTGATATACACGTATGATTAAGTTGCAAGTCTGGAAATTGCTAAAAAAAGTTAGGGCCTTAACTCTACAAGTAATAAAGTGACAATTGATATTCTTATTTGTAACATCTTCCCTTATTCCAGTCATTCAAATTCCAAAATATTCTAAGGGGTCATAAAATAATGACCTCCACAAGAAATAAATACTAAAATAAACAAAACAAAACAGACAAACAAACCCCCCCCCCAAAAAAAAAAAAAAAAAAAAAACAATAGCAAAATATTAAAGGAGAGTTGTCATTCTTGCACATGACATAGCATTATCACCCAATATATTGTGTGGTCAGGTTTCACAAGCTGATTTCCATAAGGACAGTTTTTGCACCAAAACATGTATGAGCCAGGCCACAGCATTTCCTACAAGATTGCTTGTCCGCCCAGGGAAGACTCAGATCAGTGTGTGCAGATCAATCTTTGCTGTTTGCTTCAGGACCTTTAGGCTCCTTGGCTAGGCACAGTGCATGGCAAAGACTGATCTGACTGCGCAGATGCACAGGCTAATATGTCTTCCCTGCTCAGGTAATATTGTAGGAAATACTGTCCCTTGACTCATATTACTGATATTCATATGCTTCCTGGATATGTTTTATTGTAAAAACAAACGCTTGTTTTCCAAAAACCCATTTTTTCAGAAAACCTTTAGTATTAACCCATTTATGCTGGGTGGACTCTTCTACATTAACTCTTTGGACTGATACATTTCAATATAAGGAGTGTCTGCTTAGTTTTTGTTATTACCATATTTTATAGCAATTTCTCTCCTGAATGCAAACATTGTAGATCCTGTTCAGATTCTGCATTCTGCAGCATCTGATTTTGGTCTACACGGTCTGTCAGTGTCCATTTTATGGACACTAGGTGTCCATTTTATTGACACTAGGCATAAATGGGTTAATTTACTTATTTTTCAGCCTGGCAATTTACTGAAAGCTGAAGTGGGGATAGGTAATGTTGAAACAGTAATTAAATCTGACAGAACTAGGACAGCTCCATCATCAGGATATGACAGTATCATTGTAAGTTTGTCCGTTTGTGTTGAAATATACATATCAGCCACAAAGCCAGAAAGCGCCAAGGAAAATTTGAAGCAGACGACATTTTAAATTTTATATATTTTGTTTTATTTTTCAGAGAAAACAAGTCTTGACTTTTCATGTGAATCGTCTGCCAAGCAGACGATTCACATGAAAAGTCAAGACTTGTTTTCTCTGAAAAATAAGAGAAAATCAAAATGTCGTCTGCTGAGGTTGTGATTGGTGCTTTAAGGGTTAATACATGCAGACCCAAAGAAGATTCAGATCAGCCTGCATATTTATGCAATTTGATCAGAATCTTTAGGCATGTTTTGGATAGCCTAGGAATAAATTTCTTCATGTGGACAATGAAGACTCTGATCAGACTGTATGTTTTCACACATTGTGGCTCATATTGGATTGTCTGTGTATCTGGACCCTAGGTTATAAAATTTTTTTCATGCTCAACTCAGCTGAGCATGAAAACAATGAACTGATTCACACACCAAGTGCCACTGAACTAGTTAGGCCTATGTTACAGCCATCTCATAATCATTGTAACTTTATTCATGAAAAAAAAGCAATAAGTACAGCTATTTTTGGCTTGATTACATCACATCAAGCATTCTGAGACAATGAATTTAATGAAAACAATTTATGCATTTATTTATTTATTTATTTATCCTTCTAGGTTTTGCATCAGACATGGTTTTGTGTTAGTGATACACTACACCTCTTTATAACACAGTTCATTATAACACAGT
The DNA here is from genome assembly GCA_964016985.1 of Anodontia alba. Lineage (NCBI taxonomy): Eukaryota > Metazoa > Mollusca > Bivalvia > Lucinida > Lucinidae > Anodontia > Anodontia alba. Next base: position 117,847,748 of record OZ024825.1, on the reverse strand, counting down.
TTTGGATATAACACGGTTAAAGATGGATCCCAAAAATTGTTGGCATTTTCATATTTATTAGCAGAGAAATTTTCATACTTAGCTATATTTAGCAAGAAACAATTTGCAATTATTAGTAATTTGAGATTTATTAGCAGGACAAATATCATGCTCAGCTGAGTTGAGCATGAAAAAAGTTTTAAAACCTTAGGGCCAGACTGTATGTTTTCACACATTGTGGCTCATACTGGATTGTCTGTGTATCTGAAGTAAATAAGTGAACTCAGGAACTGATACAATCAGATGCAAATCAAGCCCACTGACTATCGATTCTCTTTCTCTGTCGGCTGACCTGCCTGCTTGGCTGTTTAGTATTGCTGGTTTACCTACATTTTTTTAGTCTACTGGATATTTCCAGTTTTATTCTAGCTACACCAAAACCTCTTTATAACACTATTGTTGGGGTCCATAGCATAAACTATGTTAGTTAAACAACAGTGTTATATCCAAACGAAAATGTATAGATTATATTGAAAAATGACCATTTATGATCATTTTTCAATATAATCTATACATTATTGGGATCCATCTTTGAACAGTGTTATATCCAAAACTGTGTTATAACAAACCGTGTTATAAAGAGGTTGTAGTGTATCACTAACACAACACCATGTCTGATGCAAAACCTAGAAGGAAAAACAAGTAAATAAAAATATAAATAAATTAATAAATAAATAAAAAAATAAATTGTTTTTATTAAATCCATTGTCTCAGAATGCTTGATGTGATGTAATCAAGCAAACAAATAGCTGCACTTATTGCTTTTCTTCATGAATGAAGTTACAAGGATTTTTAGATGGCTGTAACATAGGCCTAACTAGTTCAGTGGCACTTGGAGTGTAAATCAGTGTTTTTTTAGAATTAACTACTGCAATCTAATTAAGAAAATGAATACCCCACATTTTTTCACATATAATGGTATTATAAGTATTTCTTTTTGAATGGAAGCAGGCTTTGAAGCTCCATAACAGAGAAACTGGCTTTGATTAAAACAAATGTCAGTTCAACTTTCCACATGTGCTGGTCGAAATTATTGTATTTTGACAGATTCACATTATTACTACAGAAACATGATCAGGGCCCAGTTGTTCAAAGCTAATGACGTCGTTAGTTAACAATTCATTAAAATTTACATCAAGTGATATGCAAATATGCTGAAATTTTTTGCTGAAAAAATGTGAGTAGCTTTTGCAGTGCAAAAGCTACTCACATTTTTTCAGCAAAAAATATCAGAATATTGTATATTGAATCCGCTAAAACAGTTAACGAAATGACCCTTAACGAGCTCGTTAAGCTAACGACACTTTGAACAACTGGGCCCTGATGCTCTGTACCATATTGAGTGGATTTTCCAAAGATCACAGGTTCATAAGAGATGCTTGAGTCAAGTGTGATTGACAGACTTGGAAACATCCACAAAACATGATTCAGAACATTAGACCACATTACGGTTATAGTAAGATTACTATAACCTTGAAAATTAATCCTTGAAGCATCATTCATAATGTACCATTTTATTTTTCTAAAAATAGAACGCTTGACATTTTAACCCTTAAAGCGCCAGTCACAACAATTGTCGTCTGCTTTGTCATCTGCTTGTGATTTTAAAAGTCATTTTTGCAAACAGTGTGGACCCAGATCAGACTGCTCCTTTAGGTCTGATCAGGGTCTCCACTGTTTGCCTGTATGCAAAAATAGGTTTGAAAAGTCTGCAAGAAGATGCAGCAGACGACATAAGCAGACAACATTTTCAGGTGCAGATTTTCTTGGCGCTTTAAGGATTAAGTGCTGTTTTGTCTTGGGGAAAAAAATAAATAAAATAGTGTCATATGCTACAATTTTGAAAAATGCTTTAAGATTAATTGGTCATTACTGATCTGTTTATTCATTTGAATTTATTGTTAATGGCTGCGTGGAGCAGTTAAGTACGTGGGAACATCACACACTTGTAGCTTTGTTATCATGATGTCAGTGTAAATAAGCCTTTTTAAGAGGGTTTGATACTGATTAGGAAAATTGAAACTTTTCACCAATTTGATTTTTGGATCAGACTGCAAGAAACTTACCGTATTTACACTAAGTATTGGGACATCTTATCTACCTAACATAATTGTCCTAAATTTTGAAATAGTCCATTCTACTACCCCTTGATGTTTCTAAAATATTGCTGTATGTATGACAAATAGTTTAGACCCTGATCAGATGCTGCATTCTGTGACATCTAACCTGGGTCTACACTGTTTGCAAAGGCCTATCTGTCCCAATACTTAGGGTTATTATGGTAACAGTTTTTAAAGCAGTATCATTGAGAGGTATGTAATAATCAAAATTATTACCTTAGTTATGAGGCTGTTTACAGCTATTTTACTTGATGTATTATGATGACAAGCCTCATGTCAGTCAAATTTCAATTTGGGTAAAGTAAAATAAAAGCAGGGTGACCAAAACCAGTTATTGTTCTTCTTTTGTTGTGATTATTTCAGGTGCCAGGCAGACTCACCCATAATCTTGGAGAAGGAGATGCAGCTATGAATCAGGAATATGTGATCTTTGATGTGAATCAAGTTCTACCATTATGTGTACTGACATTTGAAACTAGTTAACCCTTTCATCCCAGAGTGGAATATTCCATCTTTAAATTTAGCCACCCTAATTGATGCAAATAGGGGTGCAAGTCAAAAAATGAAAAATTGAACAGCAAACAGTGTAGATCCTGATGAGATGGCTTGTAACAAGCCATCTCATCAGGATTTACACTGTTTGCAAATATATCTGTACTGGTTTGCAGGGATAAAAAGGTTAATTCCCATTGTCCTGCCAGCCAGGCAAGCTAATCCACAAATCTGCAGCACCAACACTTAGCATTTTATGGGCAGATTCAGCAGATGCCAAATTGATGATATTTTACTTAATTTTTCCCAGAAAACAGGATTTGATATTTCATGCAAATTGTCTCCTAGAGAGACAATTTGTATGAAATATCAAATCCTGTTTTCTGAGAAAAATAAGAAAAATATTTCAAAATGCTGTCTGCTGAATTGTTTTTCCAAGCATGCTAAGCATTAGTAGTCATGAGAATCACTCTGTGAGAAAACAAATGTTGTTTCAGTGGTTCAAGGAATCCTTACTTTAACAATCTGTATATTCATCCCTCAGTTTATAAAGAAGAAGGGACTATTTTAACAGAATTTAACTTGTTTGTGGGAGACAAGTTAAAATGTCCTGACAGTGCAGTTTTAAGGCCATATAACTATAACTGATAATTATGTTCAATGTTGTAGGTAAATTTTTACTTGGAATTTTTACTTGGAAATGGGACTTATATATAATCAGGTAAACAGAAAACTTGTTCTAATCAAGATTTACATAGCTGTGTTTATATTGTATTTTTTTTTTTTAGTCCTTACAAGATGTGTGCCATGACAAAGAGCTTTGAAACAAATACAAAGTCTGTATCACAAGAAAAATTTTGTTCGGACTTTCCATTAAGTCACTCTTTCTGTGAATATGCTCACACCTTTAGCAAGGCCACATGTCTAGTTCTTTGGCTGATTGCATGGATGCACAGAGTCACCTGAACCTTTATTAGTCTGTTGAAAAAATTGCCTTTTCTGGCCCATTTTGACACTGTGGTCAGACAGCAGGTTTGCAGACTCGGCTGGACATTCGTTAGCCACAGGTGCGTCTAGCAAAGACGCAAAGTTCAGCCTGTTCACTCACACTGTTTGATCAGTTTTCACTGGGCTGAGTGTTTTGAATGGACAAAAATTTACAGCTTTTTCAGGGAGACAGTAAAGGCTTACACTGCTTGGATGCTAATCTGAGTTTTCACTGAGTTCATATCATGAGGTACATTTTCTTGGTCCATGCCTCATATATGTATTTCTGTTTACTGTAAATGTCCTAAAATTTAAAATACTTAGTGGAATGGCACACAGTGTAGTCCTTCAGGAGCAGTCTTATCTGGGTCTGCACTGTTTCCTTATATCATTTTGTCAGACACTTTGGTGTTAGAAATTTTAGGACATTTATTGTAGTATGTAAATGGGTGCTTCCATATTTTATTTGTAACTGTTTTGCTATAAGTTTTGTGCATACAGGCAGTCTGATCAACAAGACATCTGGTGTTCAATTTGAGAAATACTGCATACTGTAGAGCTGTGAATGCCTTGACTAGACAGTGCAGTCTGATCTTGGGACTCCTGACCTGATTCACATGGGTATTAAAGATACTTTCTGCATGGTACAGCTCTGACTTGTATTTATAATGTTTTCTTTTGTTCCATTAAGAATATGTTGTACTCTGTTTGATGTAACAAGGGTTTACAAGGGTTTGGAAGACTTTTAAAAATTGGTTAGGGAATGGTTTGCTTTGTCAATCTACTGTGCTTTCGACATCTTTCAGAAAGTCATTTTTTGCTTGGCGCTTTACACAGAAGAAGTAAATTTGCAAATTTTTGTCATGGTTTAATGCAAAACCATTTGTTGTAACTACCTAAGTACAAAAAAATTTATTCTAGTCATTGGTTTTCAAAAAATCAAATATTTTCACTTTTTCCCATAGTAAAAATGAAGCCAAATCATGCAGAAATCTATAGGGTAGGTAACTTGGAGCCAAATTTTCAACAAGTTCCACTTGTTAAATTTTTCTGAAATTTTCACAATATTGTTGTAAAACATCAATAATTCTAATTCAGCAAAGAAAAGTAAAAAATATTGTCTTAGACAAAAATCCCCAAAAATCACTTTACTGTAGAAATTGCATAGGTTAGACAAATTTTTGTCCGTAACTTTAATTTTTGTGTAAATATTTGAGAACAAAACACAGAAACATAAAAGACAAATGGTTTCTGATAAGATATGGTCAATCAGAACAAAATATTTTCATTTCAAATAAAACGCCAAGCAAAAAACGTCTTTCCAAGAGATGTCGAAAGGACAGTAGAATGTTTGCTATTTTACACAGAAATAGTTTATTTGTAAAAGAATGTTGTACTGAAATGGGAAGTACTCACAAGGTGTATCTTTTTTGTCAGGTCTGAACACTTAGTTTCATTTTTCTAGGTAATGCTGTGCTTGACTAAGTTTTCACTATGTTTGGTAATTTTATTGTGGTTGTAGGGAACTATAATTAATGCTACCTGTGTTGTTTTGTTAAAAAGAGTTAGTTCCCTTGCCAGAATAAACCGTCAATACAAAACTGTTTTAGATAGAGTTTGGTTTGATACTGTATGTAATTTTAATGTTTGCTTTTTATTTGAACCATCCAGTCTAGGACTAACCTTGATTTTGATAAGAAAAAATTGATCTATTGTGTGTTTTAATCAAACAGTAAGAACAGTAAAGCAGCCACATTTTTAGCTCCCCTGTATGAAGGTACAGGTAGAGCTATAGCAGTTACCACAGCATCGGTGTTGGCATTGTTTAAAGTTTTGGTAAAAGTTTTTAAAGGCTATATCTCCCGGACCTCTACATGGAGAGTTCATACTTGCCCTGATGGTAGATACTGGTCAGGGCCCGGTTGTTCAAAGCGTCGTTAGCTTAACGAGCTCGTTAAGGGTCATTTCGTTGACTGTTTTAGCAGATTCAAGATACAATATTCTGATATTTTTTGCTGAAAAAATGTGAGTAGCTTTTGCACTGCAAAAGTTACTCACATTTTTTCAGCAAAAAATTTCAGCGTATTTGCATATCACTCGATGAAAATTTTAACGAATCGTTAACTAACGACATCGTTAGCTTTGAACAACTGGGCCCTGAAGTTTTATGCTGTACCAACCAACCAACATGAGTGACCCTCAGGTCACACTTTTAAGTTAAAATTTTAGAGGTAAAGTGCAATTCAGGTGAGCTACTCTGTCCTGCGACAGCTCTTATTAATAATGATTTTGCAAGGCCTACATAATTATGTGGGCAGCAAAGAATAAGCTTGTCTGTTTGTTCCATCTGATTGGGGCTTTGCTGTTTGTCAGTATATTTACAGTATTCAGTGGTAAAAGCCTTGTTCAGACTGGTACAGGTTGATTTGGTCCTTTAAAGCCCCACAGGTTTTCTGAAAAATTCATTTCTTGTTGCACAATTCATCCCTGAAGATCAAAGATATGAAACAGGCTAACCTTTACAACTCCCTGGGCTAATTTAGCAGACAACAAATTGAGTATATTTTTCTTATTTTTTTCCAAGCACACATGATTTGACATTTCATGCTAATTGTCTCCAAAGGAGAAAATTTGCATGAAAGGTCAGATCATGTTTTCTGGGAAATATAAGAAAAATATTTCAGTATATCATCTGCTGTAAATTTAACCCAACATGCTAAGCACTAAATAAGTATTGTTTTCCCTATCTGCTGGGACATCTTGTTGAATAACAAAATCATCTAAACAAGATATCTGAATAAAAAGAAAATACATTTGTGGCACAGTGTGCCACAATTGTATTTCCTTTTCCTTCAAATCTCTTGTTTAAATGCTTATTTTTTTTTTTTTTTTACTAATCTTGTTTTATGGATTGTCTTTGGAATCATGTCACTGAAGATATTCTGTTGGGTTGCCATAGGATACATTGCTAAATTGCAAAAATTGTCCTCTAAAAACTCTCTTTATCTGGATTTATACTAAGTCTTAGTCACCCAAATGCTTGGTATCTGGATCCTCCTAGAGGCTGTACACCACTCCATTGCCCAGAGCTTTTCATGATCGCACATCCATCTTCATAAGACTTAACCCTGAAAGCGCCAAGAAAAACTGCATCTGAAAATGTCGTCTGTTTATGTCGTCTGCTGAATATTCTTGCAGAAAATGTCGTCTGTTTATGTCGTCTGCTGAATATTCTTGCAGACTTCTCTCAAAGCTATTTTTGCATACCGGCAAACAGCATGGACCCAGATCAGACTGCTCCTTAGTCAGACTGCTCCTAAGGAGCAGTCTGATCTGGGTCCACACTGTTTGCAGAAATGACTTTTAAAATCACAAGCAGAAGACAAAGCAGATGACAATTGTTGTGATTGGCCTTTAAGACTTAAATCATGACATATTACTTGAATGATCTTGAGCTGAATCTAATGAGGCACATGACAGATATTTTTATGGGAAAAAAAGAGAGCAATAGTTTTTTTTATATCAATATTTCTATCTATATAAAAATCAACTTCTTGGTTTCTGTTTATTAAACTCTGGTACAAAGAGTGTTAAATAGACATTGTGAGTAAAATCAGTCTGACACAATAAAACTGAGCTCAGGCACAGATAGTCCTACAAAATGCATGTGCACCCAGCCAAGACTCAAATCAGCCTGTGCATCTGTGCAGTCAGCTCAGTCTTCACTGTGCTCTGTATAAATGCAAAGGACAAAAACTTCTTTATGTAGACAGGAATGACTCTGATAGCAGACTGATCTGAGTCTTCACTGGCCATGCAGGTCATTTTATAGGAATTGTGTGCCTTAGCTCAGTATTTTGGCTGTGGAATGTGCATGATTGAACTCATAAGCAAAGGTATAATTTGATAGGACACAGGATGTTCATATTTGGGCTGTGCAAAATGAAAAGGGTCCCTCTAATTTAATTAGGCCAGTAGACTTCAGTGGACTTCAGACTGAGTGGATGGCAGTGGTGCACCATTAGTCCAGATAAAAAGAATGTTCAGAATGGTAATTTTTCCATCAAAACTTATCATGTGGGTACTCATCGGAATTGCCTTACTGATGCCATTCTAATGGATATTGCTAAGATTTATTATGGGATTTATTCCCAGCAAACACATAAATTAGCAACAACATCGTTACAACATCGCTACACACAACGTTGCAGTGACGTTGTAATGATGTTTTGTGTTTGCTGGGATTAGAATAGCACCTATGATGCAAGTCTGGTGGTAATCCACAAAATATCTTTTACTGACAAATAACGAAAACTATTCTGAAATATCACTCTTAAATATCTATAGATCCAATGCACATGCCATGATTTTTTTTTTTTATAGTTGCCGTGATACTGTATGATAGTTAATTTTGTCACTATTTTGTTGGAGATTTAACCCTTACCACTCTATGTACAAATTCAGCAGATGACAAAGCTATGATATTTTTCTTATTTTCCAAGAAAACAAGCTTTGGCATTTAAATGAAAAATATTTCAAAATGTCATCTGCTGAACTCTTTACCTAGCATACTAAGCATTAAAGATATCATGAATGACATGTCCTGTACGTTGTTCTAGGAATATAAATTTTTCTCACAAATAAAAGTCATTACTACAAAAATAAAGAAGTAAATATAATATATATTTTTATTCATTTTACAGATATATTATCGGCATTGTTTGATTTTCATTGTGGGCCCAACTTTGAAAAAAAAATGATAGTGCATAGTGCCTCTGGTTTGTTTGTTCATTATTCATTGCATCACACTTTACCTTGTATGCAAAATACCTGAAAAAAGTATTTGTGCTAGGGGTTTGATATTGGGGCTTATTGGGGCTGATGAGTAGATCACATGATTATCTTCTGAAAAAAACAAAACAAAAAAAAACAACAACATATTTTGAGAATTATGGAATGTCCTTTTTGAGTTTAGTATTTTGGAGGACAAGCATATAGTTGAGGTATAGTGTTTTATAAACACATTTCTAGGTTATATCTCACTGGTGATTAGAGGACTTCCTGAACAAATTAGTTCACAGAGTTTTACAAAGTATTTACAAATAAATCTTATTTTTGCAAATAAAAAGTATACATATAATATATATTTTAATTTATTTTACAAAGTATACTTTAAAAAATCTTATTTCTGCAAATAAAAAGTATATATAATAAATACTTTAATTTATTTTGTAGATATATAAACCGCATTATGTAAAAGGGTCTTTTAAGACATATGCAAAGAAGGAAGGCTGAGACCAAGTTCATGCAACCCCTTCAAACTCCTCACTATTACACACAATCAATTTTTTTTTTTTTGCTGTAAGGAGAATGGAAACACATTTTAGTTTTTCCGCCATTGATTATAAGGGAGACAACTTTTGTGACTTCCTGTTTGCTTTCCTGTATACCAAGCTCCTGAAAAGGGTCTACTCTGAAAGGAAAGAATTTGCTCTGAGAGCAAATTCTCTCCTTTCAGAGTAGACCCTTTTTATTTTGAAACAGTTACCTCCCTTGAAATGCTATCAGTTCCCCATAAGTTATTTAGACAGACATGCCTGCACAAGAAATGTAGATATACATCAAACTGTTCAGCCAGCATTTATCAGATGCACATTCTGAATCTTGTTTATATGTTTTGATGCCAGATTTAGTCAGAACTTATAATTGAGGCAATTTCACAGTGGGTATTCACAAAATTGTAAGTCCTTCATGGTAGCTTTAAAAATGAAACCAAACAGTCATCTAGAGAACAAATTGCCTCTACACAAGTTGAGACTATGGGTCAAGATGTTTTAAAGAATATGGGTCAAGATATGGGTTACCAGTATGTGTTAAAAAATATGGATCAAGATGTTTTAAAGACTATGGGTCAAGATGTTTTAAAGAATGTGGGTCAAGATGTGTTAAAGAATATGTGTCAAGATGTGTTAAAGCATATGGGTCAAGATTGTTAAAGAATATGGGTCAAGCTGTGTTAAAGAATATGTGTCAAGATGTGTTAAAGAATATGGGTGAAGACGTTTTAAAGAATAAGGGTCAAGATGTGTTAAAGAATATGGGTGAAGACGTTTTAGAGAATAAGGGTCAAGATGTGTTAAAGAATATGGGTCATTCATTGCAGAAACACAGTGTCTTACATTGTACATGTCTTATAACCATGGTCTTAGACTTTTCAGAGGTACTGAGTTGGGCAGGAACCTAGTACTTACCCTTTGAACTTAAAACAAGAAATCTGTGGGCTCTAGAACATTTTCAGAAATGTATGTAATACATAAAGAAAAATCAGTTATAGTCAGTATCCATCAAATTTTAGGATATATACCATAAGGAGTTAAACTGTCCATGTATTTTAGGGTAAATGCAGTTTTAATGAAGGCCTCAGTCAGATTTTGGTACTTGCTTACCATAATAACCCTAAGTATTTGGACAGAAAGGCCTCTGCAAACAGTGTAGACCCAGACACCACAGAACATGATGTCTGATCAGGGCCTACACAGTTTGCTACTCATCCAGCAATATTTTGGACACATGAACAGGTAAGAAAATGGAATTTTTAAAATTTTAGGACAAACATGGTAAGTAATTGAGGTATTCCAATACTTAGGGTAAATACAGTGTGTTGGTTTGCACCTATCCCATTTGCTTATGAGCTAAAATATCTTTTCACATGATGTGGTGGTTAGTTTCTTCCAGTTCATTGGCAGCATGTAGAAGGTTGTTTAGGGTACATTTAATTGTTATGTTTTGAGAGTTGGCTATTACATTAATTTATTCACATGAAATGGTATTCCTTGATTTTGTTTGAAGCACTGTAGTTTGCCATTATTACTTGTCTACCTATAATCATTACAGTAAATGTCCTAAAATTTCAAACACTTTATTCCATACTTTTTTGGCCTGTTTTGCTTTTTCTGTAGTTGTTTCTTAAAATACTTAGTTGAATGGCAAACAGTGTAGTACTTGATTAGGAGAAGTCTGTTCTGGGTCTGCACTGTTTGTATATGCCATTTTATCAGAAACTTTGGTGTACAGAATTCGAGGACATTTACCATATTTGAGCTGTGATGGTCAGAAATGTGTCTATATATGTATTCAAACAATGAATATTCATGTCTGTGCATATTTGCAGTCTAATCAGAGCAATGGTTGTTCAGAAGAAACCTTCAGGTGAATGGAAAGCTAATCAGGGCCCAGTTGTTCAAAGCATTGTTAGCTTAATGAGCTCGTTAAGGGTCATTTCGTTAACTGTTTTAGCGGATTCAATATACAATATTCTGATATTTTTTGCTGAAAAAATGTGTGTAGCTTTTGCACTGCAAAAGCTACTCACATTTTGTCAGCAAAAAATTTCAGCATATTTGCGTATCACTCAGTGTAAATTTTAACGAATCGTTAACTTACGACATTGTTAGTTTTGAACAACTGGGCCCAGTTTTATTTCAACATCACATATAAAGATTGTTGCTTAGTGTTTGATTCTTAATCAAAATAATAAGTTGTGATTGACAATATCTTATCAGAAACCCTTTTTTCTGCTCCTGTGCATTGATCTCAAATATTTACTATAAAATTTAATTCATGACCCAAAATTTGTCTGACCTGTGCAGTTTCTGTAGTAAACTGATTTTTTTGGGTAAACTTTTAATATTGTTTTCATCACGAAAACATGCCTATATAATTTTGACCCCCTTAAACACAACTTTTTTATAGTAAAACTGGGGTTTACAGGGGTATACATTATTTTTCTTATTTCTGCTCAAAAACATAGGTTGTGTGTACCCGTTAGAACCGCCTCGTCGAGGCGGTTCTAACGAGTATCCACAATCTATGTTTTGAGCAGAAATATGAAAAATATCAGATTTTTTTATTGGAAAACTTTCAGTTTTTGGTGGTGAAATTTTCAATATATTTGAATAGGCATGTTTTCGTAATGTTTCTTTACTTTTTGTTTTTTTCTTAATGTTTCATAGCAAAATAGTGGAAATGTTTAGAAATATTGATCAGCTGGATCTTGGTACAAACTTCTTTCTTATTACCTATTAATTTGATTTGAAGCATAATTTGCAGCCATTTTTAATGTTGAAAAAAAAAAAAAAAAAAATAAAAAAAATAAATAAATAAAAAAATAATAACCCAGCATGTTGAATAACCTAATGGTGCATAGGGTGTTAGGATAAATGGTTTTACTTTAAGTCATGACAGAGCATTGCAAACTGACATCTGAAAAGAGTGCCAGGTGACTAAAGTGGGGTACATTTTCAGTTTTATTTGACATTACTTCTTTTCTATGTGTATTAGAACGTAAACATATTATGTCAAACCAATGTATCACCATCCTATGTGTTTAATACTGGTTAAGTGTACCCTGTACTGTTAATGTAAAAAACTTGCTTAAGGCACATGCAGCAAGAACTTGCATGAGGGTGAAACCAAGATTTGGGAGAAAAAAAAAAAAAAAAAAATGTTTCAAGGGGTTTTACTGTTCTCTACTACCAACAAAAGATCCTCTGTAAGAAGTGAAAAAATGTAAGAGGTGAAAAAATTCAAATCACCATTTCCATGGTAGGGGACCGAACCAGGGCCACCTGCATGATAGGCCAACACTCTACCACATCACTGTCAAAACTAGTAGGAGTTTCATTTTGTGAACTCAAAACTCATTTAACTACAACGATGCTTGTAATTGATTGTCTTTGATGGATAACCTTTAAAGCACTAAGCACGACTGCAGCAGACAGCATTTTGCTTTCTTTTTTTGTATTTTTTCAGAGAAACTAAGACGATGTTTTATATGACTTGTCTGCCTAGCAGAAGATTCATATGAACTATCAAGCATTATTTTCTCTGAAAAATAACAAAAATTATAAATAAATAATATAAATGAATAAATAAATTAATAATGATAATAATAATAATCATAGAATGTTGTCTGCTATAGTTTTGCTTGATGTTTTAAGGGCTAACTATAATAACAGTTGTTAACCCTTGTCCTGCTGAATAAATTAAAATGCCATGCCCACATCTAATTTTCTGCCAATCAGACTACTTGATCAGGTTTTTTGCTATAAAGTCACATAATGGCAAACAGTGCAGATCCAGATCAGTTGGCTTCTTCAGAAGCCAACTGATCTGGATCTACACTGTTTGCAAAGGCAGGGTATATCCGGGTTCAGCAGGACAAGGGTTAATGATTTGATGAACATTCATGTTCACTTTTTAGCATTCCTATAAGTGTGATATCTATTTTTAAATATGTATATGTCTGTTCTGTGATACTAGGATATAAACAATGATAAATTGTTTTTAGAGTTTTAAATAATAAATTATATTAGTCAGACATGTAAAGCATAGTCTAGATGAAAGTCAGGAATAGGAATGAAAACGAGATACATGTATTTTTCTTTATACCTATTGGAGTAACTACATATAGATTTATATATTTTCCTGTCTTTTGTGCCACTGGTGATAATTCTCAAACCTAAGGGCATACCACTGTGCCAGCGAAAGCAAAAAGTAAAGAAAATAATGTGATAGTGTTTTTTTTTGTTTTTGTTTTTTAATGTATGAGCCCCTCCAAAGGGAAATTGACCTTATGATATCAATAATTAGCATGCTACAGTCTGCTGATCACATGGTCTGATCAGGTTCTACACCTTTTGCTAATAGAATATTTAATCCTTGCTTTGCTGAATAAATTAAGATGCCATGCCCACTTCAAATTTCCAGCCAATCAGATTACTTGATCTGGGTTTTTGCTAGGAATTCACATATTTAATGACAAACAGTGCAGATCCAGATCAGTTGGCTTCTTCAAGCCAACTGATCTGGATCTACACTGTTTGCTAAGACAGGGCATGCCATATTCAACAAGAGAAGGGTTGAGATCTATAAATTATTGGTGACTAGTGTAGGCTTAGATCAGACTGTGCAGGTATTCAGGCAGATCTAAGTCTATGCTTTTGGCTTATGGCATACATTCATATTTTGTTTATTTAGAGAGGCTCACATTTATGTAAATGTTGTTTCAATTTAAATAGAATATGTATGTTTCAACTTTGCATTCCATGGAACTTCCACTGAAATATAAGAGTTTTAACCATTACCACTTTCTGGGCAGATTCGGCAGATGACAAATTGATGATATACTGTGCAGAAAAAAGACTCATTTTGAGACAATATGCATGAATTGACAAATCCTATTTTTCTGGGAAAAATAAGAAAAATATTTCAAAATGTCATTTTACTGAAGTTTTTACCCAGCATGCTAAGTGTATATTGTGGGTCATACATGCCAAAATGATTTACAATGTAAGTAAAGGGGCCTTGTACCATATGTGAGCAGTGGAAGTCCAAATATTTGTGCATCTGCCCAGTCAGACAAGGACCTCCTCTATTTGCCAATGTGTGTTACAGTATCCATTGTTTCTGTAAGTGGGCAATGCCCAGATAGCATTCTTTATAAATCTATAGCAGGCCAATATCGGCCCGTCAGGGTAGCTGACATGCCGATAATGGCCAGCTACAGATTTATAAAGAATGCTTACTGGATGTACAGCCTGATCAGAGTGCATAAATATACAGGCTGACGGGTCTTTGTGGCCTGAAAATGGCATAGCACCTTTTCTTGCTTTGTACATGCAATACTATTGAGGTACAAATTGAGTAAACATACCTTCAGACATGTGTGCCCTGCGAAGACTCAGATCAGACTGCACATCTGCACAGTCTGATCAGAGTCTTAATTGTCTGCATGAAGAAACTTTACATCCTTGGTAGCCAAAATGCACCCAGTAAAGATTCAGATCAAGCTGCCTGAACATCACAAAAACAAATCTATTCAAATATACTGAAAATTTTACCACCGAAAAATGAAAATTTTCGGATAAAAATTCTGATATATTTCATATTTCTGCTCAAAATATAGATTGTGGATACTCATTAGAATTGCCTCAGTGAGGCAGTTCTAATGAGTACCCACAATCTATATTTTGAGCAGAAATAAGAAAAAAATAATGAATACCCCTGTAAAACCCAGTTTTACTATATAAAATTGTAGTTTATGGGGGTCAAAATTATATAGACATGTTTTCGTTGATGTTGCACAGGCTGATCTGAATTTTTGCTTGGCCCACATGAGTTCTATATTGTGTATATTTTTTTAAATATGTTGTTCATGTGATATGAATTGTTTTGTAATAAAATAATATTGTAGAAAAGTTGTCTTTTTTGTCACCCTATGTAGGCAGATAAAGTCTACAGAAATGACCTTGCCTATATTTGACAGTTTTACAGAGTTACACTCTTTACTGACCCAGAGAGATCTTGTATGCAAAATCTAGGGGCCACAGCTCCTTCTATTGTAAATTTGATTCATATGAATTTGTTTTGATAGGTTATCTTCCTGCCCATCTAAGGTAGGTGATTTTTTTTTTTGATACTCCAATTTCCTCCACCATTATGACCACAAGATGTCAAATCACAGCTTCAAAAATGTGTTTTGGTTTGCTGAACTTTCTGCGTAATCAAAGTAAAATGCATCAAGTTTAACCCATTAAAACCTATGTAATTTTGACCCCCTCAAACCCCACTTTTATATAAACTGGGGTTTACAGGGGTATACATTATTTTTCTTGTTTCTGTTCAAAACCATAGATTGTGGGTACTCATTAGAACAGCCTCACTGAGGCGATTCTAACAAGTACCCACAATCTATGTTTTGAGTAGAAATAGGAAAAATATCAATTTTTTATCTGAAAATTTTCAATTTTTGGTGGTGAAATTTTCAGTATATTTGAATAGGCGTGTTTACATAATGGTGAATGTCTTAAGGACATTATTTCTTGGATTCAGAAAAATTTGAAAATGAATAATTTCAAAACTGAAATCATTTTGTATGGAACTAAGCATCAGCTTGCAAAAGTTAAAATCTCAAGTGTAAACGTGGGTGGAATTGAAATAAATTGTGTTGATCATGTGAGAGACCATGGGGTATTAATGGAAACCAATCTGAGCTTTGACAGCATATCAGAAAGAAATGTCAAACTGTGCATGTCCAACTGAGAAATCTGAAAGGAAATCGTAAACACCTTTCTCAAGAAACAACTGAAATTTCGGTGCATGGTCTAATTCATTCCCATATTGATTTCTGCAATGGACTATTTTCTGACATTCCTGTTTATCAGATAGACAGACTTCAAAAAGTTCAAAATCAAGCAGCCAGAATAATGTCTAGTTTATTGCCTGATCAACCTAGTACTGAAATTTTAAAATCACTACACTAGCTGCCAGTAAGAGCGAGAGTTATGTTCAAAATTTTGATGACTGTTTTTCATATTGTCCAAGGTACAGCACCACATACTTGGGATCTATGTTCAAACATGTTCAGAGACATTACAGCTTGAGATCATCCAATGAAATACGATTTATTGTACCTTGGACCAGAACCAGGATTGCTGACCAACATATTACTGTGGTGGGACCCAAATGGTGGAATGCTTTGCCAAATGACATAAAGACTTATACAAATGAAACTACTTTCAGACACAAACTGAAAACACATTTGTTTGCAAAGTTTTTTCATTGACAAGGTAATGGATTCAGTGAACTGTGTAAAACGCAAGAGATTATTTCGTTATAGATTTTTGTGCTATACAAATGTATTATCTGTTATTGATTTTTTACTAACCCCCTATTTGCAACAATGGGTGTGTCCAAATTTTACGGAAGCGCTGTAGCTCAGTGGTGAGCGCACTGGCCTCTAAAACTAGCGGTATCAAGATCGATCCTAGGCTTAGGAGGGAAGTTTCGATGTCCGAACATGCTTTCTAGCGTATCATTTGCAGGCATGACATAAAAACAGTTCGCCATCCTTGGAATCGGGATGTTAACTGGACTACCCGTACCCTGTGCAGGGAAAGTAACACCCTGTGCAGGTTAAAGAATCCTTCGGTAATTCAAAATGGTTACTTTTAGGCTTCATCCTGCAATCCCGGGGTGTACAATGTAAACCGTCTGTGTCCTACTAGGAGGTTAAGACATAATGGAAAAAAGACAAATTCGTAGATGAAAGAGTCCATTTAATGAACTCAGGGGTAGAAGGGTTAAATCCCCCTACATCTTTTATGCGATTCATTTGAACTTTTGTAGGTTATCTTCCTGTGAAACTGTGGTTATTGATCAGGCTATTTACTATGGAAGCGTCCTAGTGCCAGGTGAAAAAATATATAAGTCCTACGTAGGAGATAATAAGTCCTATGTAGGAGATAATAAGTTCTACGTAGGAGAGTAACTCCTATGTAGGAGATAGTAACCCCTATGTAGGAGATAGTAACTCCTATGTAGGAGATAATGTCCTACGTAGGAGATAGTAAGTCCTACGTAGGAGTTAGTAACTCCTACGTAGGAGATAATAAGTCTTACATAGGAGTTAGTAACTCCTACGTAGGAGATAGTAAGTCCTACATAGGAGATAGTAACTCCTACGTAGGAGATAATAAGTCCTACATAGGAGATACTAACTCCTATGTAGGAGTTAGTAACTCCTACGTAGGAGATAGTAACTCCTACTTAGGGGATAATAAGTCCTATGTAGGAGATAGTAAGCCCTACATAGGAGTTAGTAACACCTACATAGGAGATAATAAGTCCTACGTAGGAGTTAATAACTCCTACCTAGGAGATAATAAATCCTACAAAGGAGATAGTAACTCCTATGTAGGAGATAGTAACTCCTACATAGGAGATAATAAGTCATAATAAGTCATACATAGGAGTTAGTAACTCCTATGTAGGAGATAATAAGTCCTAAGTAGGAGATACTAAGTCCTACATAGCAATTTGTAACTCCTACGTAGGAGACAGTAAGTCCTACGTAGGAGATAGTAACTCCTATGTAGGTGATAATAAGTCATACGTAGGAGATAGTATTTAGTTATAGATAATTCAATACGATTTTGAAATGAAGATCAATAGTTTAACCTAAGAAAACAAAACATATTGTTTAATTAAAAAAGTAGTATATTTAGTGAATGATAATTCAGGAAGACCAATAAGTTGTTGTCTTTCTGCTGAATTAGCCAAGAGTGTGGTAAAGGTTAAGAGATCAAATATCGCCCCCCCCCACGCACACACACACACACACACACACACACACACACACAAGAAAGGGTTTGACATTTCATGCAAAGTGTCTCCGTTGGAAACAATTTGCATGAAATTTCAAATCCTATTTTCTGGGTAAAATAAGACAAATAGCACTAATGTATCGTCTGCATGCTGAATCAGCTCAGAGAGTGGTAAAGGTTAAGGGTTAAACTATTTTACCCAAATATTAGTTTGACAGATCATGCAAACTGTCTCTATTGGAGACAATTTGCATGATTTGTCAAAGCCTACTTTTTGGGAAAATTAAGAGTAAATGTTGCCTTACAATCATTTTTCAGTTAATCAATCAAACTTAAGAAATTTTATTGATCTGACAGATTAAAGCAGTGCAGTGACCTGTCTCAGATATAGGACACTTGTGTCAGATTATGAAAAAGGGAAATTGTGTATTATGCAAACACAAAATAACCAGATCAGACAGCACAACTGCACATTCTGATCAGGATTTTCACTGTTTATCAATGCATTTTACAGTAGCCAGTGTTTCTTTAGGTACACAATTAAAGATGTCGATTTGTCTGCCGATTTGCTAGATCATTGTCGTAATGGTCCTTTACAAATGTTGATGTTCATTTGATGCTTGGACCACTTTGTTTTTATTGCATGGGTTATAGGTCAAACTTTAAACTCGCCCAGTCGCCTGAGGATTCTGGTTCTCAGCAGTATGATGTCAAGTAGATAAATGAAACCAGGAGGTACAGGTCCCTGGAGAAGGTTGTATTTAACCGGTTCACATTTCATGGAAATATTGCTTTTATGTGACTCAGTTGCCTGGTAGCATTAAAAATCTAGATACAGATACTGGAAATACACAATGATGTTATCAAACTTGTGTGTATATATGTTTGAACAATCTTTTCAAACATAATAAAAATAAAAAAAAATAGAATGTCTTGTTGATATTTTGTAGAACTTTGAGGTGTCTACAAGTAAAATAAGAAACAACGATGGTTGAGTCTTTTCAAATAAAAATTGACTTTATGAATTATGTGACCACTGTAGACCCAGATTAGTCTGTACATCCGCTTTATGATCAGAGTCTACACTGCACACAAATAGAGCTTGCACAATCTATCAGCGAAAAAATGTATGTACATGCTGATCTGGAACTACAATTGTTGCAAATATTATTAAATCCTGTTTTTATTATTTGGAGAGACTCTTGTTATTTCTGTATTGGGTAGTTAGTAAATACGGATAAAATGCCATTTTCCTTAGATTATTACTGTTACTATCCTAGGTTTCTAAACAGAGAGGCCTGTGCATACAGTGTAGACCAGATCAGATGTCACAACACATTGTGTAATCAGGGTCTACACGGTTCTACACTTAGCCAGCAATGTTTAGACAAATCGGTAGGTACTATAATGGCCTTGTAAAAAATATTGGGCAAGTGTGGTAAAGGATCATCTGATATCCCAGGTTTGTTTTTGAAACAATTACCTTTAGGCCAATGTTTGAAAAGGTGTGAACAATGTATTGAATCTGACAGATGGTGGTTAGAGAAGAAAGTGGTTTACAGTATTTAACCTAAGTAATCTGATAGACACACCTTAACAAACAGCAGTCGCGGCCCTTGATTTGACATTACATTACAGAGCATCTTATTAAGGTCTGCACACTGTTTGCCACGCAATAGCACATATCAGCTATGTCAACAGGTAGTAACACGGACTTAATCAAATTTCAGTATGATAGAGATTTAAGGTGTTTAATAATTAGCAATATTATACCCCTAAATACAAAAGTAGTAAAAACTGTTAAAGCTCCATGCAGCTCTTTTAAAAACAAAATGTTTTGAACATGACCGACATAATAATATTTATTCTTTGGAATTCAAAAGTACAGCTAAATCACTGTTACTATTAGTAATCATTTTAATAAATAAATAAATAATAATAATAATGATAATAATGTCATTATTATCACTATGTTTCTTTTTCATTATTATCGCTATGTTTAATTTCTTAGAAAACCATTTTATGAGATAAATAAAGGACCAGCATAGGATTTTCCAGATTATGATATATACCTTGATTACTATTAAAATTATTTCTGAAAATAATATCAATAATAATGTTATTATTATCATTTGTTTTAATGTAATTTCTTAAATATTATAAATAATCAATTGAATAGATTTACTTCATAGAATGAAATATGACCAACATTGTTTTTCTCCGCATGCGGTTACTAACATCTTTGTAGGAGAAAGTAAATCCTACGTAGGACTTATTATCTCCTACGTAGGTGTTAGTACTCCTACGTAGGACTTATTATCTGCTCCGTAGGAGTTAGTATCTCCTATGTAGGACTTACTATCTCCGGAGTTACTATCGCCTATGTAGGACATATTATTTCCTACGTAGGAGTTACTAACTCCTCCTACGTAGGACTTATTATCTGCCATGTAGGACTTATTATCTGCTACGTAGGAGTTACTATCTCCTATGTAGGACTTATTATCTCCTACGTAGGAGTTACTAACTCCTACCTAGGAGTTACTAACTTCTACATAGGACTTATTAACTCCTACGTAGGAGTTACTAACGCCTACCTAGGACTTACTATTTCCTATGTAGGACATTACCCCTACGTAGGAGTTACTAGCTCCTACGTAGGACTTATTATCTCCTACGTAGGAGTTACTATCTCCTACATAGGACTTAAATATTTTTTTCACCTGGCACTAGGACGCTTCCATAATTTACAGCCATTTGTGACACTGAGATTTTTGTCTGAGATTTTATGGCAGCAATATCTGACATTTTTCATCAGATTCCCCTGGAATTTTGTAAATAATCTTTCAATGATATGAATATGTGTATGTGATTTGGATTTTTGATCTGGGTATTTTGACTGATATAGTACATGTGGTCGCAATTTCTACAACTTTCATTGTATTTATTTGGAATTTCGCAAGCTATATCCCTATGATATTATATTTTAGCCCACCTCAGCCGAAGGGCCTAGGTTAATCTAGTTTTCACTTTCCTTTTGTTGTCTGTTCGTCTATCTATATTTCCAAACTTCAAGCAGCTGTGTCAGTTTTTTATAAATTTCATATGGAGACTCCTTGGATAAGGGGAACATAAGATTGCTAAAATTGTCGCAGTCCATCGACCAATTTGACCACCTAGCCCATACATGATAAACAAAAGGCCCATGGGCCACGATTCACTCTCCTGATTAAAACAGCTATTGCATATCTGCAAATGCCATGCAACTTCTACCAGCATTGCCACAGCAACTACGACACAAATTTGACCATACCATAAAAAAGGTCAAAGGTCATACTAGCATCATCATTTCAACAATCTTAGTAGACTTTGAGTCCCAGATGCTGTATACCAAGATCAGCCTCAGAGCTCTCTTAGTTCTGGAGAAGAAGATTTTTAAGTATTTGCCATATATGAGCATGGCATCTTGTTCAATGGCGCAACCCCATTTGAACAAATTGTCAGCATCCTTTTGACAGAAGGCCCTATGTGAAATCTAGTGAAAAACTGTATCAGAGAAGAAGACATTTAAAGATTTCACAGTTTTATACATGCATATAGCCCAAGGGCAAGGGCAGATAGCCCCCAAAATTTTGACAGTAGTTAAACAGTTTTAAACTGAATAAATATTTTGTGTATACACGTAGAATCGAATTAAGCCCATCGGTTTGGGAAGAGAAGTCAAAAATTAGTTTTCAAGATGGCGGCCATTTTGGATTTCAATCAGTATTACACATCAACCTGTTGCTACATCCAAAATTTTAACTTAATTCGCCTTGTGGTTTGAGAGAAAATGTTCAAAACGGATTTTCAACATGCGGATGTGGCGGCCATCTTGGATTTCCGATCGACACTATTTAGTTTATTTCGATCCTTAAGTCATCCTGTTGCTACAGAGCAAGTTTTGGCTCAAATCGATCAAAGGTTTGGGAAATGGTGTGGAAAATTGATTTTCAAGATTGCAGCTGTGGTGGCCGTCTTGGATTTTCGATCGGCTCGGTTTTAGCTGTTTGGTGTCTACTAGGCGCCCCGATGCTCCTCATCAAGTTTCAGCTCAATTGGTTCATAGTCTTTAGAGGAGATGTCAAAAATATGAATTATCAACATTTTCCCTTATAAATGTATAGGGTCCATATAAATACAAGGTGAAGCAAATGTTAACGTAGGATCATCATTTTAGCAATTCTGGAAGACCTCCCGTCCCCTATGATTCATGCAAAGATTAGGTCCCAAGGCTTACTTGGTTCTGGAGAAGATTTTTAAAGGTTTTACCATATATGGGTATGGTGGCCATCTTGGTCAATGGACAGCGACCATTTAAGCAATCTTTTGTTACCCCGCTCCAAGGAGGCTCCATATGAAATGTGAACAACATTGGTGTCGCTTCAGAAGAGAAGTTTGAAATTCTCAAGATTTTTTCCCATAAAATGTATGGGACCCATATAAATGCATAGGGAAGCAAACTTGACCTTGCTGTAAAAAGGTGAATGTCATTGTACGACCATAGTTTTAACAACTTTGGTAGACTTCCTGTCCCCGATGATTTGCTGATTTGGGCAAAGATTCAGACCCAAGGCATCTTTGGGTCTGGAGAAGATTTTTTTAAAGGTTTTACCATATATGGGCATGGCGGCTATTTTGGTGTCTAAATCGCGACCATTCCAGCAATCTTTCGTTCCCCCGCCCCAAGAGGCTTCACATGAAATTTCAGCAACATTGGCCCGCAGCTTCAGAGGAGAAGTTGTTTGAAATTCTCAATATTAGGGCACATACAAATGCATATAGGGAAACAAACTTGACCTCGCCGTAAAAAGGTCAAATGTCACCGTACAAACATCATTTAAGCAACTTTGGTAGACCTCCCGTCCCCAATAATTTGCACAAAGACTCAGCCCCAAGGCATCTTTGGTTCTGGAGGAGAAGATTTTTAAAGATTTTCACCATATATGGGCATGGCGGCCAGCTTTGTCAATGAACTGCGACCATTTTAGCAATCTTTCGTTCTCCCGCCCCAAGGAGGCTTTACATGAAATTTCAGCAACATTGGCCCGGCGGCTTCAGAAGAGAAATGTGTTTGAAATTCTCAACATTTTTCCCATATAGATGTATGGCACCCAGGAAAGCAAACAAACTTGACCTTGCCGTAAAAATGTCAAACGTCACCGCACGACCATCATTTTAGCAACTTTGATAGACCTCCCGTCCCCGATGATTTATGCAAAGATTCAGCCCCAAGGCGTAGTTGGTTCTGAAGGAGAAGATTTTTAAAGCTTTTCACCATATATGGTCATGGTGGCCACCTTGGTCAACGAACCGCAACCATTTTAGCAATATTTCGTTCCCCTAACCTAAGGAGGCTCCATATGAAATTTGAACACAACCGGCTTAGCGGCTTTAGAGGAGAAATCACTTGAAAATGTTAACGAACGGACGGACGGACGGACGGACGACGGACACATGGTAATCACTATAGCTCACCCTGAGCATAGCCCAGGTGAGCTAAAATAGGTGAAGGTACCCGGAAACGCCGCAATCTCGAAGCACAGCCTCCCAGAGGCACCAAAAGGAGAGGTGAGAAACAAATAATGACTAAACAAACGCCATATATGAATAAAAGTAAAAAAGGATTGCCTTAGGAAACAAAGAACACACAAACTCACGACGATCGGAGAACCATTCACGCACAAAGAAGTGCAACAGAGGATCCGCCTTGACACGGCCAGTACGAAAACTACTGCGGGGCTTAAACCAGTTATACACCCACCCTAATTTTTGATACAGTTCCAAATTACAAATATACTCAGTAAGCATTCTACATAAATCTATAGTGGGCCGTTAGCGGCCCGTCAGGGTAGCTGACGGGCCGCTAACGGCCCGCTGTAGATTTATGTAGAATGCTAGCTGGGATATGTTGCGGTCCGAGAGGAGTCCCATCACGAGAACATGCCTATATAATTTTGACCCCCTTAAATCCCACTATTATATAGTAAAACTGGGGTTTACAGAGGTATACATTATTTTTCTTATTTCTGCTCAAAACATAGATTGTGGATATTCGTTAGAATCGCCTCACCGAAGCGATTCTAACGAGTACCCACAATTTATGTTTTGAGCAGAAATATGAAAAATTATCCGAATTTTTATCTGAAATTTTTCATTTTTTGATAGTAAAATTTTCAGTATATTTGAATAGGCTTGTTTACGTAATGTCTACCTTATCTGTGAAACATCACAGTGAACTCGCATATAAAAACCACTGTGATTAAACAAAGCAAAGGACTCAATAGTAGCGATCTAAAGTCAGAACGCAAGAAAACCACCTATAATTTTTTTTCTCCAAAACCAAGAATGCTTTGGTGCTGAATCCTTGCATGTAGCATCGTGAATGCAGGTCTACCAAGTTCACTGAAATCACGGTCCTAGGTTGGTCTTCAAAACTTTTACTGCAAAGTCAAATATGTTTCCCTGTATATTCATATGAGCAAAATGTTTGAAAGTGTACTTTTCTAAGTCTGTTTTAAAGTTCAGTGGAAGAAGCACACTACATTTGATCAAAACTGGTTCAGGATAAGTGTTAGTGCATTTTCTGTTCATCGTCCATCGGTGGTTTGTCCATCTATTACCATCCCTAATCTGTCCATATTTTCAGATAACATTGAACAAATCTCCAAAATCAATAAGCTTCAAGCCGAAACCCTTTGTATAACATTGGGGATGTGAGGTCTACCAAATTTGCTAAAATCGTGGTTCTGTTTACTTTGACCTTTTTACTGCAAGGTAAATTTTGCTTCCCTGTGCATTCATATGGGGATAATGTTTTCTCAATCATTATCAAAGACCAGCAGAAAAAAAAAAACAAACAAAAAAAAAAACAAAAAAAAAACAAAAAAAAAACAACAAAAAAAAAAAACAAACAAACAAAAAACGTACTACATTTGGCCAAATGTTCTACAGCAATAATAATAATAATAATAATAATAATAATAATGATAATAATAATAGCGCTTTAGGGGTTGTTTGCTTCTGCCCCTGAGCTATGTAATAAAATCATGAACCACATTTGAAAGTGATTTTTTTTTCTGGAACTTACAAAAATGATCGAAAAGACAAGACTGTTTACTGAAAAACATGATGAAATCTGTATAAATTCACAGATCAATGTTTTTTTTTTTTTTTTTTTTTTTTTTTTTGCATCTCGTTACGAAAACACGCCTATTCAAATATATTGAAAATTTTACCACCAAAAAATGAAAATTTTCAGATAAAAATTCTGAAATTTTTCATATTTCTGCTCAAAACCTCAAACATAGATTGTGGGTACTCGTTAGAACCGCCTCGGCGAGGCGGTTCTAACGAGTACCCACAATCTATGTTTTTGAGCAGAAATAAAAAAACATAATGTATACCCCTGTAAACCCCAGTTTTACTATATAAAAGTGGGGTTTAAGGGGGTCAAAATTATTTAGGCGTGTTTTCGTGATGTACACACCAAACTTTACCGATTATGGTACTACTGCAATCTACTCTGTAACTGATACAAACGCATTTGTTGTCAATCTTTTTTTTTTTTTATCCGGGGCCACCGTTTGATGCATGGAATATTGCTTTGAACTTGAACAGGTGCTCGTGCAACGGTGTTCAGGATGCATTCTTGTGCTTGAATAAAAAGAGCTTTGTTTTCTTGTAATGTTTTATTGTCAATACCGAACAGAAGATCAGAAGACATGTAAGTATTTAAATTATCGGCTAAGTAACGTGTTCTTTCAGCCGCAAACCTGGGGCAGTCAAAAAAGAAATGATGTGGGCTTTCGGAAGCTCCGCACTGACAAGAGGGAACAGATACGATGTTCTTCTTGAACAGGTGGGAGTTTAGCGAGCTTCATTCCATTCGTAATCTTGAATGACGTAGTTGGCCTTTTCTTGAGCCGATATTATAAAATTTGGGCGGTTTTATTAGATTTCTGTTAAACCGAAATTTAAAGTAATGTGTTTATTAAAGCATTAGTGATGCATTTCAAAGTTGTTAGCTCATTTGCATGTGAAAATAATTATAAATCCAACACCAATACAACATATTTTATATATGATTTGTTACAGTGCTTTATTCCCCGGACTTTTTGTTTGGGCATGCAAGGTTTTGATTCGTGGCTGTGGTAAGATCTGAAATTTGACACATGTTATCTACAGAATGCAACGGTCGTTTCACTCAGGTGAACGAGTCGTGGTCTGTGAAGTTTTGCCTTTGCTTTCTTTGCCGGTAGACTTTACAATAGCCAGTCTTCATTCACACAAACAGCAAGGGTTCAAATTAGACTGCAGGGCTTTAGAAGTACATCTGGAGCTGTTTACAGGTTCTATAGATATCTCCTTTTTAATACCAAATACCACAAATATTTCTTGTAATAATTTTTTTTCTATGTGGAATCAGAGTTGGGTCTACACGTTTGCTCTGGTCTGTCTGTCCGAATATTAAGATTAATACAGTATTCCGAATCCTCATGAAAACATGCCTATATAATTTTGACCCCCCTTAAACCCCACTTTTATATAGTAAAACTGGGGTATACATCATTTTTCTTATTTCTGCTCAAAAACATAGATTGTAGGTACTCGTTAGAACCGCCTCACAGCAGGCTGATCTGAATCTTTAGAGGGCCCTTATGGCCGAAGGGTACATTTTCTCACGTTGTAGCTCAGATATTTAAAGACGTTGTTGGAGAATAGTATTTCCCGTGACTGTGGTTAATTTTCCTGTTAGTAGTGGTAATTTCCTGTGACGAATAGTATTTTCCTTAAAACAAAGAACGTTTTCGAGATAACGATTTAAAGGCTGTAACTTGAGAAAATGTACCTTCGAACATGACCTGGATAAGTGATGACCCAGATCAGCTTGTGCATCCGCACAGTCTGATTACTTTCAGCTCGGGTGGGTGGGTGGTGGGGTTGGTTGGGGATGTAACTTCCTATATATTGCATAGTACGGATGTGCTTGCCGAATGGCCCCCTTTTTCAGTATATGATTAGCCCCCTTTTTTCAACAAAAAAATATGACTAACCCGATTTTTCTGGATTCGCATGTGAAAGGCCCCACTTTTCTGACATCCCGGTATATGCGTATATTTTTTTCGATCAGAGATTATTCGAGGCTGCTTGTTCTCTTGGTTTTCAATGAATTGACTGCAATATTTGTCTAACTACCAGTAATAAATGGGTATAAAAAATCAAAGGGCGGTTTATGAACAGGTCAACATATCGGACGATCAAGTATATGAATGTGTTCGTTTTTTTTTCAAAGGCCAGGTATGTGAATGGGGTAGTTTCGAAATACCCCGAGACTTTCAGACGGTCTTTGGATAGTCAAAAATCCAATTCTTTTTCAAGCGTAAAGCGAACGGTGATCAGATTGCTGCACCGGCTGATCTGAGTCTACACTGGGTACACAGATTTTTATTACTGTATTAACCCTAATTATTGGGACAGAGATACCTGAGCAAAGAGTGTAGACCGAGATCAGGGGTCTATACTGTTTGCCGCTCATCAAGCAATTTTAAACGATACGATACGATATATTTTGAGTCTCACCACACATACAGTTGACTCCCGTTATCTCGAACTCGCTTATCTCGAATAACCGCTTATCTCGAAGTGAAAATCTGGTCCCTGCCTAAACATGAAAATCTAACAACATGTAAAAAATATTGTTGAAAAGAGGAGAAATTGCTCCTAAGGAGCAATTTCTCCTCTTTTCCATAATATTTTCAATATATCTCTAACTTCAAGAGTCCAATTACACATATATTTGTTAAATGTGGTTTATCGAATTAGTTTTTCCTCAATTCTGCAAATTTGATATGTCGAAGTACGGATATCTCGAAGTATTTCAGATAGTCCCTTGGAATTCGAGATAACGAGAGTCGACTGTATATTAACACACAATACAATTGATACAATATAAAACATATATGTGAGCCCCCGCCTCCCCCCACCCCCATTATAGAGCTACGAGAGACTATTATGTACAGAAAAAAAAGGTAACAATTAAAACGTTTTTACACGACTATCAATGCTAATTAAAGGGGAACGCAACCTTAAAAGGTATTGTGCTTTAAAGTATAGAATTTTACAAACAATGCATTTTGACACAAAATTGATCAAAATCGGTGAAAAATTAAGTAAGTTATAGACAATTAAAAACATTGAAAAATTTAATTTCTCCGCAGTCTAAGTCGTCTGTCCCGCCACTCGAATTTAATAACTCTATATACACAGACGACTATGATAAGGCAAATATTATCAATATTTTTTTTTCAAAGTCAAACACTATTAGAAGAACAGAATGCTGTGTTACCAGACCTACATTTTGACACTATTAAACCCAAACTCAGTCATATCGTCCTCAGTCCTAATGAAGTGGAAAGAGTGTTAGAAACGTTGCCTATTGGTAAAGCTTCTGGTCCTAATGCGATCAGTAATCGCATTCTCCGAGAGCTTTCTAGTGAATTATCTACTCCGTTGTGTTCTCTCTTTAATCATTCACTACATACAGGATGCGTACCTATCTCCTATAAAGAGGCAAATGTGACTCCCGTCCCCAAAAAGGGAGACTTATCCATAGTATCTAACTATCAACCCATATCCCTACTCAACACCGAAGATAAAGTATTTGAACGTCTTGTGTTCAAACACCCATATAATCATTTACACCATCATAACTTAATATCTTCACTCCAATCTGGCTTTATGCCAGGTGACTCAACAGTAAATCAGCTTGCTCTTTATAATACCTTTTGTCAAACACTTGATGGTAGGAAGGAAGTACGTGTTGTCTTCTGTGACATCAGCAAAGCATTTGACCGAGTTTGGCACTCTGGATTATTATTAAAACTTCAAGCAGCTGGTGTAACAGGGGAAGTTCTGGTCTGGTTTAAAAGTTACTTATCTAACCGCAAACAGAGAGTTGTTCTCCCAGGCGCAGTATCTGATTGGGTTTTCATTCAAGCTGGGGTTCCCCAGGGATCAATTTTAGGACCCTTATTATTTCTTTTGTATATAAATGACATTGTACATGACATTGGATCTAATATTCGTTTATTTGCAGATGATACTAGTCTCTCTTCATCATTGTTGAAGATGCCATCACAGCAGCTGCATGTCTTAATAATGATCTTGATAAAAGTTCTCAGTGGGCAGCCAAGTGGCTGGTTACTTTCAATCCTTCTAAAACCGAATCGTTATTCTTTTCACGTAAAACAAACAAAGATCGACATCCACCAGTTTTTATGCAAAACCACAAAGTAGTAGAAGTTGACTCACATAAACACTTAGGCGTTGTTCTCTCAAGTGACTGTTCTTAGCATCAACATATCAAATATATAACATATAAAGCATGGAATAGATTTAATATAATAAGAAAATTAAAATTTAAACTTGACCGTAAATTCCTTGAAATTATATATATTGCGTTTATTAGAATGTTACCCGAATATGGCAATATAATATGGGACAACTGTACACAATATGAAAAAAAAAAAAAAAAAAAAACTTGACAAAATACAAAATGAGGCAGCCAGAATAGCTACTGGAACAACAAAATTAGTTTCAATACATGCT
Organism: Anodontia alba; assembly: GCA_964016985.1. Taxonomy (NCBI): domain Eukaryota; kingdom Metazoa; phylum Mollusca; class Bivalvia; order Lucinida; family Lucinidae; genus Anodontia; species Anodontia alba. Next base: position 117,818,296 of record OZ024825.1, on the reverse strand, counting down.
CTTTATTCAGAAATACGATGGGATACTCTCCAACAAAGACGAAATATTCATAAGCTAACCTTATTTTACAAGGTGACCCATAACTTGACCCTGAATATTTATCATCTCTTGTTCCCGAACCTATTAGTAATATTTCCAGTTACAACCTACGTAACTCGAACAATTTTAGAGCCATTAACACAAGAACAAGTCAGTATTACCACTCATTCTTACCATCAACAGTTAGAAGCTGGAACGATTTGCCTGTTGAAGCTCACCAGTACAATACACTAAATTCCTTCAAACACTACTTAAATAAAGACAAAGCGCGAGTGCCTCAATATATTTACACCGGTAGCAGAAAAGCGCAGATCCTGCATACTCGCTTACGTACAAAGTGTAGTTCTCTAAATTGAGATCTTTTTATGAAAAATATTACTGACTCTCCTCTATGTAGTTGCGGTAGTGTAGAAGATGCCCAGCATTTGTTTTTTCACTGTCATAAATACCAAGCTCAACCTAAAGAACTCTTAAACTCTATCTCTTTGTAACACACCCCATCTTTACATCTTTTCTTACAACTGGGGAGAGTTAACACTAGCTGTAGAAGCAAGCAAAATAATCTTTGAAAAGGTCAAAAATTTATAATAGAAACTAAGCGATTTTCACGTACAATATTGTGTATAAGACCATGAAATCTATTTGCGAATGCTACTGTAACAAATTTCTGATCCACTAACCTGGTTAACGATGTAAGCTTGTGCCCTCTCTCTCTATTTTTCTCTCTTTACTACTTATAATGATAATGATAGTAATAATGATGATGATGGTGACAATGATGATGATAATAATGATAATGGTGATAGTAGTGGTGGTAGTGATGGTGATGATGGTGGTGGTGGTGGTGGTGGTGATGCTGATAATAATAATGATAATTATTATTATTATTGTTACTATCAATATTATTTTTATTGTTGTTGTTGTTATAATTATTGTTATTATTATTATTATTATTATATTTGTTATTAATATTATTATTAATTTATTTGTTATTATTATTATTATTATACTATTTTATTCAGTTGCTCTAAAATTGTTCTTCATAGTATTCTATTTTTTTTTTCTGAAATTTTGCAATGTATTTTTTGCAATATTTTTTTTTGCATTGGCACTTTGCACACATTTTCCCACTGGTATTACTTTTGTAGCTTTCCTTTTATTTTCTTTCTCTTAATTTTTCTCTGTTCCAAAATGTCATATATTTATATATATATATACTGAAATATGATGTTTATCATTTAGCAATATCTTCTTATGTATAATAAAAGTGAATAATTTTGTCTTAGGCTATCAACTGCCATCAAATCAACAGCTGATAAGTATATATTACAGGAGAAGAATCTTATAAGTATTTATATGCTTCCATTGGGATCCTGTTTTTATTTCATGTCTTGTGAATATCTATGTTGTATTGAAGAATGAAAATAAAATATATTTAAACTAATCGAATATTTTAACATTGGTGGCATGGGCGCCGCCATTTTGAATATTTAACGAGGTTTCATAAAAATTAAAACTCATTTCATAAAAGTAGTTATTCTCATAAAGTTGGTTTATTTTGGGGGAAATGATTGCGTGTCACTAGAATCAAAGATGATAAAACATCTGTAGCAAAATTATTCCTAAAAGCCCTTTATAATTTGGTTTTGCATATTTAATTTGGGCTGTGTGACGGCACAAAGCCAACAATATAACGGCATCCATGACAGCCATTTTAAATATATTCAAACCACCACAGCTTCCTTATTTCTAGGCCGATTTTGAAAAGTCTTGCATCAAAATAAATGGTTTGTCAAGCAATTTACTCCAAGATATACTTACAACTTATATTGCGTTCCCCTTTAAGAGCAATTTTTAAACACATCAAGAGATAGCCAAGCAGATTTGTTGCAATATGACAAATGTAGAAAGGAGGTACGGAGTCCCAATATTTCACACTTTGCATGCTAGGTAAAAAATTCCAGCAGATGATATTATGAAATATTTTTTCTTATTTTTCCTAAAAAGTAGGATTTGGCACTTCATGCAAATTGTCTCCTCAGGAGACAATTTGCATGAAGTGGCAAATCCTATTTTCTAGAAAAAATAAGAAAAAATATCATCAGTTTGTCGTCTGCTGAATACATCTACAGCGTATACAGTATATCACAACGAGCGGAATGGAATAACAGACTTATTTCCATTTATTATAAAATAAATAAAATAAAACGCTTTGAATGTCACCTGCTAATACCTAGATTCAGCAGACAAGTTATCTTTTGTTAAGTCCTTAACCATTGTCATGCTTAAATTACTCGTAAGATGCCACGCCCACTTCTAATTTCCAGCCATTCAGATTACTTGATCCGGGGTTTTGATAGTAATTCACATATTAAATGACAAACAGTGCAGATCCAGATCAGTTGGCTTCTTCAGAAGCCAACTGATCTGGATCTACACTGTTTGCTAAGACAGGGCATGTCGTATTCAGCAAGAGAAGGGTTAAGTTGGATACAACATAAGTGGCGGTAATAAAGATATAAATATATATTAATGAATATCGGTCACATGTGTGCTATAAACCATTGCCGCCGCAACATGACAAAATGTCTTCTGGCATGTGCGCCAAAGAAACCTCAAACCAGCCTGCGCACCCGCGCAGTCTGGTCAGAGTCATCGCTGTCCGCATGAAAAACAATGTTTTGCATCCTTGGCTATCCAAAATTTGTCGTGAAGATTCTGATATAACTGCGCGAATGTACAGGCTGATGTGAATCTACACTCGGCGCACATGCCCAAGATGCCTTTTCAAACAATGCGGCTCATTTATGAAAACGAAATGAGAAATCCCGGACAGAAATACGTCGAAAACGAAACGAAACAAAGTACCATTTGTATATAAAGCTGGGAAAGAAAGGGTGCGATTATTTTGTTCCGACTGTTTTTAGCTGTGCACTAAAAATCAAAGAACTTGAAAATGTCGTATTATTATAGAAGAAATTTGGCTATTGAATACGAGAGTAGTTCAAGTGATAGTGATGATGATTATGATATAACCGCTCACATACAGCATCTAAATCTGGGAAGGAGGCATCACAAAGATGACTATGATGATACCACTACCAGTCGGGGGAGACAACCTGGCAATGAAAATGTGCGTTTGAATTTCGGGCAATATGGTTCTTCCAGGAAGCAAAATCTTCGTCACATACCAGCTTGTTCCAATGAAGTCAACTTCCAAGCCAGAGTGCAAGACCGAACATCCAATACTAGACCATCATCTGCTCACAGGATTGCTAGCAGTAAATCTGCGGACCGCGACATAGATATCGACCGTATGAAACCACATCCAAAGACAGACAGGTTTCATAAAGATAAAAGCCTAACCGGAATAACTGTGTACGAAATAGACGGTAAGCCAGTTGAAAAAGGTGCGGGTGTGTTTGCTTTCAAAGATCGTAAAAGCCTTGCCAAACATGATGGGAAATGTAAAAGAAACACGGAGCATGCGAAATGCTTCCGAGAAATTCATGGAAAATGCCCAGAGGAAACCAAAGGATTAGTTGCTACCGGCATGTCCAATAGTAAAGAAACTGGTTTAAAGTTCAACTCGTGGACATTCAATGACAGAACGAAGCCATATGTAAACCCTGAATTTTATGGGAAGAACACCACGAAAGAAGCTGGGAAAGTGGAACAACACGTCACCCGAAGAGCTATCAAGGCCTGGGATGAGGCCGACTGTCCCACAGAAAACTGGGAGTTCTCAACTAGTCGGGCACTTGACAAGCAGTATTGAAATACTGAACTTCACTAACCAAGAGGCACAAATAGTTCAAATTCGAGTTCTTTATTTCCTCAGATTTGCGTCAGTAAACAACAAAATTACGAAAACACGCCTGTTCAAATATATAGAAAATTTCACCTCCAAAATCTGAAAATATTCAGATAAGAATTCTGATATTTTTCATATTTATGCTCAAAACATAGATTGTGGGTACTCGTTAGAACCGCCTCGGCGGGGCGGTTCTAATGAGTAATCACAATCTATGTTTTTGAGCAAAAATATGAAAAAAAAAAAAAAAAAATAAAAAAAATAAAAAAAATAATGTATACCATGTAAACCCCAGTTTTACTGTATAAAAGGGGCGTTTAAGGGGGTCAAAATTATATAGGCATGTTTTCGTGATGATGAGTGGAAAAAAGAAATACATAATCACAATAAATAAATTCATATAATAATAAATAATTTGAGTCGAAACGTAAGAACGCATCTTCTTATATGTTCTTCAAACGAAGACTCAAATCAGCCTGTGCCCAGTAGGGATTCTACTCAGACTGCGTCAGTGCGTTTGCTGATCTGAATCTTCGCAGGGCGCACATGTCCGAAGGTACGTTTTCTGACGTTGCGACTCATTTATGAATAAAAGCAGGAAACTTTGTTTTTGTGCGAATGGGATATAATTAGACTATATGGAATTTCAACAGATCGGAGATGTAAATATAACTATATTAGTTAGAACTTATTATACATTATTCATAAAATCTTGCCTGATACTTTTTTTTTGTCTCTTTTTATTGTGTATAAAATTGTTTCATATCTTTCTACTCTATATATAAGGGTGTACAGAAATCATGAGTTGGTCTTTATGTATTTAGAGAGCGAATTTAAAGTTAGATATGTCAGCCAATTTTCAAGCAACTTTCGTTTTTTTTTGCTGTATATAATTAAAAATCCAACTGAAAGAGGGTCCTGATGCGAGATGAGTTGGTGTCTGTTTGTGGTGGTGGTGGTGGCGTGTGTGTGTAAGGGGGCGGGGGGGGGGGGGGACGGAGGCGGGATCCGTTGCTTAACTGAAATTCTAGAATTAGTAAAAATATTTACCCCATTATTTATTATTCTCTTCTTTTGTTTCTAAAACTTCTTTTTTTTAAAGAAAGTCCATTTTTCTTTAAAAGGTCGGTTTTTAATAAGACAAATGTATGCGTAGTTTCTTATATCCGTGTACTTGTATTTTATGGGAAATACACGGATATAAGAAACTATAATTATGCCTATCCTATATTTTTTTACTTCACATTATTCAGTTTCTTTTTGCTGCTATTCCGTTTACATTTTTGGGATCTTTTTCTTTATTTCCTCCTTTTTTTCTTTAATCAGGTTTTACTTATATTTCTCTAATCATTATATAATGGGCCGTGTCAAGCGAAAAAATGCGTTCGAGCATGCGCAAAATGCGCATTCAGATCATCCTGCGCAAGCGCAAAGTAACATCCGGGCCTTTGCTCTCCATTTATACATTCCGAGGATGTGGTATCCAATAATTCTGTTTGCTGACAGTGAAGGCCCTGATCAGACTGCGAAAGCGCTGGCTGATCTGCGCCTTCGCTGTCCGCATTTACTCGAAGACACGTTTTCGCATGGTGTGGCCAAAATGGCTGTTATTCTCTAATTTTGACCCTCACAGAATGCAGATGCTTCTACCGTTGCTACGCAGATCTCGTTATCAAACTATTATTGGAGAAAACTTGTCTAAATAGGTGGTATGCCTACTGCATAATACATGTATGCAGGTCACAAATTTTGTCAAGGAAGACAACAATGTGGTCAAATGAATTTTGTTTTAATTAGTTGAAACATTCCTATAAATCTCATTGAGAGCAACTATTTTCATATACTTAGTTTAACAATTTAGCGCTTAGCAAAATTGCAGAATTCGACATTCTATTTTTTTTAAAAGTATATTTCAGAGAAAAATTGTTGCAGACGACAGTCTATTTTTCAAAATCATTTTCAGAGAAAATAAGACTTGGCATTTCATGTGAATCATCTGCTAGACAGATGACTCACATGAAGAGTCAAGTCTTATTTTTATCTGAAAAATATAATAAATAAATAAATAAATAAACAGGTAGATAATTAATAATAATAATAATAATAATAATAAACCCCATTTACGTCGAGAGAACTCTTCTTCCACAAGTTTTTAGAACGGTCTATAGCAGGGCAGCTGGTTAGTTTTTATTACTTATGTGTTATAGAAATCCTGTATTTAATGCAAACAGTGTAGATCCTGATTAGATGCTGCGTTCTGCGATGTCTGAGCTAGGTCTGCACTGTTTGCCAGTTACCCTTTTCAGGGTTTCCAAACTAAAATGGGTTAAATGAACTCGTGCATGTTTTGGTCAGGACTAGAGAGATCACTGCATTTACCATACGAGTAGATATTCATGCTTATCCTAAAATTTGAACAAGTCCGTTTGACCACCTGTCAATGTGTCTGAAATTGCTTGACGAGCAGCAAACAGCATGGACCCTGATCAGACGCCGCGTCCGCGGCGTCTGATCAGGATCTACACTGTTTGCTAATCAATGCCTATTTACTAATCAATATATCTAATACATGTGTTATATATGTCTACTGTGAAGTCAATAAAATACAGTTTAAACCAAACAATACCTTTTCTGTCACAATACTTTAGGTTATGCCGCGCTTCTTGGCGTCTGATATGGGTCAACAGTGTTTGCTCTAGCCTGTTTCTTACAGTACTTAGGTTTATTACAGTAACCTCCCTGTTTTACACTCCTTGCTGAAAGAATGCCATTCGATATATCACCATAATCAAGTCAGATTCCGAATCCGACTGTTTTTTATCTATGTATCTGAGCCGTAATACAGTGAACCTTCGTTACATCGCCAGCATTGGTTCCGAAGATGTTGCCATTAAAAAGAATTTCTGATATAAAGAATCTTTCATGAGCTTGCCATTAAAACGAATTTGCTTTTGTAAAGAAGCCTAAATAAGGAGAATGATGTGTAAGAAATACCTCGTTTTATTCTTATTTCCTCATAGAACATACGTTTTGAATATTTGTAAGAACCGCCTCACTGAGACGATTCTAACAAATATCCAAAACATATGTTTCTTGAAGTATTTAATTCTATTTTCTTGCATAATTTTTGATTAACTGTCACCTTTTGAGCTAAGGTTTGGTGTTAGTCAAACTATAAGTATAACGAATTTTGTCGTTGTATCGAGTGTCGGTATAAAGAGGGTTGACTGATGTACGAAAACCTGGGCCCTTAACGGATATACGAACGACGACAACTCAGATTAGTGTGCACATTTTCGCATTCTGACCAGAACCTTTCGTTGCTAACAGTACTACTGGAGACTATAGAATATACAATGTATTGCTGAACAGAGAAGGCTTTGATAAGACAATGCGGAAAGTAGAATATATAAGCACTGTCGGACCAAAGTCTTTCGTTTTCGGCTTATATTTTTTTGTTTATTTGGGTTTTATGGCCTTTTCAAGAATATTTCACTTATATCGAGCCGTCGTTCATCAAAAGTGGGCGAAAACCGGAAGGCCCGGGGAAAACCACCTGACCATCCGTATAAAGCAGAACTTGGCTTTCCCACATGTGACCCGAGCGAGGCTCGAATCACAGCTGTGAGAAACCTAATGGATCGGCTTACAGAATTACATGCTAAAGGAGACTGTAGAATATGTTCCGGAATAGAGAGGTCCCTGGTTATAATGCGCGGAATGTAGATGGTGATATGGCAGTTTACGTCTCTTTCAACATAATTTAGTCATGTCGAGATGAATGAGGGTTGATAATGAAACACTGTACAGTCATAAGCTAAATTCCACCTCTGACGCGATTCGCACCTCATGATCCGGCCAGGAGTGGATCTTTTGATGGAATGTAGAATGTACAGGCACAGAATGAACTTCCGTAATGAAACTGAAACCTGTATGAAACCAACAAAAACAGGATGACATTGAACTGATATTATACAGCGCTTACAACAGTATTCATATCAGGTGAGGGCTGGTGGGCTAAGCGCGTTTGTGCGCACAGTCAACTCTCGTTATCTCGACTCCGCTTATCACGAATAACTGCTTCTCTCGAAGTGAAAATCTGGTCTCTGTTTAAATTGATTTCTCCCCTTATCCACAATATTTTCAATATATCTCTAACTTCAGGAGTCAAATTACATATTCACTTGTGAAATATGGCTGTTCGATTTAAGCCTGAAAAATTCTCCCATACAAAATTCCTGGTGGCGGTGGATGTTTTGGTGGTACCATTATTCGAAGTCTCATAATATCTATTTTTTCCTCAATTTTGCAAATCTGATATGTCAAGGTATGGATATCTCGAAATATTTTAACGGGTCCCTTGGACTTCGAGATAACGAGAATCGACTGTACTTGCTCTGCTTACATGGATCACTCATGCATATGTAGTACCACTGTTGTGTTCTTTCACCATCCTGTCAACTTAATACTCCACGTAGACACTAGTCATGTCAGAGCTAAGTGTACTAGTGATGGATGAACTCCTCCGATCAGAGCGGAGCTTGAACCCACGATACCATGCAAATGTTAATCCCTGTCTTGTTCTAGACTGGCTCCAGTCTCCCGTGACTAAATATTTTTCTCATAATCTTGTTTGATAATCCACTATGATAAAACCAAAATAATACCATGACTATAAAGACTGGTCACTAGTGACCAGCCTTTATAGTCATGATATTATTTTGGTTTTATTTTAGTGGATTATTAAGCAGATTAAAAGAAAACAAAACAGTCACTGGAGACTGGAGCCAGTCTTGTCCTGTTCTTGCGCAAGCCTGTCCTCTTTATACTCCACTTACAGTGTGTTTCTGAGCCGTTACTCACACAAACTAAAGATGTTGAGGCTACATTTAAAACAACTGGGCCCAGTTGTTCAAAACTAATGATGTCATTAGTTAACGTGTCGTTAAAACTTTGATCATTAAATATAGCAAATATGCTACTATTATTGCTAACAAAATGTGAGTAGCTTTTTGCAGTTGCAAAAGCTACTCACATTTTTTCAGCAAAAATACCAGTGATTTAGATATTGCACTTACTAGAACAGTTAACATTTTGACCACTAACGAGCTCGTTAAGATAACGATGCTTTGAACAACTGGACCCTGGTTTCTACATATGTTTGTGTATTATTTTGCCAAGTACATATGAAATTGTTTGTTTGTTCGTGTTGAGGTTTTACGGCCCAGTCAATCCAATGGGGTCATGCCGAGCGGGGTCAGTTTACCTAACCACACTTTTACAGGGCAGGCTTAGTCCTCTAAGCGGTTAACCAGTATTGTGCACATTCTTTCGCCAGAAATTGACAACTGCTCTTCTTGAATCAGCGGAAGGGAGAGAATGACCGTAGAAAATATTTCATGATCACCCGGCGGGGGTCGAACCCGCAACCTCCTGATTACCAGTCGGACGCGCATCAAACTGAGCCACCGAGGGCATATGCAACTGAATAACGTCATTGTTCTCATATAATGTCATCAGTGTTAGGCTTATGTCAGTATGTGGCCTCATTCAAATAGTGTTTGACATTAATACAACGTTGAAAATACATTAAAAAAAAAAAAAAAAAAAAAATAGGCTGGCGATTTTCTGGGTCCGGTTGTTCAAAGCGTCGTTAGCTTAACGAGCTCATTAAGGATCATTTCGTTAACTGTTTTAGCGGATTTAACACACAATATTCTGATATTTTTTTGCTGAAAAAATGTGAGTAGCTTTTGCACTGCAAAAGCTACTCACATTTTTTCAGCAAAAAATATCAGAATATTTGCGTATCACTCGATGTAAATTTTAACGAATCGTTAACTAACGACATCGTTAGCTTTGAACAACTGGGCCCTGATTGTCACCAGGAACGTTTGAAGAAAAAGAGTTAAATTCATTTTTTTTCCTGTTAATAAAGTAAATGTGTTATTTCCTATCTTTTCATGCTTTTGCACAAGAATCTGAAATGCATGTCCATAAAAAATATCCAATTGGACTATAGGATACAATTCATATCAGAACAAAATGTAGAAAGTTTTAAAAAGATGATTCAAACGTCAGTGTTTCTGGTTATATTATGTCTCTCCATCCGGGAGATATACGATCGGGGTCACCTGTGTCTGCCTATCCGTCCATCTGTCAGTAATAAACTGTTGTCCACTTCGTAAAATAACTATCGTTTGAAATGTTGTAGGCTTCTGAAAACATTTATATTTTGTGCATGGGCACCTTGTTGGACCATTTCTGTACTAAACCACCGACCCCTGTTTCGACCCCATGGTGTTGGAATAAAACAAATCAAAGCACTGAGAATGCTTTTGGGGGCGGTTGCCTGAAATTCTATAAGCCTCTAGAGCTGACTGGGATTAACGCTCAGATTAAAAAAAAAAAAAACAAAACAAAAAAAAAACAAAAACAAAAAACAAACAAACAAACAAACAAAAAACAAACAAACAAACAACAACAACAACAGAATTTAGCGTTATCAAAGATGACTGATTTCTTGTCTACTGTCTTGAGCAGACGTTTGTATGAACGGACAAACATAAAAAACCTAGCAGCGAGCAGCCACAAAGTCCTACAAACAACGAAGAACACAAGGTTCAACGCCTAAGAAGGTTCAGCAGTAAAAACTACCGGGGAGGGACGCGTGGGGATTGGGTGGAATAAAGATTAAATCATTTTACTTGTACGAAATCTGTCACCCTAGATTCAAATGTTGTAAATAGACTCAGATATCTGTTACCTAACTCATTCAGTAAAACATCACAGAAAAACAATTTATGCATATATGCCTAGCGTCCCATAAAAGAGACATTGGCAAACAGTGTAGACCCAGATCATACGCCGCAGAATGCGGCGTCTGATCAGGGTCTACATTGTTTGCATTTAGCTTAGAAACTCCTATAAAAATGGTATTAATAAAAACTAACCAGAATCCCCTTTTTTTGGAAATGAACCTGCCCAAAGAGCTGAGGTAGAAGTCCCGGCATAAATGGGTTAAATTAAATTTGATCACCGTGAAGAAACAGGCATGTTAGCTCAGGATAAACAGCTCAAAGACTGATAATCAGAGCTAAAGAATACGACCAGAAGAAACGCAGACAAGCATAACATCAGACGCAACAACCTTTTAATGAAAATACGCGACGACAGGACATCGATGACAATACGACCTAAACGGTCGTATTGTCATCGATGTCCTGTCGTCGCGTATTTTACCCATTTATGCCGAGTAGACACTGCTACCATAACTCTTTGGACAGCTCCTTTTTTCAGTAGAAGGGTGTCTGGTTTGCTTGTAATATTACTATGTTTTGTAGAAATTCTTGTATTTAATGCAAACAGTGAAACTCCTGATCTGCGGCGTCTGATCTTGGTCTACGCTGTTTGTCAGTGTCCCTTTTATGGGACACTATACATTAATGGGTGAAAGAGGAAAACATAGCTAACCAGAGTCTTTCCAAGATCAAAAGTAAGCACACGAGCAAAAAAAAAAGCAGGCAAACCAGCACGCGCGCACACACGCGCGCACACAGGCGGATAGCCGCCAGGAAAACTCATACAGATGACTCAGTAATCAAATGTATGAATCGTTAAACTGACAAAACCATAAGGATGTTAAAATCATTTTACATGTCAGAAACATATCGAAAATACCACCAGGATCAAAGAGATCATCGTGAAGAAACTAGAATAAGGGTTCCATAAATATTCACAAGAGGAAATGCATTTTAAATTTCCACTGTAAACATATTAGGTAAATAGTTGTTTTGTTGTAATGAATTTATTGCTACTTCCATTCGCCAAGACAGCTAACTTGGCAGGTACTTGAAATATAGTCATAGGTTTATGGTCTACAGATATAAGCAATAAAACTTTCCGAACATCCAGCTTAACCCATTTATGTGGGCTCTTCTATCTGAACTCTTGGACCAGTCCATTTCCAGTTTAAGGGGTGTCTGGTCAGCTTTTATATATTGTCATGTTTTATAGAAAATTTCAGTTAGTCTCCCGTTCTTGAAATGAAATGATTTTTATTGAATATATATATATATAAAATCGGTAAAAAATCATTTCATTTTTGATCCAGTTCAAAAAACGAGAGACTAACTGAAATTTTACAGGCTGTCAGATACCACATTATATGTTTGTATTAATACCACCATATATCAAATGATTAAACCTTTCTTGAATAATGAAATGTCTATTTTGCGGAATATGGAGCCTTTAAACATGGTTCTGCTGAACCCACATATACCCTGTCTTTGCAAACAGTGTGGATCCAGATCAGTTGTCTAAAAAAAGGCAACTGATCTAGGTCTTTATTGCTTGTCTTTAAGTGTGTGAATTTGTATCAACAACCTGGATTAAGTAATCTAATTGGCTGAAAAGTAGAAGTGAGCGTGGCATATTAATTTATTCAGCATGACAAGGGTAAAAACATCTTGAACCATCCCTTACCTTTTAGTAATTTGTGACGTTTGTGAGGTAAAGATGCGCAACGCAAAACAACCCTTATGTCATATTCGCGCAACGAAAGCCCAGAAAAAAAGGTAAGAGAAAAGTCCAGGAGTGCCACAATCACAAACCGCAACCTTTCCCAGACACCAAGAGGAAGAGGAAACCGACAAATCCAAACAAGCACAAATCGAACAAATGTACGAAAAGCAATAAGATTAGCCCTCTCTTCCCCAAGCAAGGTAATCGCAATGCTGAAAGGACTGAAAACACCAAAAAAAAAAAAAAAAAAAAAAAAAAAAAATCAAAATGACACAAGGTAAGACATAAAACAAATCGCATCGTAGGATAAACCACAAAGCAACAAAGAGTAAGACTAACACCGGGACCACCGCCTTAGAACGGACAGTAGAGTAAACCACCGAGGGGTTTAAAGCACTTTTACAGCTAGCCAACTTCACCCTGGGTCCCGATGCTACTCTTAATACAGAAATACATAAAAATTCGGTTCGCATAAAGGCTAAAGGCTCCCAACTCAGTCAATGCATCAAAGCGAAAACATAAAAATCAAATTAATCACTATAATAAACAAAGACGAGTACTCATGGTTAACTCTACTGTATACCAGAGTAAATGAAAACCAACAGTTGAACCACGGCGGGCCAAGCCAAAGACATATCGTCAAGCTCCTGGTTATAGTTTTACGAAGAGGCCGTCATTGAGTCTGAGGCCCAAACCGCCGTCGTGCAATTAAAGAGTGAAGCATAGCCATCACCAATGATTGGGTTGACAACGGCATGCAGTCTGCCGCATAATGGTTTTGTCACTGTATAGATCATGTGGTGCAAAACCCATTAAAGACTAAATAAACTCTAACACACAATATATTTGAAGAGTCCATTGTCGTTTTAAGTAAGTCAGGCGATATGATGTAGATATTCCTAAAAAAAAAAATGGTTGAACTACATGTATTTGCAAACAGTGGAGAACCTGATCAGACGCCGCTTTCTGCGGCGCCTGATCTGGGTCTGCACTGTTTGCCAGCTACCCGTTTAAGGGTCTCTAGTCTTCAACAGATTAAGGTGTTTATCTCCAAGTTTCCCGTTTTGCGCGAGTTTTCAGTATGCTGCCTGTTTCTGTTTATTGAGTTTTCTATTTTCATATCTATCATTTGTAACTATCCTTCAAGTAATCAAAACATCTTTTTAAGGTTTTGCAGCTCAGGTTTGCAGTTTCCGTTAGCCGAATGAGGGTGCGTATCTAAATTTATAACACGAATATGATGGTCATTTCAAACTAAAAAAAAGATTCAAATAAAGCCTCTTCAGGGTTCTTGAAACAATAATACCATGAGCGATCTCATTACTGCTTATCTTAACCCCTAAAGCGCTTAGCGCCTCTGATTGAATAATGACCTTTTTCTTTGAAAACATATCAGAATTTCCTTTTTGTCAACGCGGAAGAATCGAAAATCCTTACCATTATTTCTTTGAATGTCGCCTTTACGTACGTCATTGTATTGCACTGTTTACTACCCTGTCACAACGTTACAACGTAACCTTGAATCTCTTGTTGTTCGATGAAGCCTCACAGTCAGACGAAGCCAATTTAGTTGTATTCGAAGAAGTATTAAAATACATAATCGGGTAGAAACCCTCAGAAATATCTGTTGTGCAACTATATTAACAATTGGCTTGTCTCCGCCTCCTTTCTCCTGGTCCGAGTGTGCGCATCCCGTCTTCGTCTTGACCTTCTTTTTTCCCTTTAGGCTCGAACTTTTGCTCTTTTTAGTATTGACTGTTATTTATTTTTTCTTACTTTCTAGAAGCGTCTTCAAATTTTAAAATGTTGTCTGATATTGATCGTTGCAGTACTCATGTTCGTATCAGTCAGAATCACACCTAAGCCACTGGTTTGAAAAGCATGACAGATAATCTAAGAGACATCTAAGATGTCTGTATGTCTGTTTTTGTCTTTCCTCAACCTTATTGTTAATGTAACACCACTTACATTCCACTCATCAAATTAGTATACCTGCGGTATTATAGTCAGTTTCATGATTTATAAGAAGAACCGTATAAGCAGATTTACTTTCGTTTTTATCCGTTTTTTTTTTCATGCTCGTATTGACTACATGTATGATTATATGTTGTACAAACAGTTACTGAAATAAAATGTTTAAAGCAAAGTTCCTAGCATTTTTGTTTTTTTACAGACGACATTCTTAAACTGACATTGTTATTTTATCAGAGAAAATAAGACATGGCATTTCATGTGAATCGTCTGTTAGGCAGACGATTAACATGAAATGTCAAGCCTTATTTTCTCTCTAAACACACACACACACACACACACACACACACACACACACACACACATTTTAAATTATCGTCTACTGTAGCTGTGATTCGCGCTTTAAGGGTTATTTCAGTGAGCCGCTGTCGAAAAGATATGGTCTGTTTAGGTTAAAATGATTCCATTTACACATGAGAAGTTCCATAATTTTCATTTCATAAACATGCAAAACATACCGATGATATGGCCCACCAATGTGTAAGTAGTATTGGGTGTAGTGCCACCCAATACTACTTGTGTAGTTCGCAATATCATTGGTTTAATTTCCTTTTTTCTCTTTGGGGGTTGATACTAATTTGAATATCTATGTTATATTGGCAAGAAACACAATTTACGACAATGTAGTTCTAAACACAGTTGTAACGCCTAGCAGCCTGGGTAAAAACATCAGCAGATTACATTTTGAAACAGATTTCTTATTTTCCCAGAAAAAAAAAGAGACTTTAACATTTCTTGCAAAATGCCTTAGGAGACGTTTTGCATGAAATGTCAGTCCATTTTGTGTGAAAAATGAGTATATTTAGTTTATTTTCTAACATTTTACAAGGGAGACAACTTTTGAGAATTCCCATTTGCTTTCCTGCACACCTAGCCTATTTTGGAAAGCGTCCAGTTCAAAAGTAATAATTTGTTCCCCTACCCCCTGGGAGAAAATTCTTTCCGTTTAGAATATATCTCTTTCAGAAAGGAGGTGAAAATAACTGCGCGCGGTCTGATTTGGACTCAGGGACGGATCCAGACGGGTTCAAGTGGGACAGTCAAACCCCCTGCCAGTCTAGAAGTAGTTTTTTTTTTTATTGGGAAAATTGTCAAAAAATAAGAAGTAGAATGTAAGTTTCTGCCAATATTGTCCCATTCGAACACCTTTTATATGAAATTTATTCTGCCCCCAACCTTGAAGACCTTTGTTGTTTTACACACGACAAACGTTAAAAAAAATAACACGCACGCACGCACGCACGCACACACACACACACACACACAGAGTTTATCACGGTCTGTTTTACCAAAACTACTTTATAGCGATATTAAGGCGTAAACAATTATTTGTATAGACTTGAATTGGGTTAGCATTGAGTCTTTTCTATATTTGAAATACATTACGAGTTCTTCATTGAAGATGTCAATCAGGCATACAGAAAATTTTCCGGACGTCTGAAAAGCACAAACATGAACCTACCATGCATAAGTTGAAAGCGGTAGTTCGTCCAAATTTTAATATCTCAAAATTACATCCCTTGACATGATTAACTCTTGCAAAATAAATAGGTTTAAGAGGGAATTACTACTGAGAGTAATGAACACACATACACACACACACACACACACACACACACACACACACACACACACACACACATACCTTTGAGAATATTTGAAGTGTCGAAATGGACCAGTTTAGCCAGTTTGGGTAGTTAGGCCTTATCAGTGATTCCCATTTACATTTCAAAGAGTGCCGGAATCTGCCAAATGATCATGGAACAAAGGACAAAATATATAAACAGCACTGCACTTAGGACCAAAAATATACACTGCACTAGTTAGATACGGGAAAACGTTTTGAACCTTCTTTTTCTGCCTCGTAGCAGATGCTACTGACGCCTATGTTGTACAGTTTAATTTTTTTTTCTGCCATTGAAAACCATCAATACCGATCTTGAAAATGTTCAATATTGAAAGACAACAAGAAACATGAAAGAAAAATGCTATTCTACATAAATAATAAATAGCACTATCAAACTAAGACTGTGTGAAATAAGGATATCATTTGTTCTTCAGTTTTTTCAACCGCACGTTCGATACCCTTTCAAAATATAATTTTAGATCTAGACATATAAAAACACCCACTTGTAGAAACACCGCTTTTTAAATTTGTCATTTTGGTTTTTAACCTGCTGTGTTTGGAGAATAATTGTCTTAGCTTTCTGCACATGTGGTCAACAATTTAAATTCATCAACAGGGCAAATGATAGTGAATTGCATCAAACATACAGACCCCAAATATCATCTTAACTAAAATGTTAAACTGTTTGTTTTTCAGCTTAATGTTTGAAGCTTCCCTATAATACATCAATAAACGAACATGGTCAAGAAATGAAGCAACCGTTGTTTCTCTGTACGAAGGCTTGTTGTGAACCACGCAGTTCGCACATAGCAACTATGGTTTGGAAGCGCGTGCTCAATTTATGATAGCGGTTGATACAGGCGCATTGTGAAAGTGTAATGTACTAAATACTTACTAAAGTAATATTTCCTCGTCCTCACTGTACATAACACTAGATCTCGTCGTCAAAATAAGACTTCGTGTAAAACGGAAAATGGCGGTCCTGTATAGTTATTTGTTGAATGTATATCTTCTCAAAACAGGAATGGTTCTAGATGATTTATATTCCCATGAAAATGTACAATCTGAGAATTTCGCCAAAAAAGTATAGCCTCGAATGAGAAGAATCGCCTCATAAAATGCGTGACCATTGTCACAGAACTAATCAACTGCCAGTTTTCTAATTTACGTAAAGAAGAAAGAGAGCGAGCTATTAATACAGATAGCATAGAATTTCGCCCTGATTATTTGAAATTTGTTGTTAAGTTCAGAAAGCGTCATATCAAACCAAGATTTGTGTTTAACTTTACCATTCATTCGAGAACCATGAAATCTGGTTTTTCATTTTCTAATATTAAACACAGTAAAATGCATCAAAAGCTGGTAATTTAGAAGTATTACCCTGGTGATATATATTATCAATCGAAGCCAGTAGAAACGCACTTTGTAAAGCGCTTATCCATTTTTATTCAGTTTGATGCCTTTAAATGATCTATCGTAAATATTTTTTCCCACTGGCTGAATAAAATGTCACTAGAAGAGTGACCGGTATGTTTTAAAATGTCGGTACAGAAAACTATTATGTATATTATTTTATTTTATAGAATAAGTGAAGATTCCCAGGAAATGCCACAATCACGAAGCACAGCCATCAAGAGGCACCAAATAAAAAAAAAAAAAAAAAAAAAAAAAAAAAAAAAATGTGATGGGGACAAAACGAATTTTTTTACGTACAGTATGATAATGTTACCATTGCTTTAGACGTTTAGCAGTTAAATTGTATTTCGAATATTAAAGTCATTAACTTGACTCTAGCAAAACGAATTAAATGTTCACAAAGTCTTTCGGTAGCTCGTCCGGTTTGCCCAACATATTGTATTCCAATGTGTTTAGCATTTCTAGTCAGAACATAAATAATATCTACGGCATATTAGTCTGTCCACTTTAATTCTGATACTAAAAAAGGTAAGAGAAAAGTCCAGGGAGTGCCACAATCACAAACCGCAGCCCTTCCCAGAGCCAAAAAGGAAGAGGAAACTGACAAATCTAAACAAGCACAAACCGAACAAACGTACGAAAAGCACTAAGATTAGCTCTCTCTTCCCCAAGCGAGGTAATCGCAATACTAAAAGGACTGAAAAACACAAGAACAAAATGACACACGGAAAGACATAAACCGACATTTATAAACAGATGATGTAATGGTAAACTTGTTCTTGTGTTTTTCAGTCCTTTTGGGGGGAGGCGGGGGGGGAAGGGGGGCGGAGGGCGCTGGTCTTGGTGCTTTTCGTGCGTTTGTTCGGTTTGTGCTTGTTTAGATTTGTCGGTTTCCTCTTCCTCTTGGGGTCTGGGAAGGGTTGCGGTTTGTGATTGTGGCACTCCCTGGACTTTTCTCTTACCTTCTTTTTACAACATAAATGCTTCTAACAACAACGCCTCTTTACACTAATGGCTGACATTTTAGGCCTCATATTTATTAAGAAGAGGCAATTTTAAAGACGGGATTTTTATTTTAAAATCATTCCAAAGTAGTTGCGGTCATGGTACCTAATCCAAACTCATAAATCCGTAAACGAATGACGAATCAGATTGTTCAGACCAACAGACACGGACCCCAGAATAAAGGGTGTAATCAGGCGTCCGCGGATAGTAAGCGTTGCTTGGTAAGCAAGCTTTGCCCACCATGTCCATAGGCATGAACGAAGGAAGTATCGATAGAAGCGTATGTCCGGGATTTTGGAAGTCTAGTTATGGCGCGTCAGTGGCAAAAACATCAGAAACAATTCTGGAAAACTGCCACATTGTAGGGATTGACCAGATCATGATGTCTCCCATAAAACTTCTTAAGTGTTGCTACCAGTTTGGTTTTTTGATACCCCTGGTTCAACAACTTTGTAGTGAGCACTTTCCCACGCTCCATGAAGTCCTAATAATTTGAACAGGCTCTGGCATAACGGATTAACTGTGAAACGTAAACACCGTATGCTGGTGCAGAAGGGATATTACTGCTCAGGAATGGAAAATTAACAATGGGAAAATTGAAGTAATCCCGTTTGTCGTAAAGCCTAGTAGCAAGTTTTCCATTGTCAGTGTAGAGATAACAATCTAAGTATGAGGAGGAGGCTGCAGTCTCCGTTGTTTCCTTTATTTCAAGTTCACGTGGATTGATGAATTCCAAATTTTGTGTTTTTCAGAGACAATATATCTGTAGGTGAAATCGAATTGTTGTGCAAGGTGTTTCTTGCCTGCTTGGAGGAGACTTTGTACAAACTCCGCCTCATACGAGTATAAAAACAAGTCGGTAAGTAACGGTGCACCACAGTTAGTACCCATCGGTATGCCGATTGGTTTGCTGAAATATCCGTCCGCCGAACTCCACAAAAATATTGTCTTAGATATTCCAGCATCTTTATGACATCTGCATCTGAGTATTTTTTTTGTGGCGCATCAGAGTGATCCCGAACGAAGTATGTGTCTTTGTAGCCAATGACAACATATTGAAATCGACGGTTACCATTCTTGTGGAAGAATTGTAAAAAAAAAAAAAATGTATTAGCTGCCCCAAGTATTAGCGGCGACAGTCTATATATTCAGAAAACATATAATTAGAGATCCCCAGAAATGCCACAATCACGAAGCACAAATCTCAAAAGAAGGAGAGATTAGGAACAAGTAAAAACAATGTCGGTAATATTAATTTCTTAGAACACTGGCACATGAGCCTCAGACTTTGAATACACCATCTGTATATCAAGGAACCTTAAAATGTACGAAAACATCGAAAATAAGTAAATAAATAAATAAATAAATTTTACAATGACAGTTCCCGTTTCTCTAAGTATAAATATGGACATGGTCTTGAAATGTAAATTGGGTCACCTCGTTCTGACGGATTTTCCAAATTAAAAAAATTTAGTTTTCCTTCAACCCGATTATCGTTCAATAGAAGAGTGCTTACTCTGTTTAGGGATAAAGGCCACGACATTTGAAAACTCGTCTTTACGGGAGAAAATTTGACATTATTTACTTATATCACAAACGCACATTACTCGACATTCTGGACACTTTCGCTTTCTTGTACTTTCATTTACCTGTTTTGTTACGAGAGATCTGATTGGCTGTAATTTTCTTGCGTGATGGACTGGCAATTTGTATTTGACATTTTAACAAATAATAATCTCGGAACAAAATACGAAACCGAAAATATATGTTTTCATACATTTTGAGGTATCAAGGTCTAAGGCTTAAGTGCCAGAACAATTTAAAACGATTGTCAATCGTTATTAAAGATAGGTTATTAATTATGCTTGATAACTTTGCTCTTTAAGTACACGACGGTAGGTCGGGCTTCGAACGGAATAACGGCTCTTTCCTCAATCTGTTTCAGAAGATTGAGCGCCTGACTTCTGTTGTCTGTTGTGGTAGGGCCAATCATGGGTCCAAAATGAGAGTGCCTGATGAACGTTTGCCAAAGAAAATCCTCTATGGAGGACCACGTCGGAAAACGCTTCCATGGCGGTTAGAAGAATCGATATAAGGATACTCTCAAAGCCTCCATTTAATACTTTAACATACCAACAGAGTCGTGAGAACAGATTGCACAGGATCGAAAAAAGTGGCGAGGCCTCATAAGAAGGGGTGCTGGTGAAGACGAAGCAAAACGAATCAGCGAAACCGAGCAGAAACGTGCGCAGCGAAAGCCAAAGCTAAGGCATCACCAACAGTTTTCATCCTCAGACCTCTCTTGTTCTATCAGCAACAGGCAGTTTAGAGCTAAGATCTGGTCTCATCAGCCAGCGTAGAACACACAATAACACTCCAAACATTTGATTAGGATTGGTCATTGTCAGTAATGACAGACGAACGGTATATTTTGCTCTGGCTTCAGACTGACATTGGGTCCTCTACTTTGTTTCATTCGAATTTTATGAGTACATGTGTTTGCATTTTATTTTGATTATGGACGCTGATCAGAATCACATCTGTAATTTTGTGCTGCATCAGAATCAAAGGCGAATTTTCGATCGTGTAAAACTATTTTAAACATCACAATAGTTGTTTCTGCCACCTTGTTCCATGAAAACTTTTCTTTTGCAGCTTTTCTTTGTTTTGTCGGTTATTGCGTCTGCGCCGTTGTGTCTTTTCATTGATTATTCCTTATCTCAATTACGAAAACACACCTATCCAAATTTATAGAAAATTTCACCTCCAAAAACTGAAAATTTTCAGATAAAAAACTCTGATAGTTTTCATATTTCTGCTTAAAACATACCCACAATCTATGTTTTTGAGCAGAAATAAGAAAAATATGTATACCCAGTAAACCCCAGTTTTACTGTATAAAAGTGGGGTTTAAGGGGGTCAACATTTTGTAGGCATGTTTTTCTAATGGTCTTCTTTCGGTGTCTTGGGAAGACTGCTTCGTAATTGTGTTCTTTCCTGGGTAAAACCAATTTATATTTTTATAAGCACTAAGTGGAAGACTTAAACTACTATTTTTTTCTTTGCTTGATAAAGGTTGATGTATAACGAGACTGCTGCTTTGGGATATGGACTTTGAAATTTCACCACGTATTTCATTTTAGTGTAGATGATGTTTTCTGGCCCTTCGGAATCACAGGACTTGTGTGTATTTATTTGGAAAGAGAATATCGCTCAACCATGGCTTAGTAGGCGAGAACAGTGTTGCACATTGAGGTAATGTTCATGAACATACTAAGTCAAACCGGGTCTGCCATTTAGTTAAGTTAAAGTGAGTCTCGTTTAATAACATATTTTAAGCTTTCTAAGACAAATTATTTTTTAAAACATGTTTGCCTGTCTTAACGATGGCTGTTTGTTAACTGACGTTTCACCTAAAATCAATATTCCAGATGATACCCTGACTTTTATTCTCTTCTGTTTACAATAATTACCCTTATCTTTACATATGCAGATTTGAGCTGCGTCATGGTAGAACCTGTCATGAAGCGCGTACAAACAACAAATTAGAAGAGACTTACATCTAAGCAAGCTGGTACGAATCTTCTGTGCTCTCGTGAATATTTTATGAATCAGGATTAGTCTAAGATATAATGAATGTATACAGGAATTGTCACAATCTGGAAACACAATCCCGAGGTAAGGAGTGCAGAGGAACAAATAATGTCAAAACAAACGCCGCATCTTAAACAACCGATGCTCAAACAAAGAAGAAGTGTAACTGAGAATCCGCTTTCCGTCAATAAGAAAACTTCTGGTGGAGGTGGTGGTGGTGTGTGTGTGTGTGCTTAAACCAGTTTTATGCTCGCGAAACCTCACCCTTAATTCTGATGCAACTCCTAGAAGTCCTCGAATATCACGGTGAATCTACATGCAATCAAAACATTGTGATGAAACAGAAACAGAAAGGACTCAATTGCGATCTGAAGCCAGAACACAAGAAAATATAAACAGGTCTGCGATGAGCCCGACCATAGACATTTATAGGCAGGCGCCGACCACCTGAAACAGATAATGGAAGGAGTCGTCATTTAGTTTGAGGACTGACACGCCGTCGTGCAATTGAAGAGGCAACCGATAACTAGGTAAACAACCATGCTTGCAGTTTGCTTGATAGTGTGCATGTGTAGTTTAATCCTTTATTTTTTGCACATTTTTTTTACAGGTATTGATATAACGCCATGCATGCGTTATACGTTGACGTATTCGACATTCCATGCCTGAAGCAGGTGCAACCTTAGAAAATCACGTTTTGCCAGAAACAAAACTAGTTGTGCAGCATATATGTAGCATAGCTGGAGGTAACAAATCAATTAAAATGACTAAAACTGTGCAGAAATTTTTGCATTCATGTATTTTGTAAAATATTTTCGCAGTTTCCTTTGCTCCCAGGCTTTAAGGAAATTAAAATTTGCAACTTGGCTAACGGACGGAACGAATTCCACATATATCAGAAAGATATTACTCACACTATACACCCGAACACATGCTAAGCCTAATATTCTATGACATTCTTAAAGTATTGTTTTTGTAATCTCAAAATTTAGTACACAAAACGTTAAAGAATATTGCAGTTTGTTTCTAGAGGGATTTTCCTTTTTAAAGGAACTTGATTTTCCACCATTTTAATAACTTTTGTGCCTTCCATTTTGCTTTCCTGCACACCGAGCTCCTTCTGAAAAGGTGTCTACTCTTACAAACCCTTTTCAGAACTATATCGCCTCCCTTATGAAAAGAAGTCAACACTAAAATGATAGCCTTTGCTTACCTTACCTTGGTATAATAATTATATTAATAAGAAATACGGGGTCTTGTCTGATCATGGATATCACAGTCACTTATAGTGTTTCTTTTATTCTTCTGATGTTCGATCATGATTGAGAAATCCAATCTTGCTCTGAAGAGTCTGCAACAAACGTTGTAGGAATGATCTGAAGATAATAGCTGATACGCTATTGTAGCTATATTGTTTACGCTGCTCTTGTCTTTTTTTAATACGTTACACATGTTTGCATTTGTTTTTAAGTTGCACGCACGTTTCACGAAGAGGCGTTGAATATTCTTAAGCAGCACTCTATCAGGAATCGAGAGGTATCTTAAGAAGACTTGATACACCTGGTACATTTTTGGCGATTTGCCACAAATGAAACTTTTTTGACTTCCTTTTTGCTTTCCTGCAGTACAATTCCTTAAAAACATTACGAAAATACGCCTATCAAATATATAGAAAATTTTATCTCCAAAAACTGAAAATTTTCAGATAAAAAACTCAGATATCTTTCATATTTCTGCACAAAACATAGATTGTGGGCACTCGTTAGAACCGCCTCGCCGAGGCGGTTCTAATGAGTACCCACAATTTATGTTTTGAGCAGAAATAAGGAAAATAATGTATACCCCTGTAAACCCCAGTTTTACTGTATAAAAGTGGGGTTTAATGGGGTCAAAATTATATAGGTATGTTTTCGTGATGAGGGTCTACTCTAAAAGGGAATAATTTGCTTACACGGTAGCAAATTCTTTTCTTTTAGATCGGCCCCCTTCTTAGAAAGGAAGCATAAACAATTTTGACAGTTGCCTTCCCAGGAAGTGTAAACATTCTTCTTAACTCTGTATATTTCAGAAGAGTACAATGTTGGGGATGTCTTCTTTTTCAGGACTTCAGTATCCAGGATCCTGTCTTGCAAACTCATTATTTTTAGTTTCCTCAGGCAGCTTGCATGAAAGTAGTTAAGCCTGGCCTCTTGTTGGTAAACTCTCCTTGCCTCACCCAGCTAGCATTCGAATTTAATCTGTTGGACTGTTATCGGCCCGAAAGGATTATAAAATGCTAGATGAGTTCAAGCAGATATGAGGTTTACCAGGCAGTACAACAGCATTATATACCTTCCGATTTTGCATCCAATAGAATTCCTGTACAAATACCACATGTTCGTATTTTTCCCATCGATATATACAGTCTTTGATATAAAGGGTGCTGACTACACTTGGTAGATTATCCGGTATTTTGAATAAGGGAGACACCTTTTGTGACTTCCTGAATCCATCCCTGCACATAAAGTCCCTTCTAAGAAGGGGCCTACTATAAAAACAAAGACTTTGCTCCCACTTTTCAGAGGTGAGATAAAAAAAAAAAAATCTTGCCCTGAATGTGTGTAAATTCTTCGTAAGTAACTTAATTCATTCTTACAAATTCTGATCTTACACTGGTATCGTAGGTATAGTGTATGGCCGGTAAACCCGGCCGATCGCCCCTTTATCTATAAAAACAATACTCTGGACTGTATACTTAGACGGTACAGATAAAATAGCATATGGTCTTAAAAGACATATATGCTTAAAGGGGACTGGCCACGCAGATCTCTTTTCTTCTATTCTGTACAAGGGAGACAACTTTTGTGAGTTTTATTTGCTTTCCTTTACGTCAATCCACTTCTGAAAAGTGGTCTACTCTTAAAGAATAAAGTTTCTCCCAAGGAGAGCATTTTTTCTTTTCCGAGAAAAAACCTTTTCAGAAAGGAGTCAAAACCATCATTGGTAGAATTGCCTCCCTTGAAATCGTTTAATTACTCTGAAAGTCATATATAGCCAAACTAAATCAATGCGTAATTTTTCTACCAGGCGTATATGTGTACATGTATATATCACGTTTCACTGGTGTATTTAAGAGAGAGGCGAAGAAGATCCCTTGCAAGTCAGTCGTAGAGCATTCAGACTTCGGCATTACAGGTAAGTTATTTTGTACATTCGCAGGACCTAGGAATACATTATGCTACGTACGAAAAACTGAAGGCCCAGATGAGACTAATCAAATTTGGGTCTTCGTTGTTCGTGTTCACATTACGTTTGGTTTCCAGAATATAAGTAGTGAAGGTTCTGACAAGAATGTATAACTGAGTTATCTGATAAGACCATTTGTTTAATTAATTTATGTTTAGTGTTTTATTATCATTATTGGTGATATTATCTTTTTCACCCCTGAATTTCAACAGATACTTTTGGAGTTTTGAATTTTGACACGTTCATTGGTGCAAAAAGGGATGGCAGACAAAGATCTGGGATAGTCCAGCAAATAGTATAGATTATGATAGACGTGTTACCCAGCAAACACACAACGTCGCAAAAACGTCGGTACAACGTTGCAGCGACGTTGTGACGACGTTGTTGCAATGTTGTGTGTTTGCTGGGTATCGGGATATGCACTGTTTGCAAAGGCGATCGTTTAGATGTGCAGGACTGAAAAAAAGTTAAATATCTTGTGTTCGAATAAAACAGCTGGGGTCAGATAGTAGAAATAAAATTCTACTGCGTCTGATCTTGATCTAAATGGTTTGCTCTTACCCGTATGTCTCAATATTACTGTGCTTTCGACATCTTTCAGAAAGTCATTTTGGCTTGGTGCTTTACACATAAGAAGTAAATTTTCAAACTTTTGTCATGATTTAATAAAAAACCATTTGTCGTAACTACTTACACATAAAATGTTTTATTCTAGCCGTCAGGTTTTAATAAATCAAATATTTTCACTTTTTCCCATAGTAAAAATGAATGCAAATTATGCAGAAATCGGTAGGGTAGGTAACTTGGAGGCAGTTTTTCAACAAGTTCAGGTTGTTCAATTTTTCTGAAATTTTCACAATGTTGTTGTGAAGCATCAATAATGCAAAATCAGCAAAGAATAGAGAAAACTATTTTCTTAGAAAAAATTAAAAAAAGTCACTCTACTATAGAAATTGCATAAGTCAGACCAATTTTTGGCCATAAATTTAATTTTAGGGTACATATTTGAGAACAAAAGACAGAAACAGAAACGACAAATGGTTTCTGATAAGATATGCTCAATCAGAACAAAATATTTTCATTTAAAAAAAAACGCCAAGCAAAAACCGTCTTTCTGAGTGATGTCGAAAGGACAGTAGGGTCTATACTGTCTAGCATACAGTGTTTGTTTAATACGTCGAAAAGGAACACCATGGACTTATTCAAAGTTTAGTTGGTTGGTTGGTTTGAAATTTTTCTGTAAAGATTATGTCGAGCAGATCAGTTTACCTTTCCACACTTTTCCTGGGCAGGCTTAGTCCTATAAGTGGTTAACAAATTCTTGTGCACAGTCTCTCGACAGAAATATTGAAATTTGTTCAGAATAGTTAGGGGTGAGGAGATAAAGTATGCTAATTTAAGAATAAACACGGTAAGCACAAGACGAGGCTGTCACTTGTAAAACTGACAAAGATAGGTACATTTTCAGTGTTTGTGCAGAAACTTTAATATAATAAACGTTAGAACCGAAACTGCCGGCATCATCCTCAACCCATTGGTATCATGTCAGTAGAAAGGGACTTTTTGTCTTCCTGACTAAACACACCAAGAACATATAGCTAGGTAATTAATCTAGACACTTACCATCTCTTACCATCGTCAAAGTATGACGCAGTAACTGAGACTACAGACAGGTGAAAATGGTGCCTCATTAGGATATCAATGGTCGTTTGCAAGCTCGCATAAGTTAATATCCCAACATGGGAACTATTTTTAAATATGAGTGCAATAACACTGTGATACAATTAATGTAATATCCTAATTCAACTGGTGCTGATCAAACTTTAAATGTCTATTTACAGGCATACACGATGGCTAAGCTAATCATCTTGAGTCTGATATCTCTGTCTTCCATGTTTATGGTTGTTTATGGAATGTATATGTACGGCAGCACGCCCATGCTTGGGTACGGCTATGGTGGTGGCATGATGGGTGGCATGGGAATGGGTGGAGGAATCATGGGATTTCTGACCTTCAGTAAGTACAATGCAACGTGCATAAACAGAAAAGAAGACAATGATCAGGAATCGATACAATTTACCAACACCTTCCATTCCAAGACACCAAAGGGAAAGAAGGACGCACTTAAAGCGACGACACCACAATTGTAAAACTATAAGAATAAAGTCATTTCAAGGCGACAGATGTTGATGACAAACATTATATAGATACAAAGATGCCTTATCTAGCAACACCTCTTTTTATCCATTATGCATTGAAGCTTGTTTTTATTTCTTCGAAACACACACACACACATACACACAGACACGCGCACACATGTTGTTATGGAGAAACAAGTAAAATAATTTATCCGGATATCCCTATTATATAAAGGTATGTAAGCCGAGACATTGTCATTTTATAAATATAAATAACTAAACACCAGTGAAGAAAATAAAAAATTATATTTTTTAATAATAATTATAATAATGATAAGAAAGAATAAAAAAAATATAGGTTTCTAAAGAAATTGTATAGGTCAGACCTATTTTGGGCCATGAAATCAATTTTACTATAAATATTTAAAATCAAAGCACAGGAGCAGAAACGACAAATTGTTTCTTATAAGATATTGTCAATCACAAATCTATTTTCTCATTCAAAATAAAACGTCGAATAAAAACATCTTTCCGAAGGATGTCGAAAGAACAGTAGCTGTGCGCAAACTCATTACAGAGGTCGCGAATTTGAAAGTTTAACTTCTGATCTGCAAATTATAGTAAAGACAACTTTTAAACTATTTATCATATTTTACAGAAAATAGGATTTGACATTCAATTCAAATAGTATCATTTGAATAAAATATCGTGTTTTATTTTCTGTACAAATAAGACTACATTACGAAAACACGTATATTCAAATATACTGAAAATTTTACCACCAAAAACTGAAAATTTTCAGATAAAAACATTCTGATATTTTTCATATTTCAGCTCAAAACATAGGTTGTGGGTACTCGTTAGAACCGCCTCGACGAGGCGGTTCTAACGAGTACCACAATCTATGATTTTGAGCAGAAATAAGAAAAATAACGGATACCCCTGTAAACCCCAGTTTTACTCTATAAAAGTGGGGTTTAAGGGGGTCAAAATTATATAGACATGTTTCCGTGATGAAATATCACTGACATTACGAAAACACGTCTATTCAAATATAAAGAAAATTTCGCCTCCAAAAACTGAAAATTTTCAGATAAAAAACTCTGATATTTTTCATATTTCTGCTCAAAACATAGATTGTGGGTACAATCTATGTTTTCGAACAAAAATAAGAAAAATAACGGATACCCCTGTAAATCCCAGTTTTACTATATAAAAGTGGGGTTTAAGGGGGTCAAAATTATATAGACATGTTTCCGTGATGAAATATCACTGATCTTCATCTGATGGTTCAGCTTACAAAATGGAAAAGCCTAAAATGTATATGAGACGAATCCCGTAACATTAAGAAAAGACGCCTATTCAAGTATATAGACAATTTCACCTCCAAAAACTGAAGATTTTCAGATAAAAAAAAACTCTGAAATTTTCATATTTCTGCTCAAAACATAGATTATGGTACTCGTTAGAACCGCCTCACCGAGGCGGTTCTAACGAGTACCCACAATCTATGTTTTGAGCAGAAATAAGAAAAATAATGTATACCCCTGTTAACCCCAGTTTTACTATATAAAAGTGGGGTTTGAGGGGGTCAAAATTATATAGGCGTGTTTTCGTGATGAAATATCACTGACATTACGAAAACACGTCTATTCAAATATAAAGAAAATTTCGCCTCCAAAAACTGAAAATTTTCAGATAAAAAAACTCTGATATTTTTCATATTTCTGCTCAAAACATAGATTGTGGGTACAATCTATGTTTTCGAACAAAAATAAGAAAAATAACGTATACCCCTGTAAACCCCAGTTTTACTACATAAAAGTGGGGTTTAAGGGGGTCAAAATTATATAGACATGTTTCCGTGATGAAATATCACTGATCTTCATCTGATGGTTCAGCTTACAAAATGGAAAAGCCTAAAATCTATATGAGACGGATCCCGTAACATTAAGAAAACACGCCTATTCAAGTATATAGACAATTTCACCTCCAAAAACTGAAGATTTTCAGATAAAAAAAAAACTCTGAAATTTTCATATTTCTGCTGAAAACATAGATTATGGTACTCGTTAGAACCGCCTCACCGAGGCGGTTCTAACGAGTACCCACAATCTATGTTTTGAGCAGAAATAAGAAAAATAATGTATACCCCTGTAAACCCCAGTTTTACTATATAAAAGTGGGGTTTGAGGGGGTCAAAATTATTTTGGCGTGTTTTCGTGATGATGAGCACTTTTTTGTTTGCTTTCAGTTATCGTGCTCATCATTATTGCCTGTATTTTTGACTTTGGTGGAAATAGCGGAGGCGGAGGTGGAGGTGGAGGCTATAGATGCAGAGGAGACGGTTGCTGGTAAAGGTAAGTTCAGTCTAGATTGTATAGACATTTCAAGTCCGTTATGGGGAACAAAGTCTGAGAAAGATACAGACCAGATTGTGTAGTCTGGCTATGGGACTGCGCTATTTGGGTTTTGTCTCTTTACACATCAGTCGCGAAATAACAAAACTTGTTTGAACGTTAAGTCAAAGTTTTACCTCAATGTCGAATTCATGTCAATATTTGAACAAAATATAAGTGCAGATACCCAGTAAATGCCACAATTACGAAGCACAGCTTTCCCTAGAGAGATGAGAAACAAATTATGACCAAACCATCACGAAAACATGCCTGTATAATTTTGACCCCCTTAAACCCCACTTTTATATAGTAAAATTGGGGTTTACAGGGGTATAAATTATTTTTCTTATTTCTGCTCGAAAATATAGATTGTGGGTACTCGTAGAACCGCCTCATCGAGGCGGTTCTAACGAGTACCCACAATCTATGTTTTGAGCAGAAATATGAAAAATATCAGAATTTTTATCTGAAAATTTTTATTTTTTTGGTGGTAAAATTTTCAATATATTTGAATAGGCGTGTTTTCGTAATGAAACGCTACATATGAACCGACTGACGTACAAAGAAAGAAGAACTACAACAGAGGAACCGCCCTGGAACGGTCAGCAGGAAAACTAATTAACCATTTGTAGTCTGCAGACCTTTGAAAAGGGTCATAAGCAAACTTTGCAGACCCAGATCAGACACCATAGAACGCGTGCGTCAAGCAGACATTCAGATCAGTCTGCACATTCGCGCAGTCTGATCAGAATCTTCACTGTGCACATTTCAGATAACCATTGATACATTTCTTTATGTGGACAACACATACTTTGATCATACTGCGCGGATGCACAGGCTAATTTGAGTCTTCGTTGAGCACACATATGTCAGAAGGTACGTATTCTTACGTTGCGGCTCATTTGAATGCCATGTGGTTAAATATTGCGTTTTAACGATATTCTTTGATCTTTAAATGACTCTTTTTATTTTGCAGGTGTGACCTCGAGAAGGGCATTGAATACATGGACGGGCTATCGAGCTTGTGTTAATTAACTCTGTTCATAACCAATAAATGATCAAAAAAAGTGGTGTCTGTATGTTTTTCTTCGAATCGCATCATTTTGAAAATATTGCAGTTTCCATCTTAGTACATGCATTATGACTTTAAAGAAAATTACACCTCTAAAGAAAGTCACTATGACAAGCAGTTAGAAGCTAGAAGTCAAGATAAAAGTTTATAGGGATGAATTTAGTACAATGGAGTAAGAATATTAAATATCACTACTTAGGTTCCATAGAAACTACAGTATAACCTCAATGGCTCGAACCCGGATGGCTCGTTTACCATGGATGATTCAAACTCTTTTTTCAGTCCCTACAAAATCCTTCCAATAGCTCAAGAAAACATATATTTAGGGTTTTTGTCTTATTTTATCATGGAATTGTATGTTGTGTGTTCTCATTAGAATCGCCTCATCGAGGCAATTCTAATGAGTACACTCAACATACAATCATCGAAAAGATTACCCTAAATTATCGCTATTTGCTTTCTGAACTGGTGTCATGATTAACCCTCAGTGGCTCGAACTACCCATGTTTCGAACGAATTTCTATGGTCCGAAAGATGTTCGAGCCATTGAGGTTCGACTGTATATTAACTCGGTCAATAAACTATTGTATATGTCGGCGCGACTCCGAATTTACATCCCCTATTCTCGCTTTTCTGAATGCACTTTGTCTGAAAAAGAAGGTAGATCAACCTTGCTGTCTTCTAATACTTTTAATATCATCGTATATTGTCATATATGAAAGGGTATGCCTGAATTTATTTTTGTCATGGGACAATATATGATTATCTGTCCCGCGACAAGAAAATATTTAGGCAAGATCGTATTCGTTAGTTCAAAAAACTCTTTCAACTTATCTCAAGAAAAAAATCACTGTGACAGTTTCGGTTTTCATCGAGAACCATCATCATACTGTGATCTTGACCTCGTGATGTCACGGGACTTGAACTTATTACCTATAGGCTGGTTCCTAATGGTAAACAAAAGCCTGTAGATGTTGCACAGGTTGTATGCTCCCCTGCCCCCGCCCCCGAGCCCAGCTCATGACATGGGGAAACTGACTGACTGAGTGAACATTAGAAAGATACCAAAAATGTACCGCAGGTATACACGAAGTCAGAGCAAAAGTCATCTGAAAAATGCTTTAATAAAAGTGCAGTGACAGATCATATCGCCATGTCATAGATTGGGATGAGGCAAGAGAAGTTGACAAGGAGAATAATCAGAGACTCAGACAGGTCAAAGAAGCTGTCAGGAACAGTCAGTCTCAAAATGTCATGAACCGGGTCTAGTGGGAGAATACAGCATGAGCAACATCTACAGGCGTTTGTTACCACTAAAAACATTCTAGTGGTAAGCAGTCCAAGTCCCGTGACATCACGAGGTCAAGGTTACAGTCTGATGATGGTTCTCGATGTGAACCAAAACTGTGAGAGTAAGTGAAATTTGTTTTGGGATAAGTTATTTTTTTTTATGAACGAATACGATCTTGCCTAAATATTTTTGTGTGAATATTATATTCGACAACTTAAAATCCTGGGCCCAGTTGTTCAAAGCGTCGTTAGCTTAACGAGCTCGTTAAGGGTCATTTCGTTAACTGTTTTAGCAGATTCAATATACAATATTCTGATATTTTTTTGCTGACAATGCAATGCAAAAGCTACTCACATTTTTTCAGCAAAAAATTTCAGCATATTTGCGTATCACTCGATATAAATTTTAACGAATCGTTAACTAACGACGTCATTAGCTTTGAACAACTGGGCCCTGACGGTTGAACTGAATTTTCTTTTACTTTACAAGACGGATAAGCAATGCAATAATATACGATAATTGAGAAAATTATGTCTCTTCTCCTCTGCACCTGTCGACCGATATACTGTTTCCTTAACATTGCACTTTGATTGTTCCGATTCTGTAATTATCCACACACATCAGAATAACCAACCATCCAAACAAAAATAAACAATTGCATTCAAAGTAAACAGATACTATGCCTCCCGTGCCTTAGTGGAGGCTTACCCATACACGTCTCCATCTTTATCAGAGGGATCAGACACTGTGCATATCTAGTAAATATAAGAAAGCAATTATTATTTTGATGTAGACCATATCGACGTAATATATTTACGATGTTCAGTTGTATAATTAAAAACATATCTAATTCGAATCCAACCTCAAAAATAAGCGAATACTAGAACCCCGCATTCCTCCAACCCACAGCTCTCCTCCCCATGTATCTATTTTGATGGCTTTTATGTTAGAAGGAGACAGCTTTTATGACTTCCTGTTTGCTTGCCTACACACTAGTCTTATCTGCACAACAGTCTATTTCGAAACGGGGTCTACTCTAATAAGACAGAATTTGCTCCCGAACGAGTAATTTGTTTTCTTTTTTAGAGCAGACTCCTTTTCAAAAATGAAGCAAAACAATTTCAGCTAAGCTGCTCATCCCACCCCAATAAATCTGTAAACGTTTTCCTTAAATATATGGATAAAAAAAGTAACTATACCAACTTTCGGGTTGCACAGTTAGCCCAGGAAAGCCCACATATTTTAAATGGTGCCTCTATCTTAAGCGGCAGACGTCCAGCCTTCGCCATGAAACCAATATTGAACGTTTCAACCAACCGTTGTTTTTTTTCACGTGCAATCAGTGCACAGGTACATGTGGTATACATACGAGTATAAAAATTATCTCTATTGAAAGTCTTATGTGTATAAATTAGGGATAACACCTTACAATTCATGGGTTTTAAACTGTAACATGGCGAGACTTTCCCAAAATCAGCGATTACGAGCAACCGGGATGGTGGAGACCGGTTTACGTCAATATACGTCGCTGCGCGCTTTGGTGTGACACGTGCTACGATCACTAGACTTCTTACTCGTTACAGATTGTATGGGACTGTAAACGATCTTCGACGGTCTGGTCGTCCTCGCGTTACAACGGCTAGACAGGATTGACATATTCGGACGTCACACATACGTAACCGGTTCCAAACCGCCGTTGTAACCGCTGCCGTAACTCTTGGTCGGACGAACAACAGAATCAGTGCACAGACAGTGAGGAACGGACTCGCAGAACGTGACATCAAATACATGCGTCCCAACCATGGCCAGGTGCTAACGCGACGTCATCGACGTGAACGTATGAATTGGGTACGTCAGCGTCAACGTTGGACCAGACACCAATGGACCTCCATCTTGTTCACTGATGAGTCGCGGTTTTGCTTCGATAGATCGACGTTCCCGGGTCTACCGATGTCGAAAAGAACGCTTTGCCGACGCCTGCGTACGTGAGGTCGATCACTTTGGTGGTGGAAGTGTCATGGTATGGGGCGGTATATCATTCAACAGCCGCACGCAGCTCATCATCGTCAATCGAAACCTTACAGGACAACGTTACCGAGATGAGATCCTGGCCCCTGTGGTGGTTTCATACTTTAACGTCAACAGGAACGTCACAATCGTTCAACAGGACAATGCCAAATGTCATACAGCACGTGTCTCAGTTGACTACTTTCAGCAACAGAACATTGACTTACTGCCGTGACCTGCACGTTCACCTGACTTGTCACCCATAGAGCATTTATGGGACTTGCTTGATCGACGCGTTAGGCAACGTCAGTCACAGACCCTGGGCGATCTGCGTAATTTTCTGGTGGAGGGATGGAACCGAATCCCTTAGCAGCAGATTAGAACATTGATTTACTCCATGCGACGTCGTTGTTTGGCAGTGCGAGACACTAACGGAAGCCATACAAATTATTGACATTTTGTGATTTTAGTCAACATATCCCAGAGTGACAAAACGTGATGGTGACGCCAAATTTTTAAATCAAACTGAACAATTCTTACATGAAATAATTAGCGTATAACCAAGGATTAATTATTTTCATACTTTGAAATTTTGTTTTATTCGAAATATAAAAAATATGGAATTAAATTTCAGATATAGGAACTTTTTTGACCTAGTATATTAAATACCATGTAGCTTCTTAATGGATCCACTGTGTAATTTATCTTAACACTCAGGCTTTCTTCAAAGGAGCTAATGAGAAATATATATGTAAATTATAACAAGAAAAAAATGTTATACAAAGGCGTTTATGAAACCAAGAAGAGAAGGTTTAAAGACCTAATATGGTAACACAACGGTCAGTGACCATTTACCAGAAGTCTAGCATAGATGTGTTGGCGATGGAAAATTGTTTAAGAATGGCCTTTAAATTTACAAAGCATTCTAAGTTATGGAAATTATAAGAGGATCACAAAGGTAGAAGTTAATTTATTCTTTAAATATTTCGTATTGTAGTCTGTAATTCTAACGCAAATCGCATTAAAGCACAAACTTTAAGTATAGAAGCATCGCTTCATGAAAATAATTGCTACAGTATGAAGCTTGGCACCTGACTCCAAGCGATCAAATTTCGTTGAAAGGGGTGCCAGGTTACATGAACTTGAATTATTTCCTTTACAATACCTCTAAATCCTCAACAAAACGATATGCAAGAAAACTCGTAAGCAGCCAGCTCCAACTAATTTACTTCTATCAAAAAATAAAAGCTTCCCATTAAGTTCATTAAACTCATAACTAACTCCTTCAACATACCCTTTTTCGGAACAATCCAAACCAATTTTCGTTTGAGATATAGGTGTTACGAATATGAATTCTTCTAATTACACTTTTCCATTTATATTTATATAATAAAAATTATAACGCCTAGAAAATCGAATTGGAGATACACAAGAAGGCCGCAATCGTGTAACAAAGCCTTTCCCTGACACCGAATAAGCGGTAAAAAACACAAAAGAGCGCTTCTTCATAAACAGAAACACCGCCTTGCAACAAAAATACGGCCTTTTAACAGTCACTGGTAAAACTGTTTGGGCTATAAGATATCCTAACTTTGCCCTTAATTCTTATATAGCAATATAGTCGAATCATGTTATCTCGAAGTCCAAGGATTTCTCTGAAATACTTCAAGATATCCGTACCTCGACATATCAGATTTGCAGAATTGAAGAAAAAATAAATAGAACAACCACATTTCACATAACAATAGGTAACTTGACTCTTGAAGTATTTGTTTGTTTGTGTTGAGGTTTTACGGCTCAGTCAACCCAATGGGGACATGTCGAGCGCAGTCAGTTTACCTACCCACACGTTTACTGGGCAGGCTTAGTCCTCTAAGCGGTTAACCAGTATTGTGCACATTCTTTCGCCAGAAACTGACTCTTGAAGTAAGAAATATATTGAAAATACTGTGAAAAAGAGGAGAATTTGCTCTCTTTTCCACAATATTTTGTTACCTAATGTTAGATTTTCATGTTTAAATAGGAACCAGCTTTTCACTTCGAATAAGCGGTTATTTGAGATAAGTGAAGTCGAGATAACGAGAGCCGACTGTATATAATCATTATACAATCCGTTTAGGGGTTCCCTAGCTTATTAGTGGTTATCACTGAACAAAATTTACAGTAACTTCTCAGCATTTTGTCGAAGTAAAGATTAAGAATCGACTACAAACCGAAATCAGAGCAGACAAAAAAAAAAAAAAAACAAAAACAAAAAAAAAAAAAAAAAAAAAAAAAAAAAAAAAACTTGTTGAAGCACGGTGAGTCCGACCCAAGGTGAGTAAAGTTAGGCACAACTTTTCTACAAACGATTTAGGACTGAGCCGTCATTAAGTCTGCGGCCCAACCTAAATATCGTGCAATAGAGGACAGTAAAATTGTTAACATTAAGTGGTTTAACTTAGTGCAGTCTTTTACGTATTATATACAATACACCCCATCCTTTTATATCAATTAATAGATAGAGGATGTATTCTCTTTTGCTTTGAATACAATAAATATTTAAATCGAGTATAATGAAAACATCAGTATTTTCAGGTCAATGCACGGTTCTGACGTCATAACTAACGTCACCAAACGAAACTAGAACCTCATGACGTCGACTTTCAGTGTTTGTCATGTGAAGCGCTTGAGAGACAAAAAGCAAAAAGTTTCTGCAAATTAAAATAATCTTATTACCAAAATGTTCCTTACATTCTTACTAAGAAACTGCATAATAACACTTGATAGTTTTGCTCACAAACAGAGAAGATGGAGGAGTTCAAAACAGAAGTGGGATAAATATCTGTTAGGGAGACAAAGAAGACAACCAAAGTAATCCGAAACATCAACTTGTTATTTTCACTTGTGAAAATATCATATTCTTTGAGTTGTGAAAATATCATTTCTGTTCATTTGGATGATTTCATCGCTTACAATAAAATAAAGTTTTAGAATTTGTCTGACAACTGATAAACCAGAAACTTTCCTAAGTTTGCAAGATAATGCTATAATTAGAAATTATTTTATGGTTTTGATTATAAAATATAATAAATATTTAACGAAGTGTACGATACCGACAGCCTTATGTCAGACGTTTGTAGCACAAAACTGCACCAGAAATTAGGTCGAATTAGGTTAATTCTTAAATTAAGACCTCAATTACAAGATGAACCTAACCGATGGCTCTAAGGGTATGTTTATTTTATAAAAGTAAGAATAAGAAGACATGGCCACGGCTTATGGTAAACCAATGCAGTCTTCACTTTTAGACAGTGGTTTTAAAAGACAAAATGGTCTAAAGTTTATCAGAAAGAAGGAATAGTTGTGCTTCAAATATAAAAATGTTATAACATTAAATATATAAATAAACACCCAGTCAGCATTCTACGTAAATCTATATCGGGCCATCATCGGCCCGTCAGCTACCCTGACGGGCCGATGACGGCCCGAGATAGACTTACGTAGAATGCTAGCTGGGCAGTAGTCCCAACATATATATGTACCCAGCTAGCATTCTACGTAAATCTACATCGGGCCGTCATCGGCCCGTCAGCTACCCTGACGGGCCGATGACGGCCCGATATAGATTTACGTAGAATGCTAGCTGGGCAGTAGTCCCAACATATAGTCCCAACATCCCAGCTAGCATTCTACGTAAATCTACATCGGGCCGTCATCGGCCCGTCAGCTACCGTGACGGGCCGATGACGGCCCGATATAGATTTACGTAGAATGCTGACTGGGATATATATGTATGCTTGACCAGATTTCCTACAAGATTATAGAGCGGCCAAAGACGACTCAGGACAGCCTGCAAATTCCATCCGCGTATTCGCCGTTCGCCTGACGATACTTTGGATCTTTGGTTATCCAACGAGTACCCTGCGAAAATTCAAATTTGCAGGCTGAGCTGGGTTTTGCTAGGCGCACATGCAATATTGTAGGAAATGTATATCGCGGCTCAATTAAAAATGAACACAAATTAATTGTAGTAACACATGAAAGACCACTATGAAAACAAAATAACTGTATTTATACAGGAAAGACGACCACAATGAAAACTAAAGAAATGTAGTAATACGGTAAACACAACAATGAAAAACAAGGCAGTCTGAAGGCCAGCTATATCCCCCGCCGCAGAATGACAATGGAGCGGCCTCAATTGTGAACTTGACCTTGAGTCTGCATTGTTGAGCTATAGGTTCTGCACATCATCTCACTAAGGCAAACATTTGACCCAAATTTAATAAATATCTTTCAAAGGGTTCAAGAGATATGGAGTGAACATGAAATTCAAGGCTTAAACACGTGGCCTTTAACTGTGACCTTGACCTTGAGTCGGCATACTTGAGTTATAGATTCTGCACATCGCCTCACTAAGGCAAACATTTTACCCAAATTAAATAAATATCTTTCAAAGGGTTCAAGAGATATGGAGTGAACATGAAATTCAAGGCTCAAACACGTGGCCTTTAACTGTGACCTTGACCTTGAGTCGGCATACTTTAGTTATAGGTTTTGCACATTGCCTCACTAAGGCAAACACTTGACCTAAGTTTCATGAAATTCTTTCAAAGGGTTCAGGAGATATGGAGCGAACAAGACAGAGACGGATGACCTTCAATTGTGACCTTGAGTCTGCATCGTTGAGTCATAGGTTCTACACATCATCTCACTAAGGCGCACATTTGACCCAAATTTAACAAGATAGTCTGAATGGCAATGGAGCGGCCTCAAAATGCAAGGCTCAAACTGATGACCTTCAACTGTGACCTTGACCTTGAGTCAGCACAGCTAAGTTATAGGTTCTGCACATCATCTCACCGAGGAAAACATTTGACCAACGTTTAAAGAAAATCCTTCCAGGGGTAAAAGAGATATGGAGCCGACACCAAATTCAAGGTTGAAAGTCGTGACCTTCAACTTTGACCTTGACCTTAAGTCCGCAGGGCTGAGTTATGGGTTCTTCACATTGTCCCACTGAGGTGATCATTTGACCACAGTTTAGAGAAAATCCTCCTAGGGGTAAAAGAGATCAGACAAAGGCTCAAACCCTGGACCTTGAACTGTGACCTTGTGAGTCTGCATGGTTGAGCTATGGGTTCTGCACATCAATTTGACTGAGGCAAACATTTGACCAAAATTAAAAGAAAATCCTTCCAGGGGTAAAGAATATATCGAGTGGACACAAAATTCAGGGATCGTCCGACATGTGATCATTTGACCAAAGTTTAGAGAAAATCATTCCAGGGGTAAAGGAGATACAGAGCGGACACGAAATTCAAGGCTCAAACCCATGACCCTAAACTGTGACCTTGACCTTGAGTCGGCATGGTTGAGTTATTAATTCTGCACATCGTCTCACTAAGGTGAACACTTGACCAAAGTTTAAAGAAAATCCTTCCACTGGTATAGGAGATACAGAGCGGACACGAAATTCAAATGTGACCTTGACCTTGTGTCGGCATGGTTGAGTTATGAGTTCAGCACATCATCTCACTGAGGCAAACATATGACCAAAGTTTAAAGAAAATCCTTCCAGGGGTATAGGAGATTTGGAGCAGACACGAAATTCAAGGCTCAAACCCATGACCTTGACCTGTGACCTTGACCTTGAGTTGGCATGGTTGACTTATGGGTTCTGCACATCGACTCACTGAGGCGAACATTTGACCAAAATTTCATAAAAAACTTTCAAAGGGTTCAGGAGATATGGAGGACAAGAAAGTGTTACAGAAGGACAGACGGACGGACAGACGGACAGATGGACAGACGGACAGACGAATGCAATTTCTATAATCCCCAATCAGATGGCTTCGCGGCGGAGGATTAAAAACCTGAAGTAAGACCGGAAAGATCACAATGAAAACAAAACGAACTGTAGTTACACAGGAAAGCCAACTATAAGAAATCAAAGAACTGTAGTAATACAGGAAAGACCACAATGAATACAAAAGAACTGTAGTAGAAAACGTAACGTGAGTACCGTCTTGTAAGATTATTGAGGGCCGTATTCCGACTGTACGTGTACACATTATTAATTGTCATTCTGATGCAGTATTCTATCAGCATAGGGCTGTCCAAGAGGGAGCTGTCTTGCTTGTCACTGGTTTGTAGTTTGCTTGTTGTCTATCATGGTTTATTTGCTCTTTCTTTTGGTGTAATTGGTAGGCTATGTTCTCTGATTATGGTTATTTCTGGACAGCTTCCATACTATTATTTATCAAGTTTCTTTTTACAGCAAAGCCATAGCATACAAAATGCCAAAAATGTAATGAACAAA
Organism: Anodontia alba; assembly: GCA_964016985.1. Lineage (NCBI taxonomy): Eukaryota > Metazoa > Mollusca > Bivalvia > Lucinida > Lucinidae > Anodontia > Anodontia alba. The sequence goes on along the minus strand of OZ024825.1, from coordinate 117,777,811 downwards.
ATTTATAAAAGAGCCAGTGCATGACAAAACCTACAAGTTGACATGTGCGCCCAGCGAAGACTAAGAACAGCCTGGACATCCACCAAGTCTGATCAGAGTCTTCGCTGTGCGCTGAATCGGTAGCTAAGGACCCAAGGTTTCTTCATGCGGACAGCGAAGACTGATCAGACTAGGCAGATGCTCAGGCTGATCTGAGTCTTAGCTAGGTGCACATGTCCAACTGTTGGTTTTCTTTTGCTTCAGCATTTCAGTTATTTCTTGCTGTCGAGTCCTCATCGTTGTGTCATCTCTGTATTCGTATGATTTTTTATGTTCTCGGAGATGTTGCACTGATGAGTTAGGAACCCTTCACGCACACTGAACAAATATCTTGTGCATACCACGGCAGAAATAAAGGCGAGGGTTGTGGTCACGTAAAATTGATTTTTAAACATCCCCTCAAGAAACTGTCTTTTTGGCTTCCTGCTTGTAGTGTTTTGAATGTGAAGCCGTTGCTTTAAGTGCGCCCTTCTTTCCCTTGGATGTCTTGGACGGAAGGTGTCAGGTAATTGTATCAATTCCTGATCATTGCCTTCCTTTCTATTAATTTGCCATGCGCTGGCTCATTAATGACAGATTGAAGTCTAGGCAAAAGCTTATTACTACCTAACAAAATCGTAAGTAATTAAGCACTTAAAATCTTGACTTAGGAAGTAACTGTCATTCAGTCTGAGGACCATATCATCGTCGTGCAACTGAATAGGGAAGCGAAAGTTGTCACCGTGTCTGGATTACCTTCACACACGCGAAATTTGTCTGATAGCATCCACATTATGACTATATGTTTTCATTTAGTACAACTCATGAAAAATTGGCTCTACCTACAAATCTAGGTCGCCATTGTAGACAGGGTCCGACAGGCCCCACTGAAGAAGTTGTTTCAGGCTGATGATTTATCTAGAAATAAATTCTTAATGTTGCCAATAAAAGTTTGAACATGATTTAGAAACAGTTATGATAACGCTAGTCTTGCTTAAAATGTGTAGCTGTTTGGATCCTAATTATTTACGACCGGTATTACATCCAGAAGCTCAACCGAGGATGCCACAACCTATGATGTTTGTGATTGTGGCACTCCCTGGACTTTTCTCTTACCTTTTTTTATTCAGAGAAATATGGATTCCTTGAAAGCAAATGACACAAAAAGCCTAAATAGCAGACTCGATTTTATTGAATCTGTTTGTGAACAATAATATTATCTGCAATATTCCTTGCAATGGATTGAGTGATATTCTGTTTTCTAATCAATCAAAATAAGAACATTGATCTCAAAAGATCAAGAAAGTATAAACAATACTTTAAATACTGATTTAAAGAAGTGGAAGGTAACATTGCTAAATGATATTTATATCGAAATCTTCAGCTATTTTAGTAGCTAAAAAGTCACTGTACAAAAGGCTAAGTATTTGGTGAAGGGATTTCATAAGCATAACCCGAAAGCACTAATAATAACTATACACAAAATGGCGTGATCCTAAATACTACTTTGCAAGCAATTTTACAAACCAAACAAGTGTTTCAAACATATTCGAAAATGTCTCCTTCCGATTTAAATCACAGCCAGTGGAGAACAAAAAAGCTAGCATATCCGCGTTGTCTCGCGAGCTGCTATACTGTTAATACCGTTAGTTTATAAATTGGCCGACAACTGAGGAAAAGTACTTGGAACGTATGCGAACGGCGAAGATCCAGACCAGCCTGCGCATCCGTGCAGGCTGGTCTGGATCTTTGCTGTTCGCCTATTTGATATAGGGACCTTGTTGTAGATATAGGACTAATAGCGAAGATCTTGACCCGACGACTGACTGTGCAAACTGATCTGGAGCTTCACCATTCGTATATGCCCTAAGGGCATTTTCGTCAGCCCAAGAGCCACACAATTGTTTGCGAACAACATAGACCCAGGTCATTTTATAATCATATTTTAAATGTTTCACACTCCAAAAATTAAGGGACTAGATATTCTTGAAAGATTTTCTATCATATCAACAAATGAAACATTTTGTTTTGACCTTTTTGCCTCCTCGCACAACAAATCCCTGGTAAAAAGGAGTCTACTCTAATAGGAAAGCAAGCCGAGCATTTGACTTCCTTTTAAAGGAGACTTTTTTAAACAAAGGAAGCAAAACGTATTTGATATAGTTGCCTCCTCTGAACGTATATTCCTCCCCAGAAAGATACACGTGACTTTGTAAATATGATCATGACATTGTTTTTTTTTTTTTTTTTGCATCATGTGGATTACTAGGGATTTGTTCTTTCCTTCGAGTAATTGAGATCTGGATCAGTCTGGTATGTGGCAGTATATAACAAAAGTATTCAATATCACACTTTAAACGATTATAAATGTCGCTATAGAAGATACATTATCGGTTGACGCAAAAAATAATGTAATATACTAATGATTTAACTCTTTTGATTTCCGGGCTAACTCTTGTATAACAATTATACTAACCCCTTAAGCAACGGAATAGTTTTCAAAAGAGTATCTAGATTATAAAACTTTTGCAAGTAGTTCTGCATATCTTGCCACGTTCTTTATATTGATTGATTAGGTGCCGTAAATAGTGAAAGCAAACGGATACGTGCAAGATTCGAGCAAAGCATCTATCCTATACATACTGAACAATTTTTCTTCTTATGTAGTTCTTTCTTAAAATACCCGGGTCAGACTGCTCCTTCAATAATTGCCATTTTGTCAGACCATTTGGTGTTCGAAATTGACAAAAAAAAAACAAAAAAAACAACAAAAAAAACAACAACAACAACAAAAAAAAACAACAACAAAAAACAAAACAAAAAAAAAACAACAACAAAAAAACAAAAAAACAAACAAAAAAAAAAAAAAAAACAAAAACATGCAACACTTTTGAACTGCCAAGAAAATTAAGATTAATACCTTGTTTTTGCTGTTGCAATAAAATTTATCTATACGTGTTGGACCTCAGTGTCTTGCATGTATACTTTATATTGAGAATACTGAGGAGGATTCAATTCACATATGTCCTTAGTTGTTGATTTACATCCATAATTTACTTTCTAGATCATTTTTGTGATCATAAGTTATTAGTCATCGTTTTGTTACCATTTAGTAGTGTTGCGCTTCTTTTTTAGTCAGTATGTTATAACGAATCTAAAGCTTGCTTAAAAATTGCATTGCAAAAGCTACTCACATTTTGCAGCAAAAATATCAATATATTTCAAAACATTTTAGCTAGAAGAGTTAACGAGTTTGTCATTAACGTGTTCGTTAAGCTAACGATGCTTTGAGCAACGCGGCCCAGAACAACTGCCTTAAACCGTCAGTAGTTAATACTAACAAAGTGATGTTAAGGATGAGGCGGTATTTAATTCAGCACTTTGTAAATATCCATGGCACAATGCCGAAAAAAGCACACAGCATAGAGGGAGAGCTACACGGTTGATTTTTGTTTTCTAAGTACTGACTGAAAATGTTTCAAAGATACTGGACCTAAACAGAATTCTGGTTGCCACGACAACTAAATTGCAATTCTTTAAGTCTTTAAAAGCCCCTGGTTGGATTTTAAAATCGTTTGGCAGTACTGTTGCTAGGGTCTTTCTTTCACTTATACGTCTATATAGAACACGTAAAAAGTCTTCTTTAAATAATCTAGCAGTTGCATTTGAAGTAACCGAGACTTACATGAATGCTCCTTAGGTGATTGTTTTCGTAACTGATTCAAGTCAAATCGATTAATTACAAAACCAAGGCTGTAAGATGGCTTGGTCGTTTTCCTTTATATGTCTATACAAAGGTCTTGACAAATGAGACTGAAGGTCAACATACCAAAATGATATTTGTGGAAAAGTATAGAGTCGATGTATGCAAAGACAATACAGTCGTCTCTCGTTATCTCGAACTCCAAGGGACTCTCAAAAATACTTCGAGATATCCGTACTTCGACATATCAGATTTGCAGACTTAAGGAAAAAATAAATCGAACAACCGCATTTAACAAATGTAGATGTAATTTGACTCTTGAAGTTAGACATCTGCTGAAAATAATGTGGAAAAGAGGAGAAATTGCTCCTTTGGAGCAATTTCTTCTCTTTTCCACAATATTTTGTTACCTGTTATTAGATTTTCATTTTTAAGTAGGGACCTGATTTTCACTTCGAGATAAGCGGTTATTCGAGATAAGCGAGGTCGAGATAACGAGAGTCTACTGTATTAGGAATGCTTAGACAGACAGACATAGACCCAAAATAAATGGGTTGTAACCAGAATTCCGTTGAAAGTAAGCATTACTTTGTAAGCATGCTTCGTCCACAATGCCTTTTTAGCCTGAACAAAGATTTAGGAAAATACGGGGATAGTAATGTCTGAGGTATAAAAAGTCTGCTTATGGTTTGGTTGTGGCAAAATCATCAGAAATAAGTCTAGAAAATGTCACATTGAAGGGATTGACAGGGCCACGATGCCTCTCACAGAACTTCTTAGTGTTGACACCAGTTTAGTTCTTGATATCCCTGTGTCAATAGCTTTGTAGTGAGCAGCCTTCCTTGTACGATAAAGTCCTGAGCCCAGTTGTTCAAAACTAACGATGTCGTTAGTTAACGTATCGTTAAAACTTTGATAATTAAATATGGCATTTTTTTTTGCGTTTGCAAAAGCTACTCACATTCTTTTCAGCAAAAATACCTGCGAATTAGATATTGTACTTACTAGAACAGTTAACATTTTGACCACTAACGAGCTCGTTAAGCTAACGATGCTTTGAACAAATGGACCCTGGTTCTCAGACCAGGCTGTAGCATAATGAATTAAATATGAAACGTAAACACGCTATGCTGGTGCAAAAAGAATATTGCTGCTCAGAATCGGAAAATTAACTATGGGAAATTTGAAGTCATCCCGTTTGTCGTAAGGCCTAGTAGTGAGGTATAAATCCAAGTATGAGGAAGAGGTTATTGTCCCAGATGTTTCTTTAATTGCACATTCACATGAATAGATGAATTCAAGGTTCGCATAAAACTTTGAATTATTCAGAGATAATATGCCATCTATGAATCTGTAAATGAAATTAAATTGTTTGGCAAGGGATTTTTGTCTGCTTTCATGAGACCCTGTCTAAACCGCCTGTCTAACCATGCATAAAAACAAGTTGGCAAGTAATAGTGCACAATAAGTTCCCATAGGAATGCTGATTATTTGTTGAAATATCCAAAAACTCCTTAAAGATGCTACCAATTAATACTAGCATCTTTACAAAATCTGCATATTATATCATAGATCTTGACATCTGATATGGGTCTTCACCGTTTACCACTTATACTGCAATTTTAAAGAAAGTATCAAGAAGGGCTTTTTCAAAGTTTAGAATGATAGATTCTAACAGGAATGATCCTAGTGAGCAATAAACACACTCACCATCACGAAAACATACCTATATAATTTTGACCCCCTTTAACCCCACTTTTATATTGTAAAACTGGGGTTTACAGGGGTATACCTTATTTTTCTTATTTCTGCTTAAAACAAAGATTGTGGCTATTCGTTAGAACAGCCTTGTCGAGACGGTTCTAACGAGTACCCAAAATCTATGTTTTGAGCAGAAATATGAAAAATATCAGAAATTTTTAGCTGAAAATTTTCATTTTTTAGTGGTAAAATTTTCAGTATATTTGAATAGGCGTGTTTTCGTAATGAAAACTGAAAACAGCAGCTGATGTATCAACTTTTCTTTTGGCCAGACTAGCCAGTTTCGGCCAGTTAGGCCTCATCAGTGACCTATATAAATTTCAAAAATCATCATTACGTAAACACGCCTATACAAATATACCCAAATTTTACCACCAAAAAAATGAAAATTTTCAGATATAAATTTCTGATATTTTTCATTGTTCTGCTCAAAACATAGATTGTGGGTACTCGTTAGAACCGCCTCACCGAGGCGGCTCTAACGAGTACCCACAATCTATGTTTTGACCAGAAATATGAAAAATAATATATGACCCTGTAAACCGCAGGTTTACTATATGAAAGTGGGATTTAAGGGGATCAAAATTTATAGATATGTTTTTCGTGATGTGAAATTGGTCTGATGACCAAAAAGGACCAGGTAATATAAGTTACACTATAGTGAAGTACGAGGAGACGTTTTACGGCCGCAAAACGAAATAAGGCCCAGCTATGGTGAACTAAATTAGATTCTAAAGGTAGTGGCTCTTTTGAGCAATGAACACTCTCACAAAACAGCAAACAGCTGACGTATGTAGTTTGAGAGAGAGAGAGAGCTAATCTTAGTGCTTTTCGTACGTTTGTTCGATTTGTGCTTGTTTGGATTTGTCGGTTTCCTTTTCCTCTTGGGGTCTGGGATGGGCTGCGTTTTGTAATTGTGGCACTCCCTGGACTTTTCTTTTACCTTTTTTTTATAAAGTAGTTCAGATGTCGGAATATTTAGGGTAAACGTGGTAATTTACTTGGCCAATACATGACGCGGAAATGGTGTGCAGAAATTGCAGCAAGTAACTTCATTTCCTCTATATATGTATTTTCTTTGCTCCTAGGCAATCATAAACATGAATCTTATGAGCCAAACCGTCAGGCAACGTACAGTCGGACATGCGCGCCCAATGAAGATTCAGATCAGCCTGCGCATTCGCGGTGTGATCAGAATTTTCACTGAACGCATTTTTTGATAGCCAAGGCTGCAACGTTTCTTCATGGGGACAACGAATACTCTGATCAGACTGCACGGATACACATGTCAGAAGGTACGTTTTTTCACGATGTGGCTGTTATTGAACGATGCATAATGCAAAAACATGTATAAGCGGCATTTCTTTACATATATATTGCACCTTCGATTTGACGTGTTTGAACAGAGACGATAAAGAAGACGTCAGGCTAAAAACACAGTCAAATTCTGCACCCTTTGGTAAGTACTGTGTTACTTGTATATTCTTACAGTATGCTTTTATTATACATAAATGAAATAATAAATATATAAATATGAGAAGAAAAAAAAAAGAGAAGAGACGTAATTGTCGATGCAAAATAATATGATAAAAGAGAGGAAACCTATATTTGAGGTGAAGCGCAGCAATTCATTCAAGATTACATGTGCTCCCGGTGAAAACTCAACCTGGGCTTCTGCGCGGCCTGAGCAAAGTCTTCATTGTCCATCTGAAGACATTTGGATCCTTGATTAGCCTCAGAGAGCCCTGCAAATACTCTGATTAGACTGCGCGATTGCAATCTTATAGGATGTTGCTATGCCCCGGCTCATATAATACAGTGATAATAACATTACGAAAACACGCCTATTAAGATATATTGAAAATTCTACCACCAAAAAATTAAATTTTTGAGATAAAAATTCTGATATTCTTCATATTTCTGCTCTAAACATAGATTGTGGTACTCGTTAGAGCCGCCTCGTTAGAACCGCCTCTATGTTTTTAAGCAGAAATAAAAAAAATAATGTATACCCCTGTAAACCCCAGTTTTACTATATAAAAGTGGGGTTCAAGGGGGTCAAAATTATATAGGCATGTTTTCCTGATGGAACTGAAATTCATTGTTCAGTTTATAAACAGTACTTAAAATTTCCTTTCAGCCATTTATATTTTACAAATTTATATAATTATCTAATATCTTTAAGTCCTTTATGACGCCATAAAATCCTATTAATTTTAATGAGTACATTGAATTTTTTTTCAGTAAAAGCTACCAATTACAGATTTAAAGACAAACTTTCAGCTTTAGTAATTTTTGAACTAGCTGAATTTTTACCCGGCTTTCAACATTAGTCTCAATAGGCTCAGGTATATCAATCTTAGGTTACTTGGTAATTTTTCTTATGGGTGTAGAAGTTACGAGGGCGTGTCAATAAATAACCAGCCTATCCCATTTTCGATAAACCGAGACGGTCAAGATTTTCAAGCTTTGTTTCAATATATGTTTTATACATGGGTACAAAATTGCACACGTATCGAGTCATTCTTTAATAAGATATTGAATGTCAAGCATGGCTAGTGATGCAAAGGAATGCTTTTCATCTAAAGTTGAGTACCGTGCTGTAATTCGGTACTTGTATTTAAAAGGTAAAACAGGCAAGGAAATACACGGCGAGTTAGCCGATGTTTATGGGTCTTCTGCACCATCTTATGCTCAGGTTAAATTCTGGGTAGGGAATTCAAACGCGGTAGAACGTCTTTAGAAGATGAAGCCAGGTCTGGACGCCCACTGGATGCCACCGACGAAGAAATGTGTAAGAAAGTTCGGGATCTGGTATACTCTGATAGGCGAATTCAGGTGGAAGAAATAGCGCAGGCATTAGGCATTTCACATGGTAGCGTTTCAACAATCTTACATGATCGTTTAGGTATGCGCAAGCTAACAGCCCGTTTGGTCCCCAAATCCCTTAGCGATGAGCAAATGTCAACCAAAGCATCAGTATGCAGCGCCTTGTTGGAGCGATTTAGGTCAAAAGATGATTTTTTTTTTGCGTCTGGTGACTGTAGATGAGACCCATAAACATCGGCTAACTCGCCGTGTATTTCCTTGCCTGTTTTTTGTTGCTTAGTGGTTTATTCTACGAGGCGATTTGTTGTATGTCTTTCCGTGTGTCATTTTGTTCTTGTGTTTTTCAGTCCTTTTAGTATTGCGATTACCTCGCTTGGGGAAGAGAGAGCTAAACTTAGTGCTTTTCATACGTTTGTTCGGTTTGTGCTTGTTTAGATTTGTCGGTTTCCTCTTCCTCTTGGGGTCTGGGAAGAGCTGCGGTTTGTGATTGTGGCACTCCCTGGACTTTTCTCTTACCTTCTTTTTGGTCCATTATTATGAGCAGAGAATAAAGCTCAGAGTCGTCAGTTGGTAGGGCCTGGGTCCCCGAGGCCAAAGAAGTTCAAGACGCAACCATCTGCTGGCAAGGTGATGGCCAATGTATTTTGGGACGCAAAAGACGTTATTATGTTGGACGTTTTACCCAAGAGAAGTACAATAACTGGAGTGTCCTATGCAAACTTGTTAGACCAGCTGGGAACCGCCATCCGTGAAAATCGCCGAGGTAAACTCTCTAAAGGTGTTTTGCTGCAACAGGACAACGCGAGAGTCCACACTTGCAAAGTTGCAATGGATGCTGTAGAGCGAAACGGGTATGAATTAATACCACATCCTGCCTATTCGCCTGACCTAGCTCCTAGCGACTTCTTCCTATTCCCAAACTTGAAAAAGGATATCCGTGGACTTCATTTCCCGTCTGATGAAGAAGTCGTGACGGCAGTTGAGGAGTGGGTCAATGGAAAGGACCCTGACTTTTTCAGTTCTGAGCTAATCACTTGAACACCGTTGGTCTAAGTGCATCACACTAGAGGGCAATTACATCGAAAAAGAAGAGGTGGATCTCAACCGGAAATGAGTTGGCTGGTTACTTATTGACTCACCCTCGTATTTTAAATTCAGTGTATTATAACTGGATATTAAAACGCAGGTAAAATAAAAATTATTTAGCACACAAGATTATTTAAAAATAAAAATAAGCATTCAATAAAATAGCTACCTTAAATTTTGGTTTAACTTGTGTCTCAGAGAACAAACTCTCAATCGCGAATTCTCAATAGATCGAGACTCTAAGGAAACACGTATTATAATTTACCACGGTATTGTACAACAGACAAATTTAGTAACACAATAGCATGCTGTCTTCGAAGAAAATGCTATATAACATAATCTTTAGAGATATACGACGTTCTTGTTGCTCGGTTCCTAATACAACGGGTAGGAGACAATTTGCATAAAATGTCAAAGTTATAAAGTGAACTCAGGAACAGATACAATCAGATCCACATCACGCTCCCAATACCAAAGGGAAAGACAGACAAAATATTAACAGATGGCAAGCGGAGTTGGCAACTCTTTTCCAAAAAGGTGGCAACTCTATTACCCAAACTTAACTGAATATATCTTAAACTTACATAATTATTAAAAGAAAAACATTAGAAGGTGAAACATTACATAACAATTAACAAATACCTACCACAATGAAAGTCCCGCATTTGAATGGTCTGTAATGAATTACTAAGCCTATTGTCTTAAAAACAAAAGTAATGTGTTTCAAAATGTCGTCTGCTGAATTTTTACCCAGCATGCTAAGCGTTAATTTATTTGTATTTCGTATCTTGCAGGTAACAGGTCGGCAAAATGAATAAGCTACTTATCTTTGGCATCATTTCCTTATCATCCTTGATGATGGCTGTCTACGGCTACGGTTACATGTCATATCCGAAAGGCATGATGGGATACAGTGGAATGGGAATGGGATATGGAATGATGGGCGGAGGAATGGGAATGGGCGGAGGAATGGGAATGGGAGGAGGACTGTGGGGATTCATGGTTTTCAGTAAGTAAAGCAAGTTTTAGTTTTATACAGTGAAGAAATTGTTATGGGGTTGCAAACCGGCTTTAATATGGAATAACAGAGCATATTTAAACTGCCATGATTGACTAGGACGTTTAGCCGTCGTGATCGTATTTACTGCAAAAGCAGCGAACATTGATATACGTGACCGAGTCAAATGATGCTCAGCGCACGAAAAGGGTCCTCATGTAATTAGCGGGCAACGCAAGCCCAGATCAGCCTGCGCATTTGCGCAGGCTGATCTGGGCCTGCGTTGTCCGCTCACAAAATCAATAGATATTGCAGTATATGTCGACAAACAGAAAAATACTTACATCAGACTGCATGGATGCGCATCCTTATCTGGTCCTTCACTGCTCGCATATGGCATAAGGGCCTCTTTCACACGTTGCGCATCAAATAAAATACGCACTAGAGTCGCTCGCCTAAGTACATGTACATGTGTCCTAGCTGGAAAAGTGCTCTATATATATATCTATTTTTGTTATGAGAGAAATGCTTTATTTATAGAATGTAAGAAAGTGCACTTCAGTGCTGACAAGTTTCAAGTAACACTGACTTACACGGTTTAATTCTTAGCATGTAGGAGTTCGTTCCTAAAAATACAAAATGTAGGTATTCAATGTTTGCAGGCGAAACAAGGATGAATGTTTAGGCAGGAATTTCTCCTGGTTCAAGTCGGTCATTCTCGTGAAACGAGCCTTTGTTTTTACTTTTCGGACTGGCTTATTTTCAATACAACATGGATTCCATTCTTGAACACATTGAAGTTAATAAAGTAAAAATTATTAATGAATTAATATGGTATCTCTTTAATAATTAATAAATATTATGTCATTATCATGTATTGTATATAATTTGTTAATTAATTGACATATATTGTATTTATCTCTATTTCAGTAATTGTTCTCATGATTGTCGCTAGTATATTTGATTTCGGGGGTAAAGGAATCGGAATCGGCGGTGGAGGTGGATGTGGATATGGTGATAGGTGTTAACTTGTAAGTAATTATCAGTCATCACGAAAACATACACACTTAAACCCCACTTCGGTATAGTAAAACTGGGATTTATGGTGTATACATTATTTTTCTTATTTCTACCAAAAACATTGATTATGGGTATTCGTTAGAACCGCCTCGCCGAGGCGGTTCTAACGAGTACCCACAATCTATGTTTTGAGCAGAAGTATGAACAATATCAGAGTTTTTCGTCTGAAAATTTTCAGGTTTTGGAGGTGAAATTTTCAATATATTTTAATAGATGTGTTTTCGTAATGATATTCTGCTTAATGCTTAGCAAGCTGGATAATTATTTCAGCAGACGACATTTTCAATTATGGTCCTGTTGTTTCTTTTCTAGAAACTAAGCCTTTACATTTTCATTTGTCTCGTAAAGAGACAATTACATGTAGCAGGTAATGTAAAAACCTTCGTTCTGGAAAAAAAATAACAATAAAGTATAACCAATTTATCGTCTGCTGTTTTTTCCCCAGAGAGCGCTATTCCATTGAAACCCAGTTCTTGTGTAATATAGTTTCATTGTCATGGCAGCTCGAAGTGATTTCAGTACAGGGACATTAACCTATTAATAACTGGAACCTGCAATGGTTCTTCTAACATAAATGTCGGGAACGAATTGTGTCCTTTTAAAGCAGCCCCTTTTTCAAAATGGCGGCAATTTACTTCTGATTGAGTTACCTCCTTTAAAAGTGTATCATTAGCCCTTAAACCAGCCCGGGCGTTAATAATGTCCGTGGTGTAATACCGGAATAGCTGAATCAATGAAGCCTGTGCTTGTTACTCCCACAATGAAGGCCTGTCAGCGCTATTATTATAAAATGGAAAGTTTCTCAAGCACGTGAGCTGGTATATATGTTGTTGTCAATAAAGATAAGGCATAAACAGGCTTCCTGATTATTTCTAAGCCATATAAAGGTATCTATCAGACATGCATACTTTCAGAGATAATCAGTATGGACAGATATATTGGCCTCATTTTTGGACCATTGTATTCATCACGAAAATATGCCTATATAATTTTGACCCCTTCAACCCCGCTTTTATATAGTAAAACTGGGGTTTACAGGGGTATATGTTATTTTTCTTATTTTTGCTCAAAACCATAGATTGTGGGTACTCGTTAGAACCACCTCACCCAGGCGATTCTAACGAGTACCAACGATCTATGTTCTGAGCAGAAATATTAAAAATATCAGAGTTTTTTTATCTGAAAATTTTCAGTTTTTGGAGGTGAAATTTTCTAGTTATTTGAATAGGCGTGTTTTCGTAATGGGTTGAATTAGCTAAAGTTGCAAGTGATGTTTAAATATAATATGAAGTTAAGTAGGACGGTTTATTTATTTTAGGGAAAAAACCAAACAAACAAAAACAAGAAGAAGAAGAAGAAGAAGAAGAAGAAGAAAAAAAAAAAAAAAAAACAACAACAAAAAAAAAACAAAAAAACAAGACAAACAAACAAACAAACAAACAAACAAACAAACATTTGTTTCAGGGTCGCCCTGTATAAACAGATGATTATTTCAACCGTCACTTGACTTAGATTTTGAGCCGAGGGCCTGCGAAACCTTTTAACGCTCAGAATGCTAGGTGAGTATTTTAGCAGGCGGCATTTTGCTGTTTTTTCTATTTTCACCCAGAAAATAGGCTTTGGTATTTCATGCCAATTCTCTCATCTGAAAGATAATTTGCATGAAATGTCAAAGCGTATATTCTTGGAAAAAATAGAAGAAACACCACCAATTTGTCACCGTCTGAATTTGACCAGAGAGTGGTAAAGGTTAAATAAAAATGGAGTTAGTGACAAGAATTTTACTTACATTTGAAAATTTACATTTCTTTCAGGGTCGCCCTGTATAAACTGATAACGACTTGAACCGTACCTGGACTTAGCCGAAGACCTGCATAACCTTAAATGACGTCACATGCAGAGGACCAGACCAACTTGCGCTTCAATGCGGTCTAATTAGTTTCATCATTGTCGTCGAAGCCAATAAAGTGAACACAATGAACGTTCTGATCAGACTGCGAGTGCACAGGCTGGTCTTGGTCTTCTGTGTAACATTTTGTAGAGTTTGTTTGTCTCCTATTTATGTTACTGAGTCTCTGTTTAAAATATAACCAATAAAGCATCCCAAAATGGTGATTGTCTTATTTTAGTACATCACGAAAACATGCCTATATAATTTTGACCCCCTTAAACCCCACTTTTATATAGTAAAACTGGGGTTTACAGGGGTATACATTATTTTTCTTATTCCTGCTCAAAACATAGATTGTGGGTACTCGTTAGAACCGCCTTGCCAAGGCGGTTCTAACGAGTACCCATAATCTATGTTTTTAACAGAAATATGAAAAATCTCAAAGTTTTTTTATCTAAAAAATTATATTTTTTGGTGGTAAAATTTTCAGTATATTTGTATAGGCTCGTTTTCGTAATGATTTTATATATGGAACTTTTCAAACTACAGGTTAGACAATAGGTTCTGAAAAGAATGACCCTTGAGAACCATGAACGCACCTAGAAAAAAACTACAATATCTATGCGTTCTGGGCCAGACAAATACGTTTCGGCCAATTCGGTCTTATCAGTGACAGTAACATTACGAAAACATGCCTGTTCAAATATTCTGAAAATTTTACCACCAGAAAATGAAAATTTCCTGATAAAAAATTCTGTTATTTTCATATTTCTGCTCAAAACATAGATTGTGGGTACTCGAGAACCCCACAATCTATTTTTTGAGCAGACATAATAAAAAGAATGTATACCCTGTAAACTCCAATTTTACTATATAAAAGTGGGGTTTAAGTGGGTAAAAATTATAAAGGTATGTTTTCGTGATGAAATCCCGAAATGGGCTGAATAATTACAAAAGGACCAGAAAATATAAATTACACTATAGTGAAGTACGGAGAGACACCAGTTGTAGTGAAGATAAATAGGTTCTAAAAGGAATGACCCTTGAGAGCAATGAACACGAGAATTAAAAAGTCCTGAAATGTCCATGTTGTCTAGGCCAGACTATCTAGTTTCGGCAAATTAGGCCTCATCATTTACCCTCATATATTTTCTCTAAATATCCCCATATGGGTTCAAAATTGTTCTATCGCCCTTCGCGGGAGGGATCTATTTTAAAACAGAACAATTTGCTCCCCTTGAGAGCAAATTCTTTCATTTCAAAATAGATCTATTTACAAAAAGGGCTTGGTGTGCAGGATCACAAAAGTTGTCTTCCTTTCAAAAAGGGTAGAAAATCTACTACCTGTATCAAGCTCCTCCCCATTTTTAGGAGATTAGGAAACTATTATGGTAGATATTTCAGCATAAAAGTAGGAAAATGCAGACATGTGCACCCAGCCATAACTCAGATCAGTCTGCGCATCCGCACAGTTTTATCAGAGTCTTTTATATGAGCTCTGTGGCTAGTCAAGGATTCAAATAATCTATCAGCTGATAGCAAAGGCTCAGATCAGACTGCGTGGAATGAACAGGCAGCGGTTCTTAGTAAACCGCGCGCACATGTCCGATCGTACAGTATGTTTTATTGGGACTCATTGTTATTGTATGTCTCTACAAAAAGCAATGCTTTGGATTCACTTTGCATGCTGGGTCAAACAATTCGGCAGACAACAAATTTCAAATATTTGTTTTTGAATTTTCCTAGAAAATAGGATTTGACAACTTATACTAGGACAAATAAGAAAAATATCATGTTATTTTTTGTCGTCTGCTAAGTCGTCCATAGCATGGTAAATGGTAACAGCATTATCATCTATTTAACAATATGGGGACTGTAAAACCAAAAGGTGTCGTGGAGAGAAAAGCGGACAACGAAGGCCCAGATTGACCTGTGTATCCGCGCATTCGGCTAAAGACCTTCGCTGTCCGCTAACAGAGTCCGTGAATACCTATTTACCCAGGTATAAAGACAGACAAGCCTATGCAATTAGTTTAGACTCAGATCAGATGCCACAAAACGTAACCACGCGACGTCTGATCAGAGTCTAACTGTTTGCCACTCATCCAGCAGTTTTTCAGACATATCAATAGGTATTCAAGTGGATTTATTGAAAGCTTACGACAAATGGAGCAAGGAGAGTTAAGTTATCTTGCTACGGGTACATGCGGTACTGAACCGCAAATAAAGAAAACACCTTCTCACAGGTGCGCTCAACAAAGACTAGGTCAACATGCGTATCAACGCAGTCTAATCAGAGTCTTCGTTGTCCGCATGAAGAAACTTTGCATCCATAGCTATCCAAAATACGCCTATTGAAGATTCCGATCAGACTGCAAAAAACACTCTGATCGGAATCTTCCATAGGCGCAGTATCCGAACGTACTTTTTTTTTTGGACATTTGGCTCTTTTATAGAATGCATCAACTGACGGCAAATGTCTTGGACAGAGTTCTCAATCTCCACAATTACCATATTTATATGGGTTGCAACCTCAGAAACTGCATATCCGGACATGTGCGCTCAACGCAGATTCAGATCAGCCTGTGCACATGCACAGTCCGATCAGTATCTTCACTAGGCGCATTTTGGATAGCCAAAAAAGCAAAACGCAAAGTTTCTTCAAGCAGACATTGAAGACTCTGATAGACTGCGCGAATTTGCAATCTGATTTGAGTCTTCTTTGGGCGCTTATGTCAGAAGGTTCGTTTTCTCACTTTGCGGCTAATATGCTCAAAGACACTTTTTAACTTGGCACCGTCCATGTCCTTTCTGTGCTGTTGTTCCTGGACAATTTCTAAAATAAGCAACTTTGATACAAAATGGGCGTGTGGCATGTGCGAAATCCTTGTTTGCACCTACGCACATTCTTATTAGAGTCTCTCTTGATATTCTGTAGAATCGGCCATAATTCCAGAAAAAAAGGGTATCAACGTTATATATTTCTTATTTCTCCATAAAAGCATACGTTGTGGGCACTCATTAGGCGCTTCTAATGAGTACAATAGCATATTCATGGAGAAATAAGAAAAATATATCGAAGAGCTTCTAATGGGTACCACAACATATGCTTTCATGAGGAAATAAAAAAAAATATATTGAGGCGCTTCTAATAAGTACCCTTAAACATATGCTTTAATGGAGAAATAAGAAAAAATGTTAGATTTTCAATCGAAAACATGCTTCATTACGAAAACACGCCCATTCAAATATACAGAAAATTTCACCTCCAAAAACTGAAAATTTTCAGATAAAAAAACTCGGATATTTTTCATATTTCTGCTCAAAACATAGGTTGTGGGTACTCGTTAGAACCGCCTTGGCAAGGCGGTTCTAACGAGTACCCACAATCTATGTTTTCGAGCAAACATAAGAAAAATAATGTATACCCCTGTAGACCCCAGTTTTACTATATAAAAGTGGGGTTTAAGGGGGGTCAAAATTATATAGGCATGTTTTCATGATGTTACATGGCGCGATGATATCCTAAGATTCTGTATGAGAAGAATGAAAGCATAATTTTAGTTTTGTTGCCAGAAGATACAGACATTTCACTAAGCGCGGCCTACCGTATTTACCCTGCGTATTCGGACAGACAGGCCTGAGCAAACAGTGTAGACCCGTAAGACGCCGCAGTTTGCCGCTCATTTGTAACACACATCAACCGGTAATTAAATGGCCCCGTTTTAATATTAGTGTTAAGGTGTCAAAAAATGCGGCATATACGAAAGGGAAAGTCCAGATGAATATGTACATCCGCCAGAAAAAGAGGAGAACGGTCACGTCATGGGCCGTCAAAAGATCTACAATGTTTGTCCAGCACTGAACAAAGTCATTGATTACTTAGTAGGGAAATTTTATAACATAAAATTACCATATTCAAGCAAACGTATATCACGACTGGTCATTTAACAGTTGATCATATTGAATATATTTGCATATGCGGCACCGTATTTCTTTTTAATATTTACTCGGACAGACATACCAAGCAAACAGTATACGTAGATCCCTATTGAGTTTGGCAAAACGTGCCAGCAAAACTTAGTTTATTTAGAGATACCATCACAGCTAACCTTAGTATGACATGTCGGTAAAACTAACCCACGTTAGACATACCAATACAACTAATCCAGACATGTCGGTACAAGTAAACCTGGTTAGACATACCAGCATTATTTAGGTAAATAGTGCATGTTCAACTTACTCTAATTAGACACTCCAGCGTTCATAACCTTAGACAAGTCGTCACAATATACCCAAGTTGGACATGCCAGCACTACTAACCCTCTTTAGACATGCCAAAACGATTAATCGTCAGTAGAACGGCCAGCCCAACATACCGTATTAGATCATGCCAGTATGAATGACCAAATTCATATATGCAAGTACAACTAATTCTAGTTATACTCTGTTGATGATACAACTAACCGATTACAAACCTGCCAACACAACTTACCATGGTTAAAAGCGTCACAAAAACGGACTTTATTTAATCATACCAGCATAACAAACATGGTAAGATATACCAGAACAACTTACTTAACCCTCTAGTACCCCGCGAATCATGTATGATACATGACATATATTTGGTTCCGCGAGTGGGATATTTCAATATATTGTTGATATTTAATGCTATAAAGTATGTCAAAATGTGAGGTCATAAGAAATAAGAAAATACAGTTGATAATTCTATGGTTAAACTTAAAATATGTTTTTTTAGCAATCTAAGTGTAAAAAATTGGATGTATCATATATGATGCACTGGGCAAACGTTTTGCTCAAAATGAAAAATATTGCCCTGCCAACTACATTTTTAGAGAAAAACTTGTTATGTATTTTTCAAAAGAATCTTTTTAACAAATGCAAATATTGAAAGCACAAATAAATAATAAAATATCTTTTATTCTGGAGTTATTCACCCTTGCTTGGGAACACTTAAGGCCTAATGTATCATATATGATACATACGTATCTCCGTGACTTTTGACCTCCCCAAAATTTCAAGTGTAGTTTTGTAATATACTTCAATAATTAGATCACTGTGGGTAATATAAAAGTTTTTGGACAATGCTTTCCATGATTGGGCACTAGATGTTAAGTTGGTCAAGCCAGCAGAAGTAGGTCTTACCTAGTTAGACATGCCAAAATAACTAACGCTAGGTAGAGATGCCAGCACGACAAAATCTAGCTCTACAGGCAGGTAGATCAACTCGACTACCTAGTTAGACAGCCAACAGCACAGCTAACACAGTCTAGACATGTCAGTATGACTAGCTCTAGGTAAACACGCTATTAAAACGTACTGTTTCAGACATGCCATCAACATTAACCCTAATTAGTCATGCAAACACAACTAACGAAGTTAGACAAGTAATCCTGTTTAGACATGCCAGCACAACTAACGCTTGTTACACATACCAGTACAAATACCTATATTTAGACATGCCAAATGAACTACCCAAGTTAGACATGCAAACACACCTGACTCCAGCTAGACATATCAGAGCAACTAACTCATGTATTCCTGCACAAAATACCCTGTTTAGGCACGTCATCATAAATAACCCTAGTTAGACATACCGAATAATTTAACTCTAGTTGGACTTGTCAATACAGCTAATCTAGGATATACATGGCTTGACTAAAATAAGTAAACAATTGCCTATTGAAACAAAGAACTCACAAAATCACGAAAATTGGAGACTCGGTTTGATTGAGTCTCTTTATATGCAACACTATAGTTTGCGAGGCTGCATACGCCCCCCTCCCCCCCCCCCCCCCCCCCAAAGCGGTATTCGATTTTCAAAATAACCAGGATGGGCTCAATGATCCGAAAGGAAAAAAATATATAACCTGCACTATGACGATGTACGGGAGGCTTTTTACGGCCGCCACATGGCACAACACAGTCTACAGTAGAGTAAAATAAAATTCAAAAAGGATTGCCTTTGGAAACAAAGAACACTCAAAATCATGAAAATCGGAGACTCAGTTTGACTGAGTCTCTTCATATGCAACACTGTAGTTTGCGGGGCTGCATATGCCCCCTAAAGAGGTATTCAAAATATTTCAAAATAACCAGGAAAGGCTCAATGAAACAAAATATAACCTGCACTATGATGATGCACGGGGAGACTTTATACGGCCGCCACACACAAGTCTTGCCTTGCGTTATTTTGTTCTTGCGTTTTTCAGTCCTTTTAGCATTGCGAGTACCTCGCTTGCGGAAGAGCGAGCTAATCTTTGTGCTTTTCGTACGTTTATTCGATTTGCGCTTGTTTGGTTTTGTCTGTTTCCTCTTCCTCTTGGTGTCTGGGAAGGGCTGCGGCTGGACTCTTACCTTTTATGCCTGCACAATATACGCAGGTACTTAGTGTCAGTATAATTTACTCTAGTGAGGCATGCAAGTAGAGCTCACACTAGCTAGACATGTCAGCAAAACTAACCCAGTTATATAAAAAAAAAGTAGTACCAAGGAGTGCCACAATCACAAACCGCCCTCCCAGACACCAAGAGAAAGAGGAAACAGAGAAAACCTAACAAGCGCAAATCGAAAAAACGTACGAAAAGCACTAAGATTAGCTCTCTCTTTCCCAAGCGAGGTAATCGCAATGCTTATACCCACCACAATCTACTCTGGTTAAACATGCTCGCACGATTAACCCATACTAGAATTTCGCGCACGACAGATCGTATTCAGAAATACCAGTACAGTTACCCCATGTTTATATGAGAGCATATAACACAAAATAGAAGGGAAGGCAATGATCAGGAACCGATGCAATTATCCCACACCTCCCACCAGAGACATCAAAGGGAAAGAAACACAAACAAGAAATAACTAGACCCTAATGGAAACATTACTAGCAGAAAGCCAAACGGACAGTTGCTTTCCCACAAAGTCGCCAAATGGCTATCCAAAACAAAAACATGTAAGCGACACACACATTCAAAGACGAACTATAACAAAAATAAACCATAACAGAAGAACCGCCTTGGAACGGTCAGTGAAAAGTATTTCCCTGGGGAGCTTAAATGGATTTTACGTGGCACAATCCTCGCCCTTACTAGTGCTTTTCGTACGTTTGTTCGGTTTGTGCTTAATTAGTTTTGTCGGTTTCCTCTTCCTCTTGGGGTCTGGGAAGGGCTGCGGTTTGTGATTGTGGCACTTCCTGGACTTTTCTCTTACCTTTTAGACACATAATTTGTTCAGTCCGCATGAAGTAGTTGTGGTAAAGCATTAATGATGGACCTTTTGTCGTCGTCTGTCCGTCTGTCTATGCGTCCGTTAACATTTTCAAATAACTTCTCCTCTGAAGCCGCTGAGCCAATTTTGCTTTATTTTCATATGGAGCCTCTTTAGCTCGGGAGAACAAAGAATGCTAAAATGGTAGCGGTTCAGTTTTTGACATCCTCCAGAACCAGGGAGATTTGAAAATTTCACTGTAGCAACAAGATGGCCTCTAGATAAAAAATAGCTAAGATTGTGCTGATCCGAAATCCAAGAAGGCCATCACAGCCGCCATATTATTCTTAAATGTCTTCTTTTCTGAAACTGCTAGAGCAATTTTCACCAGATCTCACATAGGGCTTTCTGTCAAAACGGCATTGACAATTTGTTTGAATTGTTCCGCGCCATTGAACAAGATGACTGCCATGCCCAAATATGGTAAAAAAGACTTAAAAATCTTCTTCTCGAGAGCCAAGAAAACTTTGAGGCAGAATCTTGGTATATAGCATCGATAACTCAAGGTCTACAAAGTTTGTTCAAATAATTCAGGTGTACTAAGTTTTTTTCAAATAAAGTTCGTAGGTTGACCTTTGTCCTTTTTACAGCAAGGACACATTTGTGCCCCATACATTTATATGGGAAAAATGTTGAAAAATCATTTTCTCAATGAATACTGAAGACTTATTGCTGAAACTTACAATGTATGATTAAAGTGATAAAACTGTAGCTACTGCCAACATTTGTGAGGGGTGGGGAGCTTGGGCACCTTGTCCTTGGACTATATACATGTATAAAATTGTAAAATCTTTCAATGTCTTCTTCTGTAGAACAGTTTTCACTAGATTTCACATGGTTCACATAGGGCCATCTTTCTGTCGAAAGGATATTGACAATTTGTTCAAATGGGTCTGCGCCATTCAACAAGATGGCTGCCATGCCCATATATGGTAAAACACTTAAAAATATTTTTCTCCTGAACTTAGAAAGCTCTGAGGCTGGATCTCGGTATACAACATCCGGGACGCAAAGGCTACTAAGTTTGTTGAAATGATGAGACTAGGATGACCGTTGACCCTTTTTGGTACGGTCAAAGTTGTGTCCTAGTTGCTGTGGCAATATTGCAAGAAGTTGCAGATATGCAAAAGCTGTTTTTATCAGGTAAGCGAATCGTGGCCCATGGGCCTTTTGTTTCCAGAAAACAGGATTTGACATTTCATGGAAATCCATTGGAGACAATTTGTATGAATTTGAAATGTCAACCCTGTTTTTTGGGAAGAATAAGAAAAATGATTCAGTATGTTGTCTGCTGAAAATTCTACCCTGAGTGAAGTACTAGCACAAGCATTAAGGATAAATCCTTGCAAACTTTGAACAAGCATATTTTACATCTTTTTTGATATGTCTAAAACAATGCTTGATGAATGGCAGTGGTGTGCAGTATATCAAGGTCTACATTTTTTTGCCCAGGCCTGTCGTGTCTAAATATTTAGTTTCAATACGGTAATTTAACTTTTACCACACACTGATCAAATTCAGCAGACTACAAACTGATATTTTTTTTAATTTTTCCCGGAAAACTGGATTTGACATTTCATGCAAATTGTCTCCATTGGAGACAATATGCCTGACATGTCAAAACTTGCACTCTGGGAAAAATATGAAAAAATATTACAATATGACGTCTGCTGATAAATTTTTACCCAGAGTGCTAAAACTTAAGCAACATCCCATTAAATGTTCTTTTTAACCTTTTCACTACTATATACAGGGAAAATGGCTCTGCAAACAAGGTAGATCCTGATGTGAGCCCCATTACAAGCCGTCTCATCAGGATCTGTATTGTTTGCCTTTCAGGTTTCAAATTTTGTCAAATTCTCTTGTCTAACAACCTTTTTGAAATAACATTTAAATGGCTTTCACCTGTGTCTGACCATTATGTTATTGGAATTCAAACCAGCTGTCAGGACTCTGCAGTCAGAAAGTTTATGACTATAATAAATTAGCTCTACTGCTGAGATGTAGCGGTAAACCTCATATTCAGAGAATAGCCAGTTGGAGCAAAATTTCTGGGCTAAACTGTAGACCTGGGTAAAACATTTTATAGGGGTAAACTGTGCTGTCTAACCAGAGCTAGAAGTACTGGCATGTCTAAACTGGTTACATGCGTTGGCCTGTCTAACTAGGCTTATTCAAGCTGGTAATCTACTTCACGATTGTTGTGTGCCTACATGTCCAACTAGGATGATTAGTTATGCTGACATGTCTGAAAAGGTTAGTAGTGCTGGCATGTCTACATAGAGTTATATGTAGTGGTGCGTTTAGACCAGATTAGTATTGCTGACTTGCCTAACTAGAGTTAATCGTTTGTTGTATCTGTCTCACATAAGTCGTACTGGCGTGTCCAACTAGGGTTATGTCTGCTGTCATCTCTAATTAGATTTAGTCGTGTGAGGCATCACCCTAGTGGTAGTGGCTCTAGCATGTCTAGCTCAGTTAAATAGGTTGGCATTTCAAATAAGTTTAGTTGTGCCGACATGTCTACTCTGGGTGTCTTGTACTGGTATGTCTAACGGGGATTAGTTGTACTGGTATGTCTAACCAAGGTAAGTTGTGTTGGCTTATCTAATATGGTTTATTTGTGTTGACATGTCTAAGAAGATTTATTGGTGCTGTCTGAAAATGTTAGTTGTGCTGACATATCTAACTAGGGTTACTTGTGACAGTATATTCTAAAGAGAGCAAATTTATTACTGGAATTTCTCAACTTATTTAATTGTGTTGGCATACGTAACGTTTTGGTTTGTCTAACCAGGATTAGTTGTGCTGGCATGTCTGACAAAGGTAAGTTGTGCTTGCATGTCTAACAAGGATTCGTCATGATGCAATGTCTGAGATTGGTTACCTGTGCTGGCATATCTAATCTATTAAATTGGGTTGCATTTAGTCGTGTCAACATGTCTAATCTGGGTTAGTCGTGCTAACAGATCTAACTACAATTAGTGGTGTTGGTATGTCTGAAATGGATTAGCTGTGCTGACGTGTCCAAATATGGTCAGTCGTGTTGGTATTTAAACAAGGGTTAGTTGTTCTGCCCTGTCTGATATAGCAAGTTGTAATGGAGTGTCTATCTAATATTAGTTTACTGTCATGTCTAGTTCAGTCGAGATTACTTACCTTAGTTAATTGTGCTAACAATTAAATTATGTCTAACAAGGCTGTAAAAGTGCCTTAAACCCCCGGTGGTTTATTCTACTGAACGTTCTACGGCGGTGGTCCCGGTGTTAGTCTGACTCTTTGTTGCTTTGTGGTTTATTCTACGAGGCGAATGTTTTTAAGTCTTGCTTTGTAACGGATGACTTCAATTTTCCCATTGTTAACTTATCATTCCTGAGCAGTAATATCCCTTCTGCACCAGCATACGGCGTTTACATATCACAATTAATCCGTTATGCCAGAGCCTGTTCAAATTATCATGACTTCATGGAGCGTTGGAAAGTGCTCACTACAAAGTTGTTGAGCCAGGGGTATCAAAAAATCAAATTGGTAGCAACACTTAAGAAGTTCTTTGGGAGACATCATGATCTGGTCAATCCCTACAATGTGACAGTTTCCAGAGTTGATTCTGATGGTTTTGCCAATGACGAGCCAGAAGTAGACCTCCGACCGGACATACGCTTCGACCTACATTTCCTTCGTTCAGGCCTATCGGCATTGTGGGCGAAGCTTGCTTACTAAGTAATACTTACTATCCGTGCACGCCAGATTACACCCTTTATTCTAGGGTCCATGTCTGTTGGTCTGAACATTCAAAAGAAAAAGGGTTTGACATTTCACACAAATTGTCACTTATGAAGACAATTTGCAGGAAATTTCAAATCTTGTTTTCTGTAAACAATAAGAAAACTGTGTCAGTATGTTGTCTGCTGAATTTGCCCAAAACGTCGTTAAAGTTAACCCTTAGCATACTGGGTAAATCTTTCAGTTGAGGACATACTGAAATATTTTTTTTTTATTATTTTTCCCAGAAAACAGATTTTTACATTTCATGCAAATGCCTCCAGTGGAGATAATTTGCAAAATCAGGTACTGACATTACATGCAAATGTCTTTTTCACCTTTCTGACTCTGGTAAACTCACAGTAAGTCTGTAAAACACTCTTAACCAGATAGGTCTGCACAACTTAATACTCAAATGTCTCTATCAAAATCCATTTGTGAAATTCATTTTGCAGAAACAGCATCAGAATCTTATGATCAGTTCAATCCATTTGCTTGTTTATCATCATGTGGTTTTAACTTCAGAATGATACTCATAAATTAGCTCCAAGAGGGAGATAACATGTCATGGTGAATGATTTTAATGGGATTCTTGATGGGGTCATGATGGGCTAAGAAATCCCTTTCTTTCAAGAAATCTGGTAAAACCTGCTAGACTGTTACCCTAGTTAGTCACGTTTGCACAACTAACGCTAGGTAGAAATACAAGAACAAATAATCCTGGTTAGATATGACAATACAACTAACTTAGGTTAGCTATGCTGGTACAATTTACCTGATCACACCACCCAGCACAATTAACTCAGGTCAACTCAACTTACCCTTGTTAGAAATGCAAGCATAGCTAAACTTAGTAAAAAAACATGCCAGTTCAACTAAATACTCCAAAGAAATGACCCAATGGAATACAGAACATACAAGAAGACACCAACAGAAATAGTACACATGGTTTTAAAATTGCAAACCAGACTGGACATACGAACAAAAGTAATTTCAGTTAGATATGCCTGAATAACTGATCCGGATTAATTGGCAGCAGAACTAACTGTGGAGAGTGCAAGTAACCCTGCAAAATATGAAAACATTCGTTTGACTGATGTGGAGACTGTCAGACATCGCTCTGTAAATCGATATCATGCTGAAATGTTTACCTTTTTGGTCCTTTGAGAAAACTGGATTGTACATTATATCGAGGGTTGAGCGCAAGACTATAGTAACTCAAATATATTTTTGAAACCCTTGTTTAGGGGCAACTTGGACCCCTTTGTAAACAATGCAAATTTAGGTGCCATTGCTCATACGAGCAATGGCACCTAAATTTTCATTGTTTACAGAAAGAAATGTTGTAATCTTCATAATGCCTTCATGGTGAGGAGATTAGGTTTGGGGAAAAACAACCATCTGACTTACGCCAGTCTTGCGCTCAACCCTCGATATGTAAAAATCCGCTCAAATCTAGTGCGAGTCGTAAGAGATATTCTTTAACTATAACTCATGAACAGACACAATCAAAAATATAAGTGAAGACAGGCGTGTCCCAATCACGAAGCACAGCCTTACCAAAGCACCGAAAAAAGAGATGCGGAACTAACAGTGGCAACATAAATGTCCTAAAAGAAAGCATCGATGCACAAACAGGCAATGTTATGCCTGGAAACCCAGTATAATGCTCCACATACTTTATGGAATACATGCCATGTTTTTCTCTTAGAGAATTTGACCCCCACTAACCCGACTATTACTATATCAAAGTCGGGCTAGTGGGGTATTGCTTTCTCATATTTTTCTGATGACTGAGACCATAAAACTCTGCCCAGTTGCCAATAAAATGATGCTCTGTTATGCAATTAGTTAAGTAATACTGATAAGACAGTTACCTAGAAACCTGCACACAAAATTCTTAAATATAAAACACAATGAAGAAGCTCAAAACCGATACCAAACCCTACATCTGCATCAAAAATTAATCAAATTACAAATCTTAAATGGTTTCCTATGTTAAAAAATAAAGATTTTAAGACTATATTTTGCAGCGCAGGAAACCAGTGTTATTAGAGAAAAGTAGTTCCCCAGGTAAATCTGGTAATACCACCTGTTGTGAACAGATTCATTAGTGTAGGAGAGTTGAGGGCAGTAGCCATAAAACATCTGGTTGAATTATCAGTTGAGCATGAATTTTTTTGCCACTTTTTTTCTAAGAGAAAAACTTGTCATGTAAGACATGTTTTTGCCATTCTTCGTGAATTACATTGCTGCAGTTTATGAATAGCACACTACAACGTGTGGCTATCAGCAGATAACTATTAGCACACTATAAAACATTGTCTTTCTGCAGTATACGATTAGCATACAATAATTTGTAACTAGCGGCAGGGAAGTATACAAGCACACGATAAAGATGATCTTGCTGCATGTATGATTAGAATATAACAACATTTGGCTATCAGCAGGGAAATATTAGCATACGATAAAAGAGTACATTGCTTCAGTTTATGATTAGCATACAGAAACTTATAGCTTACAGCAGGGAAATAATAGCATACGATAAAAGATTATCTTACATCACGAAAACAAAACTATATAATTTTGACCCGTTTAAACCCCACTTTTATATAGTAAAACTTGGGTTTAAAGGGGTAGACATTATTTTTCTTATTTCTGATCAGAAACATAGATTGTGGGTACTCGTTAGAACCGCCTCGTCGAGGCGGTTCTAACGAGTACCCACAATCTATGTTTTGAGCAGAAATAGGAAAATATCAGAATTTTTATCAGAAAATTTCCATTTTTAGTGGTAAAACTTTCTGTACATTTATATAGGCATGTTTTCATAATGATTGCTGCAGTATATGATTAGCATACATCAAAGTATTGGTATCATCAGAGAAATCTTAGCACACGATAAAATATTACCTTGTGACAGTATATTATTAGCTTATAACAACGAATGGCTTGCATCAGAAAAAAAAATAGACACGATAAAATGATTACCTCGCTGAAGTACATGAGTAGAATACAACCACGTATGGCTATCAAAATGGAAATATACATCACGAAAACATGCCTATATAATTTTGACCCCCTTAAACCCCACTTTTATACAGACAAACTGGGGTTTACAGGGGTATACATTATTTTTCTTTATTCTGCTCTCAACATAGATTGTGGGTACTCGTTAGAACCGCCTCGTCGAGGCGGTTCTAACGAGTACCAACAATCTATGTTTTGAGCAGAAATATGAAAAATATTAGAATTTTTTTTATCTGAAAATGCTCATTTTTTGGTGGTAAAATTTTCAATATATTGGAATAGGCATGTTTTCGTAATGAGCATACGTTAAAAGATTATCTTACTGCATTACCTGATTAGCATACAACAGCGAATGGCTTGGAGCAGGGAAATATACGTAAAGCCATAGAACGCAACTGATATATTTGTTGTTTGTCTCATTTATTGCAATGCTTTAAACATATTTTTATTGAATCAACTTGCCTTTCGTATCAGAATAGTTTAACAAAAGTTGCCCTCAGATACTCGCTCATACGTATACTTTCGATGAAAAGTGGTAAAATTTCTTTTTCGACATGTTTAGAGCTTAAAATCCCACAAAATTTTCATGCGATGGTATCCATGATGTTCCGAACAATAAAAATACGCAAAAAACGCTAAAATCCTTATGCGGATACGACTTGGAACCCCGTATCTCAAATTTCAGATTTGATAGAATTTGCATGGATTTTTAAAATCATCTTGAATATCATTTAAAACGAAAACATCTCATTGTTGGGTAACTTGAATAAAAAATTTGACTTAAAGGTTCTCTTTTCTGTCGATGTTTGCAATCAAAAGTTCCATATTAATGGTAACCGGTTTTTATGCATTTTCTAAGTCGTCATTTAGAAGCTAAAAATCAATTAATGTATCCATAGACTTCGGAATAACATTTAAAATTACCAAAACTTTCAACACACACACACACACACACACACACACACACACACACACACACACACACACACAAATAATCAATTAAAAAACCGTTGCGATGATTTTGCCCACACTCCAGCTCGACCAGTCCGAACTGCTGTTTCAGCTACCATTTATTGCTATGTTTTCCTTTGTGACACACGATAAAAGGGCGTTAACTTCGAGTGCGGTCAATTAGACAGATGCCTTTTTATTTGCATTAAGTATATTAGTACACGATAAAAGAATATCTCGCTGCAGCTTATGAGAAACATACGACAACGTTTCAAACAGTAATTACCAAGATACAGATTTTCAGTACACGAGTATATGATATGTATGTGGTATCAATTCTTATTAAACGTTTAGTAGTATATGTTTAAGCATCATTAAGTTAAGTTGATATTTTTATTTGTACATAGCCTTGAATAAATTCAGTATTATTTATGAAACAAATTAAACAGTAGTTATTGTGTTATTTTAGCAAGTTTTTTAGTTTGATATTTTATTTTCGTTTGTTTGTTTATTAATAAAAGTTTTATTTACTTAGTATTGTTCGTTTTCTATTTATTTCCCATTTAGCACCAATTTCTATGGAAAGAATTGCTCTTGATTATACAACATGGACTAAGGCTGTCTAATATTCTTGAATGGTAGCATTGAGCCTCAAATCCCTCTAATAGAGACAGGACTGAAAATCAGATACCATTGTACTAAATTTGATGGCTCGGGCTGGGGATAGAATTGACAGTTTAAAGTGTTCAGAGCCCCCCCTCCCCCCCCCCCCCCCCGAAAAAAAAAAAAAAAAAAAAAAAAAAAAAAAAAAAAAAAAAAAAAAATCACTACATCGAAAAAAGGGCTGAAAAGATGGCATGCTTTTCGAATAGCTTAAACTTGTTTCTAAATATATAATAACCGTTTTCTTTTTTTCAGGAATAGAAATTAGGCCAAACGTAGAAGGATTTTAAGGATTCACACTATGACTGCAAATATAGTTTTAAAATATTGCTAGCATTACCTGGAAAAACTTTTGGAAGAATTAGTTTAAAACTGTTAATTGGGAGAACAGGTGACCCTATATTTTCTGTATAAAGGAAACGGACACATGCACAGCCGAACCGAATTAGACCAAACAAGCGTTATTCACTAGCTGAATTCGGCTGACATGTTCTTCTTCATCACGAAAACATGCCTATATAATATTGACCCCCTTAAACCCCACTCTTATATAGTAAAACTGGGGTTTACAGGGGTATACATTATTTTTCTCATTTCTGCCCAGAAGCATAGATTGTGGGTACTCGTTAGAACCGCCTCCCCGAGGCGGTTCTAACGAGTACCCACAATCTATGTTTTGATCAGAAGTATGAGAAATATTCGAATTTTTATCTGAAAATTTCCATTTTTTGGTGGTTAAAATGTTCAGTATATTTGAATAGGCGTGTTTTCGTAATGTTCAAATTAAATAGCCTTCATCAAAATTGCAAGCTCATTACTGAAAATAAACTTGTTAAAATGCATATGATTTTCATATACTATTCTTTGTCTGATAAACCGATTTATTCAGGCTAGGGCTTGATCCGTCTTACTATATTTAACAACATCTAAATCACTTTAGGGCATATGCACTCAGAAATGTTTGCAAATGCAAATACATTTTAAAGGCTCTGAGTTTACTTTGGTTTGATCAATAACTGCTCATGCCATAGTGCATAGTTACACCATATCCCAGAAATTGTTGTACATGACTTAATGAACCATCACGAAAACATACCTATATAATTCTGACGCCCTTAAACCCCTCTTTTAAAAAGTAAAACTGGGATTTACAGGGGTATACATTATTTTTATACCCCGCCACACAATAGTGTGTGTGTGTGTGGAGGGGTATTATGGTTTCACGTTGGCCGTCCGTGTCCGTCCGTCCGTCCGTCCGTTTTTCGTTTCCGAATGATAACTTAAGTAAACATCAATTTTCACCAAGCTTGGTATGTGCATTGACATTGTGGAGATCTGGTTTGGGATTGCTAATGGGCAAATTTCGTCAATTCTGACGGAGTTATCTGCCCGAGACACGCCCATATTTTCGTTTCCGGACTATAACTTTAGTAAATAACAAAGGATTTTCACCAAACTTGCTATATGCATTGACATTAAGGAGATCTGGTTTGGGATTGCTAATGGGCAAATTTCGTCAAATGTTTACGGAGGTATCTGCCCGAGACACGCCCATATTTGTGTATCCGAATGATGACTTTAGTAAATAACACGGGATTTTAACCAAACTTGCTGTATGTATTGACAGTAAGGAGATCAGATTTGGAATTGCTAATGGGCAAATTTTGTCAAAATTTTACGGCGTTATCTGCCCGAGACACGGCCATATTTTCTTTCTGGATGATAACTTATGTAAATAACAAGGCCTTTTAACCAAACATGCTATATGCATTGGTATTATCAAGATCTGCTTTAGGATTGTTATCTGTCCATTGATATTATCAAGATCTGGTTTAGGATTGTTATCTGTCACTCCGTCATATTTTTTCCAGACATTTTCGCAACGATAACTTTAATACATAAACAAATAATTGCTATGGCAGGTATTATGCTTGCGGTGCTCTTATTCTTATTTCTGCTCAAAACATAGATTGTGGGTACTCGTTAGAACCGCCTCGGCTAGGTGGTTCTAATGAATACCCACAAGCTATGTTTTGAGCAGAAATATGAAAATTATTATTTTTTTTTTATCTGAAAACTTTCAGTTTTTTGATAGTGAAATTTTCAATATATTTGAATAGGCGTGTTTTCGTAATGGAGTCCAGATAAAAAGAAGAAATACATCACCAAAAGTCAACTTCGAATAGAAATATTTTGTACACATAGCCCCTTTCCCACTCCCCGCTATGTTTTCTTCACAGCAGATTTGTACTTAAAAAATCTTTTGCTTTATCTGATCAGAAAAAAAAAAAAAGAAATATCTAGAGGTAGCCATTGGAAACCAAAAAACACACAGAAGAACTACAATAGGAGCCTTGGTTTTATACAGACACGTCATATGATAGCATATTAGTTTGTTGAGCTGCATACAATACTGGAAATGGCTCAATGGAAACAGTGTCGAAGAAAAGTGAATAGGAGACATCAGCTAAACTTTTTTTGCTGTTATCAGTCATTTTGACTTAACCAGCCGGGAGAACATATATGGTTACGTTTTATCAGTGGTATACATGATAATATATGCTTTTACGTGGAATAAATCGTGACTCGGAAATGGTATGCAAAAGCGGCTGCATTTACCTAAACTTCCTCATTATATATATATATTTTATTAATTAGCTGCAAGGCATGCCACGAATTTGGCCCTACAGCAACGATGCACTGCATATGATGCACCTGTAGGTGAGATAGGATTTCTACTTATATATATAAAGCTGTGATTCAGAAATTAGATCAGATGCGACTGGCTGGACAAATATCTGGGCGTCAGACCGAAAGCACAGTGAAGAACCAAGAATTAACCTGCTATACTTAGGTAAGTTATTTTAAACTTATAATACATTTACAAAGTAGAATAAAACTGTAACAGAATGCACAATGTTACATAATGTAAAAACAAAGAAGATATTATGAACTTTCGATTTTCAAACCCTTTTCAAACATGCCGGAGGACTTCTGAAAATAAATACCCATATTTCCTCTATTATAATTATTCTGAGATACATAATCAGATACCTTTTAATACGCTGTGAAATTTTAACCAAATACTCATGATGATGAAACCGATAATAATATTAATAAAACTAAATTATGCGTAAGTCGGGAAAAAAATCTAGAGTAACATGCATGTTTGCTCCGTCCCATTACGAAAACAAGCCTATTCAAATATACAGAAAATTTCACCCCAAAAAACTGAAAATTTTCAGATAAAAAACTCTGATATTTTTCATATTTCTGCTCAAAACATAGATTGTGGGTACTCGTTAGAACCGCCTCGGCGAGGCGGTTCTAACGAGTACCCACAATCTATGTTTTGTGCAGAAATAAGAAAAATATTGTATACCCCTGTAAACCCCAGTTTTACTGTGTAAAAGTGGGGTTTAAGGGGGTCAATATTATATAGGCGTGTTTTCGTGATGATTCAGGGGCTTCTTCGCCCGTTAACATAACACATAATACTTTAGTATATGTCTTTGAAGGAGACTTTAATTCGCGGCAGTAGTACTGGTAGACTGCTTCACAGTTCGACAAATTTACTATCGTAAGATTGACGAGATTCTACGAGGTCATGTGGAGCAGTCTATAGTACTGGCAGGTTCTGTATTGGGAATAACCAGACTGGTATCCCATTAAGGGGGTAATAATGCCTGTCACTACTACTTGCAAATGCTCAGGCTGATCTAAATTTAGCTGTTCTAATTTGGTGCATGGGTCATTTCCCCACTTTGCACATCAGATGTAGTGTACTGAAATTTGATAAATTTGCAGCACATTATTATCTATAGGTCAAGCTTAAAGTAGAATCTTCTACCTCTTTATTTGGACAGGTTCATTTTAGTATAAAAATTTATTATAGAGATTTCTGTACGTAATGCAAACAGTGTAGACCCCCATCAAACGCCGCGTTTTGCAGCGTCTGATCTGGGTCTGTACTGTTTACAAATGTCCCTTTATTGGCACGATAGGCATTAATGGGTTAAATTCTGACGTTTTACCTTGTCAGAACATCATATCAATGACAATTAATCAAATTATGCAAGAATATTGTATTTGATGCGCAACGCACGAAAACTGTTCTTATGCAATATGCAAACAAGTTAGGCTCAGATCAAACTGCGCATTTGCGCAGGCTAATCTGAACCTTTATTTTCCGCTTACGTAATTAATGGATGCTGTAGTATATGTCACTGAACAGAGAATGACCACGCACGCTCATCTGGGCACTCGCTGTTTGAATATGGCATACATGTTTTGTTTTTCAAACGTTGCGCATTATTTAATACTCCAAGAAACAGATGTTCCACGAGGAAATAAAAATAAAGCAAGAAATTTCTTGCATATCAATAATCATTCTGATCATAAATGATTCTTTACAGCAGCAAATTTATT
Organism: Anodontia alba; assembly: GCA_964016985.1. Lineage (NCBI taxonomy): Eukaryota > Metazoa > Mollusca > Bivalvia > Lucinida > Lucinidae > Anodontia > Anodontia alba. Next base: position 117,744,328 of record OZ024825.1, on the reverse strand, counting down.
TAAATGGTAACACTTTGGGAACAAATGTATTTGTAACAAGGATTCATCGTATCATATTTACAGATCAGCAAAATGAATAAGCTACTCATCTTTGGGATAATTTCCTTATCATCCTTGATGATAGCTGTCTACGGCTACGGTTATATGTCATATCCAAAAGGCATGATGGGATACGGTGGCATGGGATATGGAATGATGGGCGGAGGAATGGGAATGGGCGGAGGAATGGGAATGGGCGGAGGACTATGGGGATTCCTGGTATTCAGTAAGTAAAACTAATTGCAAATGACAAACTTCAATTGCTGCCCATTTTGCTTTCTTTTTTTGTATGTATTGTGGATACTATCTAAACTAGGGTGAAGGATGAAAATTTGATGACAGTAAATTCGATAGGTAGTTTGTCCGCGTGATTATTATTGATCAATGAAATCAACGGTGATTTATAGACACACTATTCTTGTCGCTGTGACGTCAGAGTGCAACATAAAGAGGGTTGTCTGTAAAACCTGGTCTGGGACATTTGCAAACAGTGCAGATCCAATTCCGCGGCGTCTGATCAGAGTCTGCACTGTTTGCTTAAATTACAGGAAGTTAAAGCTTACTGGTTATGCAATGCACTTTTATATTTAGGAACTTAGTATCTTTTTTTTTTATTTATTTGCGTTGCGTGGATTATTTTTAGTCTCTCAAATTATGGCAGTGACTCTCATCTTTTCTACCACTAATGGAGAAATAATCCTCAGAAAAATTTCCAAGTGGTTTTGGCTGGCGTCGAACCCAGGCCATGCAAGCTCTGACCAATGCGGCGACATTGCCTAGCACTGCAGCGTCCGTCGTAATAATTTGAGAGAGTAATAAATACATAAAATAACAAAGGAAATACCACAATCACAAAGCACATCCTTCCCAAGGCACCAAAAGAAGTTTATATACACGGCAGCAAAAGAAACACATATTTTACTCTTTCAGTTTACCGTATTAAAATAACAATACCTTACTGTTCACTTAGTAAACAGATTTGCATATGGATGGCTTATGGTTTTACAGCATTTTAATTTCAAAACGCCATTTGTCGAAAAATTTATGCTGAGTTGTGTGAAAAAAATCAACAACAACAACAACAATAATAATAAATAAATAAATAGGTAAATAAAAAAACAGAAAAAAAAAACAGAAAAAAAAACAAAAACAAAAAACAACAACAAAAAAAGAAAAAAAAAAAAAAAAAAAAAAAAAAAAAAAAAAAAAAAAAAACTAAAACAAAAAAACAAAACAAAAAAAAAAACAACAAAAAAAAAAAAAAAAAAAACAAACAAAAAAAACAAACTAAAATCACAAAATTCTTTTAGAATGTGTCAAGAACCAAATTTTCATTTCGATTGTGCTGCATGCGTGTTCAGCATGATGTAACAAACACGAAAACGGTGTAAAATATTTGAAAATTTGACTCTAATAGTAGTTTAAACATATTTTTTATTGCATCCTTTAAACAAGCAATAGGATCGAGCCACAAGTTCTGCCAACATTAGTTACGGCCCTCCCCTAACAGAACTTCATTACAGCAATATTCAGACACATGATAATGGCAAAGCAAACAAGTAAGCACTACCAAAATACGAAAAGGTGATGGAGTGAAAGGTATAATAATGTAAATAACATACTAATCAAATAAATAATAAGATAATGGAATGGAATGTCATAAGAGGAATTGTCATACTGGCCTTAGTGAACAGCAGACTAATCGGTGAACCTTCTGGTGTCCTTGATAAAAGTTTGGACGGCTGTGAAAATAGTAACATTTTCTTCTGGTGTGAGATTTGCATTTCCGAACAAAAGTTTATTAACATTTAGTGGGTTGAAATTCCTCGTTGATCGAAAGAGTGCAATTCGTTCATTGATAAAGTGTGAGGATCTAAAGAAATAATGCTCTGCATCTTCAACTTCTTCAGAACAGCTGCATGTAGGACTTGGTGACAGATGATTAATATGTAGATCAAAAAATAAATTACTACAGTTGTTTCTAATTCTTGCATGTAGGACTGAGATGTATCTACTACCAACTTTGTAGTATGTTGGAACTATTGAATTATTTTGTGTTTTTTTTTTTTTCAACTGATACTTAAAGCTAAACAGAGACAGTGAATTACGTAATTCTATGTCAAGCGAATTCCATGCCGAAACAGACGAAGGAATACATGATTTTCGGGAAATTTCTGTCCTGCAAAAGGGAAAAGTAATATTGTTATTATTTCGTAAATTATAGGCATTTGTTTCTCCAACAAGCGGAGGAATTAAATCAGACACATATGAAGGAACAAGACCATTAACTGATTTATACATGAAAATAAGTTTCTGCTGCTTCCGTCTTTCGATAAGTGACACCCACCCACTCTCTTTGTAAAGGTTAACTAAGGAAACTGATCTTGTTAAGCCTGTAACAATGCGGGCAGCTTCATTCTAAAGTTTTTGGAGAGATTCAATGTCTCTTTCTGTGCAGCAGTCCCATACAACACAAGAATACTCGATGATGGGCAGTAAGTATGAATGGTATATTTGGTTTAGAGCAACAGGACTAAATGTATATTTTAGTTTCCTCATTATACCAATAACTTTAGAAGCACATTTAAGGATATTTTCAATATGGTTATGCAATTGTCCATTATTGCTAAATGCTAAACCTAAATGTTTATGTTCTGTTACAAATTTGATAGGTGTACCGTCAAAAATTAAATTTGGTAGTGATTCAATAAGTCTTAGGGTAAAAAGCATTGCTTCAGTTTTAAGGGGATTAAAATTAATTAACCACTGAGCAGCCCAGCTAACTAACATACGTAAGTCGTGATTGATAATACCTTCAATGTCTTTAATGTTTGCTGCAGAGTAAAATAGAGAGCTATCATCAGCAAATAGACGTGTAAGACTAAGTAAAGATTCAGATATATCATTGATATAAACCAAAAATAATAAAGGGCCAAGAACAGAACCTTGAGGAACCCCAGCATTAACTCTCCTCAAGCTTGATGAGCTGTTTCTTATAACAACTTTTTGCTTTCTCCCACTTAAATAGTCACTTATCCATTCGAGTAATTCCCCTTCTATGCCAAATTGTTTTAATTTGAAGATAAGTCCCTTGTGCCACACTCTATCAAAAGCCTTAGAAACGTCTAAGAAAACCATGCAAGAATATTGATTATTATCAAAAGTTTGACAGATGTGATAGTATATGTCAGTAAGTTGGAAAGTTGTAGAATGGTTAGGCAAAAACCCAGATTGATATTTATAAAGTAAATCATTTTCATGTAAAAAGTTAAAAATATATTTAAAAGCCATTCTTTCCTGCAGCTTACCAACGTTACTTAAGAGTGAAACTGGTCTAAATATTGAAGGATCAGAGTTATCTCCCTTTTTGGGTAATGGTATTACATTAGAATATTTATAGATTTCTCCAAACTTACCTTCCCTGAAAGATTTATTAAAAAGAATGCTAAGGGGTACAGCAATTTCTTTAGAAACAGCTTTTAACATTTTATTACTAATTCCATCTGGCTCTGTTGCCTTGTTGGGATTTAAAAGTTCAGTGAGGGAAGCAACTTCATCTGGTGTACATGTAATACTAGATATTCTATTTTGACATTTATATTCAAAAGCAGGCAATGTTGCATTTTCATCATTTACAGTAGAGATAGATGTAAAATATTTATTTAACAATTCAGCCTTATCTTCGGTTGAAAAACAGAAGTCGTTTTGACCATAGACCGGATAGGAATTGAGAGGTGGAATTGAAGAAGAGCTGCTATTTCCTTTAACAAAGTGACGTACAACATTCCAAAATTGTTTTTTATCATTTGAGTTTAAGTCAGCTATGGAAAATTCCAAGTTATTGTAAAATTGCTCTTTTGTATGCCGTCTTAAATTATTGCGAAAAAACTTGTACCTTGCCAAAATGTTATGATTTCCTGATTTGTTGAATTTACGTTTTAACCTGTCTCTTTTTCTAGACACTCTTCTTATTTCACAATCATACCAAGGCTTATCGTCAGGTCTGATAAGTACATTTTTTGATGGAACACACAAGTAAACAAAGTTAAGAAAAGTATTATTAAACTTAGAACAGGCTTCATCCAGAGTTCCTTCCCTTAGACAAGTCCAATCAAAGTTAGATATTTTTTGTTTCAGTAATGTTAAATTTGCCCTTTTATATGAAGAAATCAATCTATTGAAAACACCTTCTGTATCATATTGAAAGGGTAATGTTATATTTGTTGCTTTATGGTCACTAATATTGGCTGGAACAGCTATGGTGCAGAGTCAAGAAAAGGCAAGTCCTCTGGAATAATAATTGGGTCAAGAAGTGCTTGTTGTCGGGTTGGTTCATTAATAACATTTGACATGGAGTTGATAAGTAATACATCCATTAAGTTATGAAAATTAGGATAAAGTTGGTCTTCATTTAGGTCTCCAACAATAATAAGGTTTTTGGAATGTTCAAGGGCTCTTTCTATGTTTAGATTTAAATTGTTAAAGAACTGAGCATCAGCTGTTGAGGGGCTATAAAATAAACCTATTAGAAATATTTCATTCTTTACCTTGATTTCTATCCATATTGATTCTTCGCAAAAGATCTCAAGATCTAGTCTTCTCGCATGAAGTAGGCTCGAGTTTATGTACGCCATAACACCCCCACCATGATTTGTTCTATCCTTTCGGTATGGTGTACTGTAACAGTTGGAGAGAGAAAGCATGTCTGTAGAAACGTTTGCATCTAAGTGGGTTTCCGTAAAATACAAAATATTAAAAGCAGAAACATTATCAAGTATAAAATCTAGTTTGTCTCTCATATCCTGATATTTAAATGCAAAATTGAAAGTTCATGTACATTTTCAGGACCTGGATTGGTTTCAATATCTCCGGCTTGAAGTAGTAAAAGAAGAATCACAAAGAAGCATTGTAGATTGCTAAAATTAAAAACCATGAGAGTATACGTATGGCGACAAATGCATGAAAATAGCTTTTGAAGCGACATGAAAAGAATAAACAACGAGCACAGATTTAGGGTTATTGTGAACAAACTTTTGCTGCTTGAGATGCAGTGATGAAACAGATCAATAGAGATCCTCCACTGATCAATGGAAATGCCCATTGCACAATATGTTTGCCAAGTAATTTGGATTGGGGTCTCTGTTGGTCCATCTCACAACTACATCGAGCATCAGCCAGCATGACAATGATAAATGAAGATAGTATGAAAATAATAAGATCATAAATTTAGGTACCATATAAGAAGTAACATTTATAGAAAACATGATCATGATAACAAACTTTGGAAGCTACAAGAGAATTATGGTGGCAAGGTGGGAACTAAATGAAATTTTTCACAAATAGCAACATCTTGAACAGTAAAACAGACATTCTTAATATCGCTAGATCAGATTTCAGTGAAAATCTGTGCTGAGGCTTTATCAAAGCTAGAAAATGTATAGATTATTTAGAAAGGTGGCCATGATTGTCTTCTTTCTATCTAATCGACACATTTTAATTAGATATATTGACTAAAACTGCTTACATACAGAATAAGTACTTTCTTAAGGCCGGCTCTATATTACAAATAGCAGAAAAAAAAATATGCGAGCAAAAACACATTATGGTAATACCATATGCATTATTCATAGCATTATAACAAGGCCCCAAATAACAACTCATAATAACCCATAGTGCACTAAGTAGGCATAAAGAAGCTCCAGAATTTTTAATGATAGCTTAAAAAAAAGTGATTAATTTGCATAGAGGGAAAAATCATAAACGGTCAATATTCTTTATAATCAATACATTTTGTTTGGATATGGCACCGTTGTTTAGCTTAATATAAACATGTTAACCATTGCCACACTGAATAAATTAAGATGCCACGCCCACCTCCAACCCTCAGCCAATCAGATGACTTGATCCGGCTTTTTGATATAAACTCACATAATTAATGGCAAACAGTGCAGATCCATATCAGTCGGCTTCTTCAGAAGCCAACTGATCTGGGTCTTCACTGTTTGCAAAGGCAGGGTATATCCGGGTTCAGCAGGACTAGGATTAAAAGGGTCAACAATACTACAATGATGTGCGTCAAATTAAATAGACTTAGTCTGGAACTCATTCTGACCTCTTCATAATAGAATTATATGTTGCACAGCCTCAGACAAGGCACAATTAAGCCATGTATCCATAAAATAAATAAAAACTGGAGGATGAAAACAGTCAACATGAGCAAAGTAAAAAAGTACTCAGTGCCTATGATTAATTTTCCAATATGATCAATGCATTTTTATTGATATGAACCCTGTTTATTCGAGCCATGTATCCATAAAATAAATGGATCCATAAAATAAATAAAAACTGGAGGATGAAAACAGTAAACATGAGCAAAGTAAAAAGTACTCAGTGCCTATGATTGATTTTCCAATATGATCAATGCATTTTTATTGATATGAACCCTGTTTGTTCCAGCTTTTCTCATATATCAGCCTCAGGTGCAATACCGTATTTACCCTAAGTATTCGGACACCTCAACTCCTTACCATAAATGTTCTAAAATTTGAACCAGTACAATTCACTACCCGATGTTGCGTCCAAAAATTGTTGGATGAGTGGCAAACAGTGTAGACCCAGATGAGACTCTAATGCAGTTTAATTGCACATGCAAAAATTGTATTTTCCGAAGTTTTTCAGAGATTTGAAAATCGTGTAAATTATCATTTGTTTGACAAATATGATACTTTGGGCATAATTACAAGTAAGGTTATGGACAAACAATTCGTTTATAACAAGTTTTTGGGTTTTAAATTTGTCTGTATTTTGCTCACTTCCGGTTTGGTATTCGCGTATTTATGGCCAATAAAAAAATTTTAATGGCAAAATCTTGTCTCCCAAATCACTATACGTAGACTGCACTTCATGATAAAGATGCAACATGAATTGTATTTAATTTTGTTCGGTGGCTCCACGGAGTCAGCACCTCAATGTTCATGTTGTGTTTGCATTTTTAAGTACATAAAGAGTTACGTCCCTTTATTAGCCTGTTCAGTTGGTAGCGACCACTTACCCTTGAATTCAAGCTGATCTGGAGTTTGGCTCCTATTTCTTTTACGACAGATTACACAAGATTATCTCATGCTGTTGAGAACATAGCTTACATTGCAGCATTTGCAGAAAAGGGGGCATAACTAAGTTTGCGACGAAATTAGCGATGCTGAAAATTCCCTTTTCTGAGATATTATAAGAGCTAATAAAGTCTGCACCACTTTTGGAGCCAGTGTAAACTCTTAATCAGACGGTGAGTTAGCATGTCAGAAAGTGATTTTTGATTTTGACCCCTTGGTCAATTACTCGTTCGTTACACATGAATGAACAGGCAAAATCTCAACAATTATGCAACAAGTCGTCCTCAATGCATCATTAGTGCGTTCGTTCCTTATTTTGTCATTACCAGCACATTTCAATTTTGACAAAAATACTAAACCGAACAAATATGCGTTAATTTTTGCATTCTAGTATGTGTTGAGCAAGATATATCAAAATGATACAACAAATTTGCAATAACCGACAATATTTGTGAGTTACTCCAAAAAATCACTCTTACTAATAATTACTCTGAATTTATAATCTAAATATCAGTAGAATTTGTAAATTTGGAACTTCTATATGAACATTGATCATTCTGCGCAACAGGGAGATCATTCCAATAAATTTGTATTTGCAGATGTGATGTTATTCCCATATGCTTATGTCAACTCGGTAAAACGGGAAATCCGACAGAGAATAGATGCGTGAAACAATATACAATCAGTGAGAAATAAGGAAGTGCAAACGAACAATTAAATTATACAAAATTAAAGTATTTCATTCAAATTCATTGTATCTTGTTTGAAAGATAAACGTGATTGAACGGCCATAAAAAACATCCTAACATACTCAATATCATTAGATTCGAACGTGCCCCTCTCTCTCTCTCTCTCTCTCGTTTTGGTTACAATAGATATTTTTGTTCACTCAACATCGTTTTCATCATTGGATACATTTTGTTTTGACTTTTTGTCATTACTCATTCGTTGTATTGTCTCTGTTTCAGTAATTGTACTCATTATTATCGCCGGAATATTTGATTTCGGAGGAATTGGCGGCGGTGGCGGCGGTGGCGGCGGTGGCGGCAGCTATAGTAGCTATGGTGGACATGGTAAACATGGATGCTTTGACGGATATGGTGACGGGTGTTAAAATGTACGTCACAAACCTTCGGACAAGTGCGACCAGCAAGGATTCAGATTAGCCAGTACATTCGCACAGACTGACCACAATCCTTGCTGGGCGCATTTCGGATAGCCAAGAATGCAAAGTTTCCTCATGCGGACAACGAAGACTTTAATCAGACTGCGCGGACGCGCAGGCTGATTCGAGTCTTTGTGGGGCGTAAATGTGAGAAGGTAAGGTTCCTCGCGTTTCGGTTCATTCATATTCTGAGTACCTGACATGACCTCAGCATTCTTTTGAAATATCGCTCTCACTCACCGTATTTACGTATGTATTCGGACATACATACCTAAGCAAACAGTGTAGACCCAGATGAGAGGCCGCAGAAGGCGGCGTCTCATCAGTGTCGACACTCTTTGTCTCTCATCTAGAAATGTTTAGACACAACGTCTGGTAGTAAACTGTACTTGTTCAAATTTCAGAGCTACTATGGTTGAGGTGTCAAAATACTTAGGGTAAATACGGTTATCCCTTACATTCAAACTACATGTATTAGGTCCACTGGCATGGTAGTATGTCGATACGATACGATATACTTTATTGAAAAACTCCGTCATATACATGACATCGAGCTGATTACAAAAGAAACATCAAGACATGGCATTACATTTTAAAATAGAATACATATCGAGGGTTGAGCGCAAGACTATGGTAACTCAAACGTATTTTTGAAACCCTTGTTTAGGGGCAACTTGGACCCCTTTGTAAACAATGCAAATTTAGGTGCCATTGCTCATACGAGCAATGGCACCTAAATTTTCATTGTTTACAGAAAGAAATGTTGTAATCTTCATAACGCCTTCATGGTGAGGAGATTAGGTTTGGGGAAAAACAACCATCTGACTTACGCCAGTCTTGCGCTCAACCCTCGTAATCAACCTAAGTGGTTCAAACTACCCATGTCCATAACAAATTTTACGCCAGTCTTGCGCTCAACCCTCGATATGGGGCATTGAGCTTGGGACTGCTGAAAATTGGATACATAGAAAATATTGAATTAACTAGAGAAACTTCGGCGGACACACAAAACTTTAATATGTACCGCTGACACAACATCAATTCCATGCTGCAATGTTTGATTGGCCTTGATACAGCATCGCCCTAGCACCGTGTGTCCGCAGGAATGATAGGTAGATAGCGGTAGGGGAGGGGGGGGGGGGGGATATTACTCGAAATAAAAGGTAAACATATCTAATGACAAAGAGAAATAAAGTCGTTAACAATCAGAGCTCGCATAGTCTGCTACGTAGCCACCTTTATATTAATTTATGTCGCTGTATGTAAATCACAACTTATCATCCTGTAGAATGGGCCCGGGCGCTGCAAATCCAACAAAATGCGTTTGCATCACTTCATTGCAAACACATAAATAAGCATTTAGACTTTAATTGTAATTATTGCATAAAAAGCAGTGTCGCATGTTATTAACAGCCGTGCATTAACCGGCGAAAAGCCGTGTATTAACAAGGCAATTCACGCGCTGTTAATGCACGGCGATGCAGCTTTCAATATGATCGTACCGGGGCCACAGATTTGCTGCCGTTACGAGATGTGTACTGCCCAGCCTTAGAACGAGCATAGTCCGTGGAAATTACCTTGATGGTCTATCAAGTCTTCGGAATTTTCATGTAAGAACGTATACTTTACTTTTTCCTGTTTTTTTTTTCTTCTTGTTTTTATTATTAGCGTTTTCCGACTATATTTCGCAACTTTTTCAAAAATTTAAACAACATTGTTCTGAGTTACATGTATATTAAGCTACGTTCATTTCAGATTTGCTATGTTAGTGACTCTGATGACGACTATAAGCCTTCCTGGATCGAGAGTGTGATCGGAGAAACTGCAAAACCTGTAATATGTCATATAAACAGTTAAGGAGTGGATCAAAGGTCGTTTCCACTTGGTGTAGTAAGGCTCTGTACTGTTGGCAAAACTAATACAGTAAAACTTCAATGACTCGAACACTGATGGCTCGTTCACCATAGCTGATTCAAACTCGTTTTTTTCAATCCTTAGAAAATTCTTCCGATGGACCACGAATACAAATATTTAAAGATATTTTAGTAAATTTTCATATTTTATCGTGACACTGAATGTTGAGTGTACTCATCAGAATCGCCTCATCGAGGCGATTCTAATGACTACACTCAACAAACAATTATTATATAGGCGATCGAAGAGGCATCCTTAAATGATCTCAATTTGCATCCTGACCTGTCGCTATGAATAAGCCTCAGTGACTCCAACTACCCATATCTAGAGGAAACTGCTATGGTCCCAAAGATGTTCGAACCATTGAAATTCGACTGCACAAGTACTGCATCTACTAAACACTGAATAGCACATGTTTCAGACCAACTTGTACACATGCGGTGGCATTATGTCATTTTGTAGCTTTTGTTTATCTCTGATTGATTTTTATTGTACAGAGACTCTGTTAATAATATACTATAAGTAAACCTAAAAAGGACATTGAAACACTTTCAGGGGAAGCAAAATTGTTTTGTCCGCTTTTGTGAAGTGATCTATTCTAAAAGGAAGGAATGAAGAAATCCTCTGATAGCAAAATTATTTCAATTCAGTAAGAATTCCTTTTCAGAAGAGGATTGCTTTACAGAAGAGACAACATGAATTTAGTAGAGAAAAAGGCCAGGCCCCAATAACAAAAAACGTAGCATACCAATGACATAAACAAACCAAGACAGACCGAACGCAATCCATAAACCAAAGAAAAGCAAGGTAACCAGATCTCTGCGCGCAGTCATATTAATAGTCTCCCTTGTCAAAAAAAATAGCAGAAAATGTACCATGTCTATTAATTCACTTAAAGACAGAGTATTAAATGAATTATAAGAGCTAGAATCACTGTGTTATTTCCTATTAAGGGCTATGCTATGGTTTCTCTGGAAGAGCAAAAGCAATATTAACAGGCTTATTTCCTGTATAATAATGTTCTATGAATGGTGCTTTGCTTTTTGACCGTGGAATTTCCCGAGTATCTTCACTTATACGTTTGTATGGATTGTGTAATATAAACTCTAAAGTATTTACACGTTTTAGTGCAACTCGGTGATACTGTCTATACGAATATATCTATATCATACAATCGCCTTTTACACATTTTTCGCTTAGATACTTTTTTAGACACTTAATGTATTAATTTATCTAGAAAATACTACACTCACGCAGAACAGCGTTCCTGAGGCACTGAAAGAAGAAGAGGTGTAAAACAAGCAATGACAAAACAAATGCCACATATAAAATCCACCGACCACGAATAAAGACGAACTGTAAGAGATAAACCGCCTTGCTCTTGCAGTAACTGTTCTTTTCACAATTTTTTTCTAATTAATCCGAAGAATCAGCATTGACACCAATCGTTCTAAATTTATAAACGAAGACGCCATTAAATGTTCAGAAAGACCTTTCCGCATAAGACGCAGACGAAACATATGTTTGCAATTTGAAGCTGAATCAAAATTAAGGACAATATTTTGTGCGAATAAAACTAGTATACCCAGTCAGCATTCTACGTAAATCTATATCGGGCCGTCATCGGCCCGTCAGGGTAGCTGACGGGCCGATGACGGCCCGATGTAGTTTTACGTAGAATGCTAGCTGGGTAGGCACCTAGTTTATTAGATTTGTCATTAAACTTTACAAATAAACTGGGGGTACTCCGACGGGGACTAATTGTGCTTCACGTTTTGCGGATTTGTTGCATTTTGTTATGAGAAAGTATTCTAGTTATCTCAAAATGAAATCAAGCTGATATTAATGAAGCTTCAAATTATACTTTTAGAGTCCTAGATGACCGGTTTAATATTGATAACATTTATTTTTAACAGAAGATTAATCAAATCTATCTAATCGAATAATAAAGCTAGTACGTCTTGGGATTGGAATTTATCGATATCAAATGGTATTATTTTTGAAAAAAAAAAACGACACGAGTGATAATTTTGATTTCGTCATTGTTAATTTCCTTTATTTTCCTTAGTCATGTCTAAAGGACATAAATGCAAATTTCCTACCCATATCGACTTCAGCAAATGTCGGAAAGAAATTGCTAACGTATTATATGAATTCGGTATGAAGTTTAATGCTTCAAATGATTTGAAATTAAACGTTTTCAAAATGTAGATCAACGCTTTTTGTTTTCAAATTTAAATATTTTACCACCAAAACCAAAATTTTCTTTTCACAACCTATAAAACAAGAGGACCATGATGGTCCTATATCGTTCACCTGAGCAAACAGATTTGCATATTTTCTGTTGAAGTTTCAGCCAAGTTCACTGCTCTAGGATTTTTGTATAAATTTTATAGCTTTCTATATAGATATATAGGGAAAATAAGCCCCGCACCCCTGGCGGCCATGTTTTTGACGAATCCAAATGGCTTGAACAATCTTGGTAGAGGATCACCAAAGGAACATTTCTGTAAAATTATATTGAAATCGGTCCAGTGGTTTCTGACAAGAAGATTTTTAAAGTTTTCCATATAAATATATGGGGAAAATAAGCACTGCCCCCTGGTGGCCATGTTTTTTGACGAATTCAAATTGCTTGAACAATCTTGGTAGAGGATCACCGAAGAAACATTTCTGCAAAATCATATTGAAATCGGTCCAGTGGTTTCTGAAAAGAAGATTTTTAAAGTTTTCTATATAGATATATAGGGAAAATATGCCCCGCCCCTGGCGGCCATATTTTTTTTACTAATCCAAATGGCATGAACAATCTTGGTAGAGAATCACCAAAGGAACTTTTCTGCAAAATTATATTGAAATCGGTCCATTGGTTTCTGACAAAAAGATATTTTAAATTTTTAGTTAAAAAATCTATTTTTAGCTCCTGTGACCTAGATATGCAACTGACCGGAACCATTTGAAAAACTTTGAAAGAGGATCAACCAAGGATCATTCCTGTGAAGTTTGGTCAAAATCCAATCAGTGGTTTAGGAGGAGATGTTGTTTAAAGATTGTGGACGGACGGACGGACATACGGACGACGACGACACCGCCGCCGCCGACGACGACGGACGGTGCGTGATCACAAAAGCTCACCTTGAGCCTTCAGCTCAGCTGAGCTAAAAAGGTATCCAAGCCTTAACAGGAGATTCGTTTGGCGTTAGCGGACAAAGACGCAAATAATGTTGTTGTTCGACGATTCCGTAATGAGCCGCAACATGAGAAACTGTACCGTCTGACATGTGCATCCAAAAAAGACTAAAACCAGCTCAGTCTGATCAGAGTCTTCGTTGTCTGCATGAAGAAACTGCACCTTTGGCTATCCAAAATGCGCCCAGTAAAGATTCTGATCCAACTGAGCGAATATACAGGCTGATCTGAATCTTCGCTGGACGCACATGTCTGAATGTACATTTTCTGACGTTGCGTCTCATTATATTAATACGTAGGAAAAAAAAAAAGGTAAGAGAAAAGTCCAGGGAGTGCCACAATCACAAACCACAGCCCTTCCCAGACACCATGAGGAAAAGGAAACCGACAAATCCAAACAAGCACAGACCGAACAAACGCACGAAAAGCACTAAGATTAGCTCTCTCTTCCCCAAGCGAGGTAATCGCAATACTAAAAGGACGGAAAAATACAAGACAAAATAACACACGGAAAGACATACAAGAAATCGCCTCGTAGAATAAACCACAAGGCAACAAAGAGTAAGACTAACACCGGGACCACTGCCTTAGAACGGTCGGTAGAGCAAACCACCGAGGGGTTTAAAGCACTTCTACAGCTAGCTAACTTCGCCCTGGGTCCCGATGTTACTCTTATTACAGAAACACATAAAAATTCGGTTCGCATAAAGGCTCCCAATTCAGCCAATGCATCAAAGCGAAACATAAAAATCAAATTAATCACTATAATAAACAAAGACGAGTACTCATGGCTAATTCTACTGTATGCCAGAGTAAATGAAAACCAATAGTTGAACCACGGCGGGCCAAGCCAAAGACATATCATCCAGCCCCAACTTGGCATCACGAAACCTTACATTATTGCATCCGTGCATTAACCGGCTAAAAGCCGTATATTAACAAGGCAATTCACGCGCTGTTAATACACGGCTACGCAAAAAAAAGGTAAGAGAAAAGTCCAGGGAGTGCCACAATCACAAACCGCAGCCCTTCCCAGACACCAAGAAGAAGAGGAAACCGACAATTCCAAACAAGCACAAATCGAACAAAAGTACGAAAAGCACTATAATTAGCTCTCTCTTCCCCAAGCGAGGTAATCGCAATATGTATGCCCGAGTAAATGAGAACCAATAGTTGAACCACGGCGGGCCAAGCCAAAGACATATCGTCTGCCGCATAATATCCAGGCTATTTCCCTTTTCTGGGTGGCAATGTCCCCGGCGTACCTCATTTGGGGTATACATATTTCAACTTATAAAGATTCGCTAGAGCTTCTTCAAATCTTAATGACTTTAACTACCGTAATAAAGCCCTTACTTTCAAACTTCTTAGGCAGGGCTATCGTTATTTTAAACTTCGTAAGGCGTTTTCGAAATTTTATCGCAGACACAGTGCCTTGTTAGAAAAATATAGCGTCTATCTGAAAACACTTCTTCAACAAGGTATATCGGAACCCGAATTTTACGGTGACTTAGTGTATAGATTTAGAACAACTGTAGGTAAATCTAATTTTCGGAGCAAATCAGAAAACTTATTAACCGTTATAAAAGAACTGGCTATAGCATGGTTATTATGCGGCAGACTGCATGCTTAGTTGTCAACCCAATCATTGTTGATGGCTATGCTTCACTCTTTAATTGCACGACGGCGGTTCGGGCCTCAGACTCAATGACGGCCTCTTTGCAAAACTTTAACCAGTGGGTTTCATTTACTCTGGCATACAGTAGAATTAGTCATGAGTACTCTTCTTTGTTTATTATAGTGATTAATTTAATTTTTATGTTTTCGCTTTGATGCATTGAGTTTGGAGCCTTTATGCGAACCGAATTTTTATGTATTTCTGTTTTAAGAGTAGCATCGGGACCCAGGGTGAAGTTAGTTAGCTGTAAAAGTGCTTTAAACCCCCCTCCCCCGGTGGTTTATTCTACCGGCCGTTCTAAGGCGGTGGTCCCGGTGTTAGTCTTACTCTTTGTTGCTTTATGGTTTATTCTATGAGGCGATTTGTTGTATGTCTTTCCGTGTGCCATTTTGTTCTTGTGTTTTTTAGTATTGCGATTACTTCGCCTGGGGAAGAGAGAGCTAATCTTAGTGCTTTTTGTACGTTTGTTCGGTTTGTGCTTGTTTAGATTTGTCGGTTTCCTCTTCCTCTTGGGGTCTGGGATGAGCTGCGGTTTGTGATTGTGGCACTCCCTTGACTTTTCTCTTACCTTTTGTGATTGTGGCACTCCCTGGACTTTTCTCTTACCTTTATTGAAATTAATCCCGCAGTTAATGACCACTCTGCAACATACATTTTAGTAGATTTAAGCTATAAGCACAAACAATCTTTTAATCGGAAAGTATTTTTTAAAAATATGGGGACTATGACCGTTTAAATTATTTAATTTCCAACAATGACTTGAATTTTATTAACGAATTAAATGTAGATTTTTCCTGTGAGCAGTTCACATCAAAATTAATGGAGCTAGTCCATGAATGTGTTCCGAATAAAATTGTGCATATCCGTCCAAATGGTAAACCTTGGTATGATTCTACCATACGTTCATATACAAGAAAACGCGACCAATTAAAATGGAAAGGAGTTAGAACAACCCGAACAGAAGATTGGGGCAAGTATGAAAACATGTGTAATAAAGTTAACAATTTGAATTTGAAAAAGTACGCAAAAAAAAGATTTTTTAATAATATTGAAAACACTCTTATTGAAACTTCTTATCTCAATCCAAAAGCTTATTGGCAACTTTTAAGACATTTTATAAAAACTTACAAGAAGTTATACCCCCATTAAAGTCTATCAAAGAAAATGGTGAAGTAACGCTTGCTTTCTCCGACGTTGAAAAAGCTAACTTACTTAACCGACTATTTTGCATCCATTTCTACGCTGAATGAAGTGATCGCTACTTTGCCTACTTTTAGTCTAAACACACATAATAGTTTAAATAATATGCAAATATAGGAATCAGAAATCATAGATGTTATAAAAGCGTTAATTCCCAGCTAACACACAACGTTACTGTAACGTTACCTATAGGTTCCAGACAGGTTTTGTTGGACCTAACATTGCGAGAATCTTACTAGAACGTTCTTTATAGGTTGAATTTAGGGTTAGTCGGAACTATCATAGTGAAAACGTAGTTAGAACTTTCAGAACTGACATTTTGCAGACAATCATATAAGCTTTTATAACTATATGTAGGCTTTATTTCGGTTGTAACCATTCAGTTATATATAGTATATTGGAACCGAATGACCGAGATTGGAGTTTAAACCAATTTCATGTGGTGACAGACAACAATTATAATTATTCTGCAAAAATTATTCAGCGTAAAACTTTTCATTATACATGGAAATAAATAAATAGTATTCAAATGGAATTTAACTTCCCAACTTTCGATTGAAATTTTGATTTTTGTGATGGTAAACGTTTTCGTCTTGTACTACGTTTTCGAGACGTTCCAAGAACGTGCGACCCGTATCAGTTGCATCTCTCAATTTATATAGTTTCGTATTTTCGTTGGCTTCGTTTTCTATCGTATTTATTTAAATATTGCAATATTTTCTTGTGAACCAGCACCAACAGGTCTTTTATGATAGTAATCACATAAAAGTGATCGGTTCTGACGTGCATGTATCGTTAAGTTCGAAACTAAGCAAGATAATAATTTCCTTTGTTTCGCTCTAAATATTACCGCGAAAATCAACCACGCCTGAACAAAGAAGAAAGTTAGGTGTGTACATGTTCTTTTCAGTCTTACGTTTAGTTAAACCACGTATACATTTTCCAATATTCCTTGCATTGAAAAAAACATGTTCGATCGCTATTATTCCATAAAAACTGAAAACATTTGCTACATTTCGCGTTATAGTTTAGTTTAATCATATTTTAATGCCAAAGAGTTGCGGTCATGGTACCAAAGCCGTAATTCAAAATCATAAATCCATAAACGAATGACGAATCAGAATGTTCAGACCCCAGAACAAAGGGTGTAATCAGGCGTCCGCGGATAGTAAGCATTACTTGGTAAGCAAGCTTCGCCCACCATGCCCATGGGCCTGAACGAAGGAAATATCGGTAGAAGCGTATGTCCGGGATTTGGGAAGTCTACTTATGGCGCGTCACTGGCAAAAACATCAGAAACAATTCTGGAAACTGCCACATTGTAGGGATTGACTAGATCATGATGTCTCCCATAGAACTTCTTAAGTGTTGCTACCAGTTTGGTTTTTTGATACCCCTGGCTCAACAACTTTTGAGTGAGCACTTTCCCACGCTCCATGAAGTCCTGATAATTTGAACAGGTTCTGGCATAACGGATTAACTGTGAAACGTAAACGCCGTATGCTGGTGCAGAAGGGATATTACTGCTCAGGAAAGGAAAGTTAACGATGGGAAAATTGAAGTCATCCCGTTTGTCGTAAAGCCTAGTAGTAAGCTTTCCATTGTCGATGTAGAGATAACAATCCAAGTATGAGGAGGAGGCTGAAGTCTCCGTTGTTTCCTTTATTTCAAGTTCACGTGGGTAGATGAATTCTAAATACTCATTTTGTGTTTTTCAGAGACAATACATCATCTATATATCTGTAGGTGAAATTGAATTGTTGTGCGAGGTGTTTCTTGCCTGCTTGGAGGAGACTTTGTACAAACTCCGCCTCATACGAGTATAAAAACAAGTCGGCAAGTAACGGTGCACAATTAGTACCCATCGGTATGCCGATTGTTTGTTGAAATATCCGACCGCCGAACTCCACAAAAATATTGTCGATTAGATATTCCAGCATCTTAATGACATCTGCATCTGATTATTTTTGTGGTGCATCAGAGTGACCCCGAATGAAGTATGTGTCTTTGTAGCCAATGACAACATACTGAAATCGACGGTTACCATTCTTGTGGAAGAAACACTGGTTGATAATTGCCTTTAACTTGTTTTTCAATTTATCATGAGGAATAGTAGTGTAAAGAGTAGAGAAATCGAAAGATTTTATACTGTTGACGGAATGAAGAGATTGTGCCGTTAGGTTTTCTAAGAGCTCTTTGGAGTTTTTCAGGATCCACATCAGATTAACACCACTTCTGGCATATGCAGTGTCACAATACTTCTGAAGGCCTTCTTTAACTGCGGTTAGTATTCGTGTTAGAATCTGAGAAAGAGGCTTGGTTGAGCACTTAGCTGAACCCGCAATATATCTCTGCATGTACGGATTCTTGTGAAGTTTAGGAATCCAGTACAGTTTGGGAAGGTCAATATCTTCCTCTGGGAGGGAAATTCCAAATGTCAGCATCACCGAATGGTGGTTTTGTAGAATTTCTTCCTTGGACATAGCAGTAAGATTATATGTAGGGTTTCCGGTCATGGTACTCATACCAAGCTCTTCCATTAAGCAGTTTATATAGTGTGTTTTGCAAACAAACACAATGTTGTTAGATGCCTTGTCGGCTGGAACAACGACAAACTTCTCATGGATTTCAGCTAACTCAGCAGCAACATCTTGATCGTCAAACACCGATTCATGTCGGCGAGACATGGTTCTGCTGAGTACTGAGACACGTCTGTTTACCAAGGACATTACCGATTTAACCGTTTCAGACAGTGTGTCAACTTCTACGTCCTCTTTCTTGGCCCAGCGTCGTGCATACTCTTCAACAGAATCCAATATTAATTTAGAATTCTGTTTCCAAGTAAAAGACCTGGGTTCCCTATATTTAGGGCCTTTGGAAAGAATGTCCCTGAGTTTGCTAATCCTGACTATATTGAGGTCACCTGTTATGACGTGACCGGCTGGAATATAACAGAACTCCGATGCTTTACAGGAACACTCTGAGGGGTTTCGAGTAATGTTCTCAGTATTTAGCTCTTGTAGCACGTTTTTGTAATTGAAAATTTTAGGTGCAATGGGAGACGAATAACTGTAGGAGATGATAGGTGGGCTCTGGTTTTTGAAGTAAGCTGGTATGGTTGAAGTCACTTTCTTATGGTTCAGGATATTGCTAATGTTAACGGCGTCAAGACCCTTGTTTCTGAAGTCAAGTTTCAGAAAATCACGAGTGGGAGTCTCTTCTGGAGAAACTGTTTGAACAGGCTTGTACAACCTAAACTTAGCAACATCCAAAATGATAGCAACCAGCTTATATTCCGGAGAATTTTGAACATATGTTTTTGTATCTACCACTTCCTTCTGCAAAGAGCGAAGTTTAGTTACCGGCAGCTGATACAGCTTGGTACGAATATGATGAAGTCATAATGGCTACTGTACATATGGAAGGAGAGTGTCAAATGCGACATCAGCATGAAAATTAGGACGATTGTAGTGCCGATGTCCATGACTTCTCTTACGTCTTTGAGAGCTGCCAAAGAGCCTCATCACATTGACCAAACTGCATCTTGGGCTGGTAAGATTCCCTACAGAATCTATTTTGTCATTGCAACCATATGGTGCTGCAGTGCCTAATTCTCTGATCCAGAATTCCTCACGCTGTCTACGAAGTGGCGTGCTCAGGCTGGGATTGTTAGTAGGGTGGTATATTTTTTCTAGTATTCTTACTTTGAAGGACAAAATAGAATGATCTGGTAGATTGAAATGTTGATAAAGCAACTGATTACTCCCATGATTTATTTCATATCTATGACCAGACATTCTATTGCGTAGTTGTCCTTTCGTCTCACCAACGTATATCAATCCACAGAGCGAACACTCCACACCATAGACAACATAAGAGGACTTACAATTGAGATCATCCCAGCTCCGTGTATGGTATGTTTTATTAGTGAGTCCACTCGTAAACCGAGTTTCTTTGATCAAAATTGTACAGGTTTTACAATTTTTTGAATCGCATGATGTTATACTGCAGTGTGGCTCACTGTCATCAAATTCCAAAATGTTACGTAGTTTAACACTACAGTTTTTGATCTGTTTATAAACATCACCATCCCGGTACCATAGGGATCTGTCATCAGATTGCAAGTATGTCATTTTATGTACATCTTTCAAAAGTATTCTAGGGGCACCTGTTTGGGCTGCAGATCCCGTGCCCTTGGAACCTGCAGGAATTGTATGCACGGGCTGACTTGTCGCGGAAGAAACCTGTGTTAATCGGGACCTTTTTATAGTGGGCGACGTCCCAGCCACTATCTTATCTGAGTTTATATGTGCGACCATGTTAATAATACTAGGTTGACGGTGCCCTCGGGGACGGACGGACCGTCCACCAGACAGAGACACCAGCCTAGTGGTAAAAAGTAGTTGCGGTCATGGTACCAAAGCCGTAATTCAAAATCAAATAATCATATAGCAAGTGGGTTGGACCACATTAGACATTAATCACAACATTAGACAAGGTCCACCCCAGAACAAAATATAACATACAAAGTTTATGCCATTGAGTAAATTTTATTATGTAGACACTAGAACTCAGACCAGATGTCAGTACAGAAAGAAGAAAGAAGATAAAATTATATAAGATCAAACAACATACAGCGTCTGGAGAGTCCGAGTTCGCGTGTTTTACATGCAGACAAAACTAATTTATAATCAACAAATATTGAATGATCGCAAGTAGAGCTAAAGAAAGAATAAAATAAATAGAAAAAAAAAAGAACAAAGGAGTATAATGATAGGAAAATTAGTTCTATGTGAATCTAGTTTCTAGAATGAAAATGAAACTAAAGAGGATGAGTAATGAGTGGGAGTCACCAAACCAAGCTTCGATAATTTTTGATAAATCTAACAGGCTACTTACATGTTTACAATATTTAAATTTAGTTTTCCGTTTATCAAAATAAATTTTTTTCTAAAATAAAATGTTGGACGTGTGAAAAAAGTCCAACGTTGTCGTCGTCAGAGAGATCAGGAGGACCGTGTAGGAGAAGAATACCGACAGGCTGAAATTTACAGATGGCCTGGAATAACTAGTCCGTTGCTGTGTGAGTCTATTACAGAAGAAAAAGTAGTGTTCAGCATCCTCACTCTCAAAACCACAGTCACATGCAGCCGTTGGTTTAAGATGATTATTGAATAAGTCTTCATTTAGATTGCTCTAACCTTCGGCCTTGGTTTTCAACACCTCCCACGGGACCTGGCGAATCTTAATGCATGAAAAACATGTTTGATCCCTATATTCAGACACCAAGCAATGTGTCGTCATTGATAGATGGGCATATGCTGCCAAGTTTGCAGTTAATATTAAAAGAGAAGCATGACAGGCTTTCAACACCTAACTGGTTACGAAAGCTACATTATAGCATAAAGCACGTCTTATTGCGAATTCTAGTTCATGCACTACGAATGGGCTTTCTCAATTATTAACTTCTTGCCTCCAGCGTGCACAAAAAACTCGAGTAAAATTTATTTTGGCCATTTAGGAACTCCACTGGGAATCTGGATAAAATGAGATTTAGATGTTTTGGAGCTTTGAGTTTCGACATTTCTTTTTCTGGACTTTGAAGTTCCTTGGCACAAAAAAAAAAACTGATTAAGGATAAACGTCTAATAGAAAGATCTGTCAAACAAGAAATTTTTTGCACATGGCTGTTAATGAAAAACAGACATATCTCAATTCAGATGATTAAAATTATTACAGTTTAAAGCCCTGCCAAAAGCTTTGTGATAACACTTCATACATTTGATTAGAATTGTTTATTGTCAGTAATGACAGACAGACGATATATATAATTGTGCACCACTTGTTTTTGATCTGTTTCGGTTTTTGTTACAAGGAAAACTTCTCTGCAGAAATCCGCCTCATTTCGGTATCACGACCCTGAGACGTATATATCTTGGTTAAGTTTAGCTCTTTTATTTCTGAGTGTTGGTGAACTCTTCTACTTTGAATCTGATAGAACCATTCAAACAGGATTGCCAGAGTAAATGAAAACCAATAGTTGAACCATGGCGGGCCATTTAAAATGTAATTTTATTAATTTTTTTGTGCAGATGTAGATTTTGTTTTATTTTTAAGAAGTTTGCTTGTGGGTTTCTTTGGCTTGACCAGCCGAGGTTCAGCTATTGGTTTTCATTTACTCTGGCATACAGTGGAATTAGCCATGAGTACTCGTCTTTGTTTATCATTGTGATTATTTTTTTATGTTTTCGCTTTGGTACATTGACTGAGTTGGGAGCCTTAATTGTTAAAGTGTTTTAACCCCACACCCCGATGGTTTATTCTACTGACAGTTCTAAGGTGGTGGTCTCGACGTGAGTCTTACTCTTGATTGCTTTGTGGTTTATTTTACGTGGGAATTTACATTGTGTTATTTTGTTCTTGTGTTTTTCAGTCCTTTTAGCATTGCGATTACCTCGCTTGGGGAAGAGAGAGCTAATCGATTTGCGCTTTTTTGGTTTTGTCTATTTCCTCTTCCTTTTGGTGTCTGGGAAGGGTTGCGGTTTGTGATTGTGGCACTCCCTGGACTTTTTTTATTCTACGGGGCGATTTGTTTGTCTTACCTTGTGTTAATTTGTTCTTATGCTTTCAGTCCTTTTAGCATTGTGATTACCTTGTTTGGGCAAGAGAGAGAGAGAGAGAGAGAGAGAGAGAGAGAGAGAGAGAGAGAGAGAGAGAGCTAATCTTAGTGCTTTTCGTACGTTTGTTCGATTTGCGCTTGTTTGGTTTTGTCTGTTTCCTCTTCCTCTCTGGACTTTTTTTATTCTACGGGTCGATTTGTTTTATGTCTTACCATGTGTTATTTTGTTCTTATGCTTTCAGTCCTTTTAGCATTGTGATTACCTCGTTTGGGGAAGAGAGAGAGAGAGAGAGAGAGAGAGAGAGAGAGAGAGAGAGAGAGAGCTAATCTTAGTGCTTTTCGTACGTTTGTTCGATTTGCGCTTGTTTGGTTTTGTGTGTTTCCTCTTCCTCTTGGTGTCTGGGTAGGGCTGCGATTTGTGATTGTGGCACTCCCTGGACTTTTCTCTTATCTTTTTTTTAGAAGAAACGCCAGCTAGTCACATGGCTTTGTTTGAAGTTACTTTCAGGATTGATATGAACAAACATGAAAAATGGTATACCATATGGTATGTGCTTTCGTCGAAGACTCGGCTAAGCCTGCACGTCCGTTATTCGTGTGCTAATGAGGTGTTTGCTAAGCGGATGCGCAGGTTTATCACTATATCTCGTGTTCCAGCCAGTCAAGGTGAATAGATACGCTTGGTAGATCTTAAACAATTTTGTTCACAACCGAGACTTTCTGTGATTTCCAGCATTCGGGATACTTCTAAAATTTGATCTACCCTAAAAGAAAACAATATGTCTCCTAAGGCGAAGGATTATTTTCTGTTAGAGTAGACTCTTTTTCAGAAGGAACGCAAATAAGTTCTGAGGAGAGTTTTTACTCTGAATGTGTACCAATTCCTCTTATGTTTCTAACTGTTTCACTGCGTAAATTTGCTATCGTTGTAAACCATGACCCGGTTCTACACTTAAGGGTTCCCTTAAGCACAATAAGGAAAATGTATTTTGATAAAAAATGCATTTACCCTTATCAGACTTACATTTTACCCTGCTCATTTAGTGTGAAAACGACTTGAATCTCTCCTGGATTTATAAAATTTAATATTATAAGTAGTTGCGGTCATGGTACCAAAGCCGTAATCCAAAATCATAAATCCATAAACGAATTTACCCTGCTCATTTAGTGTGAAAACGACTTGAATCTCTCCTGGATTTATAAAATTTAATATTATAAGTAGTTGCGGTCATGGTACCAAAGCCGTAATCCAAAATCATAAATCCATAAACGAATGACGAATCAGAATGTTCAGACCAACAGACATGGACCCTAGAACAAAAGGGTGTAATCAGGCGTCCGCGGATAGTAAGCATTACTTGGTAAGCAAGCTTCGCCCACCATGCCCATGGGCCTGAACGAAGGAAATATCGGTAGAAGCGTTTGTCCGGGATTTGGGAAGTCTACTTATGGAGCGTCACTGGCAAAAACATCAGAAACAATTCTGGAAACTGCCACATTGTAGGGATTGACTAGATCATGATGTCTCCCATAGAACTTCTTAAGTGTTGCTACCAGTTTGGTTTTTTGATACCCCTGGCTCAACAACTTTTGAGTGAGCACTTTCCCACGCTCCATGAAGTCCTGATAATTTGAACAGGTCTGGCATAACGGATTAACTGTGAAACGTAAACGCCGTATGCTGGTGCAGAAGGGATATTACTGCTCAGGACAGGAAAGTTAACGATGGGAAAATTGAAGTCATCCCGTTTGTCGTAAAGCCTAGTAGTAAGCTTTCCATTGTCGATGTAGAGATAACAATCCAAGTATGAGGAGGAGGCTGAAGTCTCCGTTGTTTCCTTTATTTCAAGTTCACGTGGGTAGATGAATTCTAAATACTCTGCAAATTTTGTGTTTTTCAGAGACAATACATCATCTATATATCTGTAGGTGAAATTGAATTGTTGTGCGAGGTGTTTCTTGCCTGCTTGGAGGAGACTTTGTACAAACTCCGCCTCATACGAGTATAAAAACAAGTCGGCAAGTAACGGTGCACAATTAGTACCCATCGGTATGCCGATTGTTTGTTGAAATATCCGACCGCCGAACTCCACAAAAATATTGTCGATTAGATATTCCAGCATCTTAATGACATCTGCATCTGAGTATTTTTGTGGTGCATCAGAGTGATCCCGAATGAAGTATGTGTCTTTGTAGCCAATGACAACATACTGAAATCGACGGTTACCATTCTTGTGGAAGAAACACTGGTTGATAATTGCCTTTAATTTAGATTTCAATTTATCATGAGGAATAGTAGTGTAAAGAGTAGAGAAATCGAAAGATTTTATACTGTTGACGGAATGAAGAGATTGTGCCTTTAGGTTTTCTAAGAGCTCTTTGGAGTTTTTCAGGATCCACATCTGATTAACACCACTTCTGGCATATGCAGTGTCACAATACTTCTGAAGGCCTTCTTTAACTGCGGTTAGTATTCGTGTTAGAATCTGAGAAAGAGGCTTGGTTGAGCACTTAGCTGAACCCGCAATATATCTCTGCATATACGGATTCTTGTGAAGTTTAGGAATCCAGTACAGTTTGGGAAGGTCAATATCTTCCTCTGGGAGGGAAATTCCAAATGTCAGCATCACCGAATGGTGGTTTTGTAGAATTTCTTCCTTGGACATAGCAGTAAGATTATATGTAGGGTTTCCGGTCATGGTACTCATACCAAGCTCTTCCATTAAGCAGTTTATATAGTGTGTTTTGCAAACAAACACAATGTTGTTAGATGCCTTGTCGGCTGGAACAACGACAAACTTCTCATGGATTTCAGCTAACTCAGCAGCAACATCTTGATCGTCAAACACCGATTCATGTCGGCGAGACATGGTTCTGCTGAGTACTGAGACACGTCTGTTTACCAAGGACATTACCGATTTAACCGTTTCAGACAGTGTGTCAACTTCTACGTCCTCTTTCTTGGCCCAGCGTCGTGCATACTCTTCAACAGAATCCAATATTAATTTAGAATTCTGTTTCCAAGTAAAAGACCTGGGTTCCCTATATTTAGGGCCTTTGGAAAGAATGTCCCTGAGTTTGCTAATCCTGACTATATTGAGGTCACCTGTTATGACGTGACCGGCTGGAATATAACAGAACTCCGATGCTTTACAGGAACACTCTGAGGGGTTTCGAGTAATGTTCTCAGTATTTAGCTCTTGTAGCACGTTTTTGTAATTGAAAATTTTAGGTGCAATGGGAGACGAATAACTGTAGGAGATGATAGGTGGGCTCTGGTTTTTGAAGTAAGCTGGTATGGTTGAAGTCACTTTCTTATGGTTCAGGATATTGCTAATGTTAACGGCGTCAAGACCCTTGTTTCTGAAGTCAAGTTTCAGAAAATCACGAGTGGGAGTCTCTTCTGGAGAAACTGTTTGAACAGGCTTGTACAACCTAAACTTAGCAACATCCAAAATGATAGCAACCAGCTTATATTCCGGAGAATTTTGAACATATGTTTTTGTATCCACCACTTCCTTCTGCAAAGAGCGAAGTTTAGTTACCGGCAGCTGATACAGCTTGGTACGAATATGATGAAGTCCTAATGGCTGCTGTACATATGGAAGGAGAGTGTCAAATGCGACATCAGCATGAAAATTAGGACGATTGTAGTGCCGATGTCCATGACTTCTCTTACGTCTTTGAGAGCTGCCAAAGAGCCTCATCACATTGACCAAACTGCATCTTGGGCTGGTAAGATTCCCTACAGAATCTATTTTGTCATTGCAACCATATGGTATTGCAGTGCCTCATTCTCTGATCCAGAATTCCTCACGCTGTCTACGAAGTGGCGTGCTCAGGCTGGGATTGTTAGTAGGGTGGTATATTTTTTCTAGTATTCTTACTTTGAAGGACAAAATAGAATGATCTGGTAGATTGAAATGTTGATAAAGCAACTGATTACTCCCATGATTTATTTCATATCTATGACCAGACATTCTATTGCGTAGTTGTCCTTTCGTCTCACCAACGTATATCAATCCACAGAGCGAACACTCCACACCATAGACAACATAAGAGGACTTACAATTGAGATCATCCCAGCTCCGTGTATGGTATGTTTTAGTAGTGAGTCCACTCGTAAACTGAGTTTCTTTGATCAAAATTGTACAGGTTTTACAATTTTTTGAATTGCATGATGTTATACTGCAGTGTGGCTCACTGTCATCAAATTCCAAAATGTTACGTAGTTTAACACTACAGTTTTTGATCTGTGTATAAACATCACCATCCCGGTACCATAGGGATTTGTCATCAGATTGCAAGTATGTCATTTTATGTACATCTTTCAAAAGTATTCTAGGGGCACCTGTTTGGGCTGCAGATCCCGTGCCCTTGGAACCTGCAGGAATTGTATGCACGGGCTGACTTGTCGCGGAAGAAACCTGTGTTAATCGGGACCTTTTTATAGTGGGCGACGTCCCAGCCACTATCTTATCTGAGTTTATATGTGCGACCATGTTAATAATACTAGGTTGACGGTACCCTCGGGGACGGACGGACCGTCCACCAGGCAGAGACACCAGCCTAGTGGTAAGAAGTAGTTGCGGTCATGGTACCAAAGCCGTAATCCAAAATCATAAATCCATAAACGAATGACGAATCAGAATGTTCAGACCAACAGACATGGACACCAGAACAAAAGGGTGTAATCAGGCGTCCGCGGATAGTAAGCATTACTTGGTAAGCAAGCTTCGCCCACCATGCCCATGGGCCTGAACGAAGGAAATATCGGTAGAAGCGTTTGTCCGGGATTTGGGAAGTCTACTTATGGCGCGTCACTGGCAAAAACATCAGAAACAATTCTGGAAACTGCCACATTGTAGGGATTGACTAGATCATGATGTCTCCCATAGAACTTCTTAAGTGTTGCTACCAGTTTGGTTTTTTGATATCCCTGGCTCAACAACTTTTGAGTGAGCACTTTCCCACGCTCCATGAAGTCCTGATAATTTGAACAGGTTCTGGCATAACGGATTAACTGTGAAACGTAAACGCCGTATGCTGGTGCAGAAGGGATATTACTGCTCAGGACAGGAAAGTTAACGATGGGAAAATTGAAGTCATCCCGTTTGTCGTAAAGCCTAGTAGTAAGCTTTCCATTGTCGATGTAGAGATAACAATCCAAGTATGAGGAGGAGGCTGAAGTCTCCGTTGTTTCCTTTATTTCAAGTTCACGTGGGTAGATGAATTCTAAATACTCTGCAAATTTTGTGTTTTTCAGAGACAATACATCATCTATATATCTGTAGGTGAAATTGAATTGTTGTGCGAGGTGTTTCTTGCCTGCTTGGAGGAGACTTTGTACAAACTCCGCCTCATACGAGTATAAAAACAAGTCGGCAAGTAACGGTGCACAATTAGTACCCATCGGTATGCCGATTGTTTGTTGAAATATCCGACCGCCGAACTCCACAAAAATATTGTCGATTAGATATTCCAGCATCTTAATGACATCTGCATCTGAGTATTTTTGTGGTGCATCAGAGTACTCCCGAATGAAGTATGTGTCTTTGTAGCCAATGACAACATACTGAAATCGACGGTTACCATTCTTGTGGAAGAAACACTGGTTGATAATTGCCTTTAATTTAGATTTCAATTTATCATGAGGAATAGTAGTGTAAAGAGTAGAGAAATCGAAAGATTTTATACTGTTGACGGAATGAAGAGATTGTGCCTTTAGGTTTTCTAAGAGCTCTTTGGAGTTTTTTAGGATCCACATCTGATTAACACCACTTCTGGCATATGCAGTGTCACAATACTTCTGAAGGCCTTCTTTAACTGCGGTTAGTATTCGTGTTAGAATCTGAGAAAGAGGCTTGGTTGAGCACTTAGCTGAACCCGCAATATATCTCTGCATATACGGATTCTTGTGAAGTTTAGGAATCCAGTACAGTTTGGGAAGGTCAATATCTTCCTCTGGGAGGGAAATTCCAAATGTCAGCATCACCGAATGGTGGTTTTGTAGAATTTCTTCCTTGGACATAGCAGTAAGATTATATGTAGGGTTTCCGGTCATGGTACTCATACCAAGCTCTTCCATTAAGCAGTTTATATAGTGTGTTTTGCAAACAAACACAATGTTGTTAGATGCCTTGTCGGCTGGAACAACGACAAACTTCTCATGGATTTCAGCTAACTCAGCAGCAACATCTTGATCGTCAAACACCGATTCATGTCGGCGAGACATGGTTCTGCTGAGTACTGAGACACGTCTGTTTACCAAGGACATTACCGATTTAACCCATTCAGACAGGGTGTCAACTTCTACTAAAACAAGAAGTGCCAATAAGCAGTACTTATTAAATACCCCGCACAAGGTAATGACATTCTTGTGGGTATTGTGGTTACTGAAAAAGAAATGTATTTAAATTCATATTTGCTTCAGATTGTATGGGATATGAAAAGCCAATATAAACAGATAGACAAACATATGAATAGACATAAATGGCTTAGGTGAAGTGGTAGTCATTGTGTCAAAAACGATTTTCCAGCAGCAAACTTCAGCATGCACATGTTCAATATGTCTTTAATGAATATGCAAAGTATCATAGTTTGTCAACAAATTTTTCAAGTCATATTGATTTCGATATGCAAGCACTATCTCAGATGCAATATCTCAGAGCATACAAAACTCAGTAGTCAAGAATTACCTAAAATTGCTTTGTGAAAAAAATTTTCATTTGACGAAAACACTTTTCTCAGCATCTTACTCCTCTTGAAAATGTTCAATGTCTCTGTAATGCGTATGAAAGTATCCAATTGCTTCATCAAATACTTTAAGATAAGTTGATTTCACCGTGTATGCACAATACAGTCATGGCAAAGCAATTTTTCAAGAAGAACAAAAGGAATCAACAGTAACGGAATGAACGCCTAGGCCCTTAGTTTTCATAACAGCAAATCTCATCAATATCAACGTTTATGCAAAATATGAAAACAATCCTTTAATCATTTAGCCAGATAAGAAACAGAAACCAAACTTGTTTTCATGAATAACAAAGACAAATAACTCTAAAGAATTCAACCCGTGGGCCCTTAATTTTCTTAAACAACAACATGCAAATCGAGAAAAAAATCTCTGAATTATTTAGCAAGATAAGAATAAAAACAACAACAACAACAAAAAAAACCAACAACAAAAATCAACAACAACAACAACAACAACAACAACAACAACAAAAACATTTTCAAGAATAAGTAAATGAAATAACTATAAGGGCATTAACGTATAGGCCCTTGTTAGGTCGGCTGTTTTCGAAGAAAACGACGAGGTATTGTCATAGCTCTGGCGTCGTCTGCGTCTGCGCCGTCGTCGTCGTGCAAAAACTTGGACATTTAGTAGTATCTCTGTCATTACTAAAGATATTTACTTGAAACTCGGACTAGTTGTTCATTATGAAAAGGGGAACTCATACCAATAGGGGAAGTAACCCACAAACTATGTTTGGCACAGTTATGCCCCTTTTTCGACTTAGAATATTTGCTGAAAAATGGTTTCACTGCGATTTCTCAAGAACTGATGGATGAATTCTGATCATATTTGGTATTTAGCGTAATTGGGAGGTCTCCATTGCAGAAAGGAATTCGGTGATCTTGACCTAATTTTCAAGGTCACCACGGAACTTTGATCATTCATAAAATGGGTGTCACTGCTATATCTCCAGAACCACTGGATAGATTCTGGTCATGTTTGGTATTTAGCATAATTAGGAGAGTTTCCATTGCAGAAAGGAATTCGGTTACCTTGACCTAATTTTTTTAGGTCAAACTACAACGGAGCGTTGGCACCCGCCTGCAGTGCTCTTGTTTTTCTCTGACAGCAACATATCATCAATACGAACGTTTTTGCAATATATGTAAAGATTCCTTTTATCATTTAGCAAGAATAAAATCAGGGACTAAAACGCCTTTTCAAGAATTACTGAGGAAAATAACTCTAAAGAAGTTAACCTCATAGGCCCTTAACAGCAACACCTTATCAATATAAACGAGTATGCAAAATATGAAAAAAATCCTGAAATTATTTAACAAGCAAGATAAGAAGCAGAAACCAAAACGCTTTATCAGGAATTACAAAGGGAAATAACTGCAAAGGAATTAACCCCTAGGTCTTTTTTTCTCTGCCTGCAACATCTTATCAATATAACTATTTATGTGATATATAAGAAATATTTCTTAAATTATTTAGCAAGGTTAAAAGCAGAAATCTTAAATGCTTTATCAAGAGTTACAAACTTAAGATAAATAATTCAAAAGGAAGTAATCCCTCAGCCCTTTTTGTCTCATCAATATTAATGTTCATGTAAATAAGTGAAAGCGTTTAGATTATTTACCAGGGCCCAGTTATTCAAAGCGTCGTTAGCTTAACGAGTTCGTTAAGGGTCATTTCGTTAACTGTTTTAGCGGATTCAATACACAATATTCTGATATTTTTTGCTGAAAAAATGTGAGTAGCTTTTGCACTGCAAAAGCTACTCACATTTTTTCAGCAAAAAAAATCAGCATATTTGCGTATCACTAGATGTAAATTTTAACAAATCGTTAACTAACGACGTCGTTAGCTTTGAACAACTGGGCCCAGGATAGAAACAGAAACTAAAACGCCTTGTCAAGAATTACAAAGGGAAATAACTCTAAAGGAATTAACCACTAAGCTCTTGTTTTTGTCTGGCATCAACACCTCATTAATATCAATGTTTATGCATACTATGAAAAGAAGTATGAGTTTTCTTAGCAAGATAAGAAGTAGAAGGGATGTAATTCTAAAGCAATTAATTGGACGGTTCTTGTTTTTGTCTAATAGTAACACCTTGTCAATCTTACCGTTTATGCAAAATATAAAAAAGATTCCTGAAATTGTTTAGCAAGATAATAAGCAGAAACTAAATCGCATTTTCAAGAATTACAAAGGGAAATAACTCTAAAGAAATTATCTCCTAAGACCTTGTTTTTGTTCCATCAGCAACACCTCATCAATATTAATGTTTATGCAAAATATGATAAACATCATTAAATTGTTTCGCTAGATAAGAATAAAAAAATTAAATGCTTTTTCAAGAATTACAAAGAAAACTAACTAAAGTATTTGACCCTAGGCTCTTATTTTTCTTTAACAGCAACATCTTATCAGTACCAACAATTTGCAAATTAAGAAACGAATCTCTCAATTATTTTGCAAGATAAGAAGCAAAAACCAAAAAAAAATTAAGAGAACAGTCCAGGGAGTGCCACAATCACCAACTACAGCCCTTCCCAGACACCAAGAGGAAGAGGAAACCGAAAAATCCAAAAAAGCATAAATCGAACAAACGTACGAAAAGCACTAAGATTAGCTCTCTCGTCCCCAAGCGAGGTAATCGCAATGCTGAAAGGGACTGAAAAACACAATAACACAACGACACAAGGTAAGACACAATAAAAATTGCCTCGTAGAACAAACAACAAAGCAAAAAAGAGTAAGACTAACACCGGGACCACCGCCTTAGAACGGTCAGTAGAGTGAAAATAGGTAAGAGAAAAGTCCAGGGAGTGCAAAATATCACAAACCGCAGCCCTTTGCAGACACTACGAGAAAGAGGAAACCGACAAATCCAAACAAACACAAATCAAACAAACGTACGAAAAAGCACTAAGATTAGCTCTCTCTTCCCCAAGCGAGGTAATCGCAATGCTAAAAGGACTGAAAAACACAAGAACAAAATGACACAATGTAAGACATAAAATAAATCACCTCGTAGAATAAATCACAAAGCAACAAAGAGTAAGATTAACACCGGGACCACCGTCTTAGAGTGAACCACCGGGAGCACTTTTACAGCAAGCCAACTTCATCATGGATCCCGATGCTACTCTTAATACAGAAATACAAAAAAAGTTCATTTCGCTTGAAGGCTCCTATCTCAGTCAATGCATCAAAGCAAAAACATATAAATCAAATTAATCACTATAATAAACAAAGACGAGTACTCATGGCTTATTCCTCTGTATGCCAGAATAAATGAAAACCAGTAGTTGAACAACGGCGGGCCTAGCCAAAGACTTATCGTCCCGAGTAGCATCGGGACCCAGGGTGAAGTTAGCTAGCTGTAAAAGTGCTTTAAACCCCCCGAGGTTTGCTCTACCGACCGTTCTAAGGCGGTGCTCCCGGTGTAAGTCTTACTCTTTGTTGCTTTATGGTTTATTCTACGAGGCGATTTGTTGTATGTCATTCCGTGTGTCATTTTGTTCTTGTGTTTTTCAGTCCTTTTAGCATTGCGATTACCTCGCTTGGGGAAGAGAGAGCTAATCTTAGTGCTTTTTCGTACGTTTGTTCGATTTGTGTTTGTTTGGATTTGTCGGTTTCCTCTTCCTCGTAGTGTCTGCAAAGGGCTGCGGTTTGTGATATTTTGCACTCCCTGGACTTTTCTCTTACCTATTTTCACTCTACTGACCGTTCTAAG
Source organism: Anodontia alba (assembly GCA_964016985.1). NCBI lineage: Eukaryota > Metazoa > Mollusca > Bivalvia > Lucinida > Lucinidae > Anodontia > Anodontia alba. The sequence goes on along the minus strand of OZ024825.1, from coordinate 117,710,928 downwards.
GCGGTGGTCCCGGTGTTAGTCTTACTCTTTTTTGCTTTGTTGTTTGTTCTACGAGGCAATTTTTATTGTGTCTTACCTTGTGTCGTTGTGTTATTGTGTTTTTCAGCGATAACTTCGCTTGGGGAAGAGAGAGCTAATCTTAGTGCTTTATATACGTTTGTTCGGTTTGTGCTTGTTTAGATTTGTCGGTTTCCTCTTCCTCTTGGGGTCTGGGAAGGGCTGCGGTTTGTGATTGTGGCACTCCCTGGACTTTTCTCTTACCTTTTTTTTCCTCCTATATTTGTATAATCTGCTATTTTGTCTGGTATGATCTGAATATTAGACGAAAATTTGCATATTGGTAAGAGTGCGCACGTTTGTGGGCCAAGCTCAATCCATAGTCTTAAAGTTGATGGGAAGTACGAAGTTTCATAAGAGCAAAATTTAGAAAATGATATTTCAAAATCACTCTTATTTCTCAGGTTATAAGTATGAATATCATTTACTCTATTTGGAAAGAAGTCAATGGGGTATGATGGAGCGTCACCATTAACGATTATGTATATTAAAATTAGTTTTCTTCGTTTCCTTCTGTCCGCCAAGATTTCCCAGCCAGTTTCATAGTAAAGAGAGTGCAAAGAAGCAAACACTAGTAGGCCTGTAACAATTCGTGCCGCATTAAGTTGTACCTGCTCTAAACGATTTGCGTCATTAATTGAATAGTCGTCCCATACTTCAGACCCATACTATAGCAAAGGTCTTATATAAGTACAATACAATTTATTAAGTGTACTTTGAGATAACTGATATTTTAATTTTCTTAAAGGCTCCATATTCCTCAAAAATAGGTATTTTTATCCAAGAAAGGTTTAATAGATTGATATACAGTATAAACACGATAAAAAATGTGGCATCTCACAGGCGGTAAATTTTTTTTAGCCTCTCGTTTTTGAACTGGATCAAAAATGAAATGATTTTTATCGTCTTTCTAAATTAATGTTGGGAACATTAATTCAGAGATACGATAAAAATCTTTTCATTTCAAGAAGACACACTACAATTTTATAGGCTGTCAGGTGCCACATTTCATGATTGTATTAATAATATATATATATATATATTATTAAACCTTTCTTGGAGAAAATAATGTCTATTATTGAGGAATATGGAGCTTTAATGTCGTTATTTAATATAGTTTTGATTTCTGCAAAAATAGACGATGAACAACTCAGGGAAGTGTCATTTGCCTATAGACGTGTTCAGTCTTCAGTCCTTTTAGCATTGCGATTACCTCGCTTGGGGAAGAGAGAGCTAATCTTATTGCTTTTCGTATATTTGATCGATTTTTGCTTGTTTGGATTTGTCGGTTTCCTCTCCCTCTTGATGACTGGGAAGGGCTGCGGTTTGTGATTGTGGCTCTCCCTGGACTTTTCTCTTACCTTTTTCCTCCTAATTTGTCTGCAATGTCCTGAATGTATAATAAAATAATAACGGACCAAGACCCGATCCTTCAGAAACTCCTGCATTTAATGGCACGTTAGACAGTACACGCCTTTTCAAGAATCACAAAGGGGAATAACCCTTAATTAAATAATCCTTAGGGCCTTATTTTTGTCTAACAGCAACACCACATCATTATCAAAATATGAAAACATTCCTGAAATTATTTAGCAAGATAAAAATCAGAACCAAAACACCTTTTGAAGAATTACAAAGGGAAATATCTCTAAAGGAATTGTCCCCTTAGCTATTGCTTTTGTCTATCAGCAACACCTCATCAATATGAATGTTTATGCAAACTATGTAACGATTCCTTGATAAGAAGCAGAAACTTCAATGCTTTTTTTAACCCCTAAGTATTTGTTTTGTCTAACAGTAACACCTCATCAATATCAACGTTTATGCAAAATATGAAAAGATTCCTGAAAATATTTAGCAAGCTAAGAAGCAGAAATCAAGACGCCTATTGAAGAATTACAAAGGCAGACAACTCTAAAGAAATTAATCCCTTAGACCTTGTTTTTGTCTAACAGCAACATCTCATCAATATCAACGTTTCAGTATGAAAAAATATCTTTAATATTTATCAAGATAAGAAGCAGAAACCAAAACACATTTTCAAAATTAACAAAAGGAATTATCTTTAAGAATTGACCCCTAAGGGTCCTGACTTTTGTCTAACAATAGGTTATTATTATCAATGCGGGTATGCATCATTGGTGTGTTTGTTTATTTCTGCTTTTGTGGCGTTTTTGTGTACACCCACTGAAGAGTAGGGTAGGGACAAGGGAGTTACTCCATTTTTGATCCACACTTCTTCTTGCTGTCTACAAGTAAAAACCGGGACTACCCGGAGCACCGAATAGAATAGAATGTATATCATTGGACAGAAGATCTTCTCCATTCACAAGCACTACTTTGGTACACCACACTTATGTAGATATTCTAAACGGTTAACATTGCAGCACTTTATCAAATGTTATGGGGTGTACCTTAATTTTGACAATTTTACTTTTAAAGTAGGTGGATATATTAGTACTGCTAAGCGCCATTTATAGCATTCCTGGGACAGCGTGATAAAACATTGATATTTTTTGGGCAAACCTAAAATGCAAAGTGAAATCAGCTGTATTTTTTTAAATTTGAGGGTTAGTCTTTTATAGGCTAAGGGGACGAAGTCTCATTTAGACTCTCAAATTAATCTTTATACATTATGGAATTTAGCAGATTTAGTCAAGATTTAGTCAAGATTTGCATGTAAAGAACTCAAGACTATTCTGTATTAATACTGTATGTTTTTATGAAGATCAAAGATAAAAAGATACGCTTAATAAGCGAATATATTATGACCTTTTTTCTTGGTACAGCCTTTGAAGAAATCATGAGTGATTACAATAGATAATCAAAAAACAGGTGGATTCCTTACGTTGAGCTTTTTATGTTTAATGGCATCTGCCATTACGCTTACATTTGATATCCGCGTGCAAACAAATAATATACATCACGAAAACATGCCTATATAATGTTGACCCCCTTAAACCCCACTTCTATATAGTAAAACTGGGGTTTACAGGGGTATACATTATTTTTCTTACTTCTGCTCAAAACATAGATTGTGGGTACTCGTTAGAACCGCCTCGCCGAGGCGGTTCTAACGAGTACCCACAATCTATGTTTTGAGCAGAAATATGAAAAATATTAGAATTTTTTATCTGAAAATTTTCATTTTTTGGTGATGATATTCTCAATATATTTAAATAGGCGTGTTTTCGTAATGGGCCATGTAATGTCGCATTATACGGTACTAGAACATATCAGCAGTGCATATGTATGGTGTTATTTAGATTGGTTACAAGGTTTACACAATTAAAATAAGTAAGGTTACATTAATAAGAACCCGATGCCAGTTCCAACAAGTAGATATAACAAACAACGCAAATAATTATGACTATCGAATTGTGCGGATTCTCGAGCTGGGACGGGTCTACGCCGTTGCATATCTATATCATTTGTTTGTGCAACTAAAAATCTATATGCGGTATGCACATGCTTTAAGCCACATACACTGTACACGTAATACGGAAGCGCGTGTATATTTAATCGGTACATGTTTATTTCATTTTAAAGCCTTTGCCTACGGGTTGTACTTCAATAAATCATTATGCGCATCTAGCGCATATACTATGACCACGTAGCCAACATCTGAACTCTCTCTCTCTCTCTGTATATACAATCGACTCACGTTATCTCGAATTCCAAGGGACTCATTCTCCTCTTTTCCACATTATTTTGTTACCTGTTGTCATAGTTTCATGTTAAAACATGGACCAGATTTTCCCTTCGACGAGAAAAGCGGTAATTCGAAATAAGCGAGTTCGAGATAACGAGATTCGACTGTATATATATATATATATATATATATATATATATATATATATATATATATATATATATATATATATATATATATATTGCCCAATGATGGGCTAGGAGTGTGAGCAATGTTGCACGTTACATAAAAGCTCTTGTAGAGATTGCTAACAACTCTTAAAGCGCTAAGCAAAATTGTATCGGACATTCAATTTTATTTTCATTATTTTTGAAAGAAAATTAAAACCTGATATTGCTAGGCATACGATTCATATGAAATGTCAAGTCTTATTTCCTGAAAACAACAACAACAAAAACAACAACAAACTCCAAAAAACAAAATCAAAATGCCATCTTCTGTTGTTGTATCGTTTCGATATTTTCTAAGTTTTCTTTAAGAAATTTGTCCATTAACAGTTAAGCGAAATTGTAATAAAAGGTATTTATTTCCTGTTATTAATTTACAGAGGAAATAAGACTCAGCATTTCATGCGATTCAGATGCCATATCAAGTCTTATTTTCCAGGAAACAGTAGAAAAATGTCATTTGCTGCTGGTGTGGTTAGCATTTTAAAGATTAAATTATTATTTACTCTAACATCTTAACAATAAATTGACATTTTATATCAAATGAAGTACAGATAAACCTCTTTATACCGAAACTCGATACAACGACAAAAATCGCTATAATGACAATTTGACTGTAATGAAACCTCCGCTTAAGAGGTAACAATTAATTACAAATTATGCAAGAATATTGTATTTAATACTTTAAAAACTTGTTTTGGATGTTTGTTAGAATCGCCTCAGTGATTCTAACAAATATCCAAAACATGTGTTGTATGAGGAAATAAGAAAAGACAAGACCTTTCTTACAAATTAATCTGCTCATTAAGGATTCTTTACAACAGGAAATTTCATTTTAATGGCAGCGTCTTTGGGAACAAGTGCTGTTGTTGTAACGAGGGTTCACTGTAATACAGCTTGGAGCGTGGTGTTTGAATCATTGCTGTTGGCTACGACAGCATACTCTACGTTATGTGAAGCGCAACGTAAGAAACAAAATTAACATTACGAAAACACGCCTATTCAAATATATTGAAAATTTTATCACCAAAAAAAAAAAGAAAATTTTAAGGTAAAAATTCGGATATTTTTCATATTTCTGCTCAAAACATAGATTGTGGGTACTCGTTAGAACCGTCTCGGCGAGGCGGTTCTAACGAGTACCCACAATCTATGTTTTGAACAGAAATAAGGAAAATAATGTATACCCCTGTAAACCCGTTTTACTATATAAAAGTGGGGTTTAAGGGGGTCAAAATTATATAGGTATGTTTTCGTGATGACAACAACAAAAAACTTATTGCATGTGCATGTAGCGAATTTTCCGAGGAGTCTGCGCATTTGCTACAGTCTGACCATTTCCTTCTCTCTTTTTCATTATATTACAACGATTCTGTCAGCGGATAACATAAACTTTGACTTGAGCCTTCGTTGTCCACATATAAGTTGAGGATTTTTTAGCATGTTGCAACATACATTGTTGTATTTATTCCAGAAAGTAAGCGAAGAAATTCCATTTTGAATACAGTTTTCAAGCAGAAATATATTCATATGTCGTTTACTGATACGCCTGTACCAGGCAAATTATATTGGAGAGCGTTGTTTAGAAGACAGTTATCATCAGTTTGTCAGTAGGATGGTTTTCTGAAAGTAAGAAGAAATAACTATTGAGCATTAAATAAATGAGCTACCACATGAAAAAACGTCCCTTCCGATATATGTGCCCAATGAAGACTCAAATCAACCCGCGCATCTGAGCTGTCTGATCAGAGTCATCGTTGTCCGCATGAAGAAACTTTACATCCTTGGCTATCAATATGCGCCCAATGAAGATTCTGATCAGACTGCGCAACCTTCGCTTGGCGCACATATCCGAAGGTATGTTTTCTGACGTATATTCTTCAAAGTTACAGCGTAAGTAAAGAATAACCTATTTAACCCATTTTCGCCGAGTGGACTCTACCGCCGTAACTATTTAGAAGGGGTCTGGTTAGTTTCTATTATTACCACGTTTTATAGAAATTCCTATACTTAATGCAAACAGTGTAGACCTTGATCTGACGCCGCCTTCTGCGGCGTCTGATCTAGGTCTTCACGGTTTGCTAATGTCCCTTTAATCGGACGCTAAGCATAAATTGGTTAACAAACGATTAAGTCAAAATGGCTACCATTTTGCATAAATCACAGCTGAGGTATGCTTGCTTGAGCATGTACAGTGCTTTCCAACATCTGATCGTCACAATTTTTGCTTTCAATAAATAGGGATTTATTTTTGCGCTGACCGTTCCAAGGCGGTTCTTCTGTAGCAAGTCTTATTTGATTGTGCGTCGGTGGCTTCATATGAGGCGTTTGTTTTGTTATAATTAGTTACCCATCTCTTCTTTTTTTGGTACATCGGGAAAACTGTGCCGCGTGATTGTGGCATTTCCTGGGTAACGTCACTTATGTTTTTAAATGTTTCCCTTGAAGGAATTGATGCACTTTCAGGGGCGCTGGAAACTTTCAATTAATTTTGCCTCCCTTCTGAAAAGCGGTCTTCTCTGAAAAGGAAAGAATTTGCTCCTCTTGCCTTTTAGAATATACCCTTCTGAAGAGGAAAAAAAAAAAAAAAAAAACAAAAAAAAAAAACAGTATTCGCTGAAAAAAAAAATAATAATAAAAAAAAAAATAAATAAAAAATACACAAATAAAAAAAATACACCTTAAGTTGACCAATTCCGATCTTTCTTCTAAGGAAACCCCTTTTCAGAAGCGGCATGATGTGCAGGAGTGCAAACAGGAAAGCACACAAGCACAGCGTATAACCGTACAGTGGCCTAATCGGAAGCACCATCATTCTGTACACCCAAACATCACTAGCGAACACGAATTCGCGACAGAAGCTCTGTGATTTTAACAGATAAGAAAGCAACGCAATATCCGATTATAATGCGGTTTTCGATATCGGGGTCAGAAATGAATGTATTTTAGCTGTATTATTCAAACAAACTCCGACATTGGTCCGTTTTCTTGTGTGTAGACCTTATCGCGTGCTGCTCAATCAGTGATTTTCCTGGTTTTGTCGCCCGTAAATTCGATGATTCCAAGTCGATATACTCCGAATTAAGGCCATGATTATTTGAACGTGAAATCCTTCAAACACATATTATCTTTTATGTATGATACCTGCTAGGCTCTACATGTTTCGATTTTGTAAACCATGACCTCTTGAATTGTACCTATCAGTTCCGACTGACTGTACGACTAGCGCCAACTGTACCACATCAATAGCTCCATCCGAGCTGAATTTGATTGTACGACTAGCGCTTATTGTTTAATCAACCTGGATTTATCATATATTTTTTTTTATTTCGTTTGAATAAGACAGATCAACTTTAAAGCCCTGAACACTCACGTCCATTGATTTCTTGTTAACTGTATGTCATAATGTGCACATTTATGCCTCATTTAGCACGCTGTGTGATTAGAACTAACTAAGGTGATCTTGCTTAAATTTATTTTAATCTCGTTTCTGAAAAATATTTAAACGAGATTACTTTATGTTCGCTTTTTGTCCTCTGATAACGCTATTTTGGGGATTACTTGTAGTAAACTTAGACAATGATTTCTATACCAAAAGTTGGTACTAAATTTCTTGTAACATGCCCCGCAAAAATTTCGAAAATCGGTCCACAAATAAATTTTTTATGACCATAATTAATTTAGAATAGGGATTTTACATTGGCAGGGGAGATAATCTATGATTATAAAGTTGCGATTCTGACAACTTCTGTAGCTTAAACTGAATGTTTTGAACCATGATAAGTGTTTTGTATCATTTTGTTCTTATTTCGGGTACCTTTGATAAAATAAGATGAGTTTTAAATATTTGCTTCCCCGGCTAGCAATTTTACTATAGAAAATTCCCTATTCAAAAAAAGGTAAGAGAATAGTCCAGGGAGTGCCACAATCACGAACCGCAGCCCTTCCCAGACACCAAGAGGAAGAGGAAACCGACAAATCGAAACAAGCACAAATCGAACAAATGTACGAAAAGCACTAAGATTAGCTCTCTCTTCCCCAAGCGAGGTAATCGCAATGCTAAAAGGACTGAAAAAACAAACAAACACAAGAACAAAATGACACAAGGTAAGACATAAAACAAATCGCCTCGTAGAATAAACCACAAAGCAACAAAGAGTAAGACAAACACCTGGACCACCGCCTTAGAACGGTCAGAAGAGTAAATCATCTTGGGGGGGGGGGGGGGGGGGGTGGAGGGGGGTCGGGGGGGCGAGAGGACGCGGGGGGAGGTGGGGGGTGTTTAAAGCACTTTTACAGCTAGCCAACTTCACCCTGGGTCCCGATGCTACTCTTAATACAGAAATACATAGAAATTCGGTTCGCATAATATAAATGGGTATTTTTTTTTTTGAAAATCCATTATCAGAGGTGAAAACGTTCACAGTAGTCACTTGTTAAGAGTGAACGTATTGTAAGCCGAAATGAGTAACACTTCTTAATTAGTTAGCGTTATAATGCTGTGTAGACAGACAAACAGACAGACAGGTCATGGTTTACAAAATCAAAACATGTAGAGCCTGGCAGGTGTCATGCATAAAAGATAATATGCGTTTGAAAGACTTCACGTTTAAATAAGGGTGAAAATAGTCTTAATTTGGAGTATATCGATCTGGATTCATCGAGTTTACGGGCGACAAAACCAAGAAAATCACTGATTGAGCAGCACGCGATGAGGTCTACACAAAAAACGGACCACTGTCAGAGTTTGTGAGAAGGATACATCTAAAATGCATTTACTTCTGCTCCCGATGTAGAAAACCGCATTATAATCGGATATTGCGTTGCTTTCTTATCTGGTTAAATATCAGAGCTTCTGTAGCGAATTTCGTGTTCACTAGCGATATTTGGGTGTACAGAATGATGGCGCTTCCGATTAGGCCACTGTACGGTTATACGCTGTGCAAGGTGTCTTCCGGTTTTAGTAATGAAGGAAAATCTAGCAAGTGTATCAAGTCTACAGAAAACAGGAACACACATTAGCCTACAAATGAAACCAAGGAACGTACGTGTGTTCAGTACTCACTCTATATAGTTATTTATCGTCCACTGCGTGTCGACTTTTAGGCACCGGTTATATCACCAGCTCAGTCTTCAGAACTTCAGCACATATCAGTATGTCCGTAAATTAACCAGTTTTGGATCATTTGGTAAAGGGACGAATCCGAGATGAGAAGCTATCTATTCTAAGTGTCATACATGTCAGAAAATGTCATAACAAACAACAGCCTTTAATTATCAACTTCGACTTAAGCCAGTGCTAGGAGGCATATACAGTCCTGCAAACTACATTGCTGCCATTTGAATAATTTAAATGAAACTATTCTTGTTGTAATGTATTTGGTGATTCCAATGACGATCTTTATTTACAGATAGTTTATATTAATATAATAATAACTGTAACAAAATCAGTAACAAGTACTAACGTACCCGTAGCCTCAAGAATCCCCGTCCATAAAGGAGTCTACTGCATAAGAAAAGAATCTGCTCCATCTCCCTCTGTGAGTAAATTATTTCCATTACGAAAACATGCCTATTCAAATATACAGAAAACTTTACCACCATAAAATACAATTTTTCAAATAAAAAATTCTGGTAATTTTCACATTTCTGCTCAAAAACATAGATTGTGGGTACTCGTTAGAACCGCCTCGACGAGGCGGTTCTAACGAGTACCCACAATCAATGTTTTAAGCAGAAATAAGAAAAATAATGTATACCCCTGCAAACCCCAGTTTTACTATATAAAAGTGGGGTTTAAGGGGGTCAAAATTATATAGGTATGTTTTCGTGATGATTATAGAGTAGACCCCTTTTGAGACGAAACATTTTTGAAAGAGTTGTACCTTTGGAAGTGTACGCCTTTCTTTTGAATTATCATGGCACAGATGTAAATACCTTTTAATCGCCATATTAATAATGCTTGCCATTGCCGTTGAAGTCGAATATTTTACAGATGATAATCAGCACCACGACTGAAATAATAAAAAAACACAGTGGCATGAATAAAGACATAGCAACTGAAGCTCTGAAAAAGACATATCATATTAATTACTTACTACTGTATAATGTAACTACGGCAGCATTTCTCTGTTATAAATGTTCTTGCAGACAACAGCGTCTGTGTGCATGCGTTCGCGTTGTGGCTTGACTAGCTGGTGGTAGTGCCATGTGGGCCCAGTTGTTCGAAACTAACAATGTCGTTAGGTAACGTATCGTTAAACTTTTGATCATTAAATATGGCATATATGCTAACATTTTTGCTGAAAAATGTGAGTAGCTTTTCCAAAAGCTACTCACATTTCTTCAGCAAAATACCTGTGAATTAGATATTGTACTTACTAGAATAGTTAACATTTTGACCACCAATGAGCTCGTTAAGCTAACGACCCTTTGAACATCTGGGCCCAGTTCAGTAGACTTAGCTAGGCATTTACATGTGCGCCTTACCGGATTCTTCAATAGCAGCAACAGACCAGATTAAATTTAATGTAAAAATGTAAGTGAAGATAAAGTCATGCAATATGTTCTGCGGAATAATGTGGATATCCAGCTTCTGTCCAATGTATTATTAAGGACTGCATTTGCTATTTATATAGCGGCAGACTGCGTTGTTTGTGCACTATCTTCCTAGTTTCTATTACTCTGTGCCGTTTGCTGTACATGTCAATATAAATTTCAATGGAACTGCGATCTGTGATGCTTGTTGTATATGCCAAGCCTTTGATATCTGCTATGTTCGTGTGTGTGTGTGTGTGTGTGTGTGTGTGTGTGTGTGTGTGTGTGTGTATGTGTGTGTGTGTGTGTGTCCACAATAAGGATAATATATCCGCAAATGAATAAAATAAGAGTGCCTTGAAATCTGTGAAAATTTAAATTTCTTAATGCATTTCACCACTATCAGTGTTGACCATCGGAAGACGTAAAACATCGCGTTGGTTTCTGTAGGAAAACGTTACAAAAGACAGGAAACAACGTGAAACAATGTGGTCAAATAATATAGTGTGCAAAATAACGTTCAAAATCGCGAAAAAGGTTAACAGATGCGTTATAAATTAAGTACGCCTGTCTAACTTTGGCTTGATGTTCCTTTTCATTTTTCCCACAGCTGCATTATCTTTCTGCATTTTATAGAGTGGCAATTTTTTATTTAGATTTTGTAAGCTGGTTCCTGGCTCAATAATTAATATTCTTCTTGATGCATTTCTAATTTGTTGCTTATGAACGGTGACTCGGTGGCGGAGGGTAGTCGAAACCATGATTCAAATACTTCAATAATTTCAAATCATATTATATAACTAGAGCAAAATTTAATGACATCCGGGAGTCCCCAAATATAAAAAAATGTAATACCGTATGTCAAATTGCAGGCTCTGAGAATGATTTTTTTTTCCAGTGTGGGAAAACTTTTAAAGCCAAATTCTCACGAGGATTTACGTCACGATTTACGTCACGAGGAGCATATTGGTGAAACAGGCGGCACCCTCCAACAGCGAGTCACCCTTCATAAGCGTTCTATATTATTGTCTGTTGCATACGGTCTGTGTTATTTGCTAAATACATATATTACATGATGAATTCTTTCTGTATTATAGGGATATTGCACTGACATGGGAGCTTATTGTCCCGACATGGGAGGCTCGCGTTCTTTGATATCTCAACGCAGGAAGAATATTTACCAATATCAGTACAATAACCCTAATATAATACAGCTATAAATGTTTTGCATCATCTTCAGTATGGTGAGCCTCAAAACTGGCATTTTTATTCTGAATTCAGAGCCTGTACAAATCCGTGACATCTTTTGGAGCGAGGTGATTGTCCTGTCATCAAAAGCAACGTCATGTAACAAAAACATTCGAAGATATCCGAGTAAGCGTACAGTATAAAGTAACCTTGTAAATGTCGGGAGATATGCATCCCAACTAGCATTCTACATAAATCTACAGCGGGCCGTTATCGGCCCGTCAGCTACTCTGACGGACCGATAACGGCCCGCTATAGATTTATGTAGAATGCTTTCTGAGATATGCACGCTTGCTAATCGGATTTTATCGCAGATTTTAATTGTTCAATAATTTATGTAATAAAGGAACATATAAAGAAGACGCTCACTCCAAACTATGAATACAGATATTCCTCCTCCGTTGATGTAAATGGGGTAGGGTGTGTAAAGAGGAAACGGAGTGTATGAATGAGAGTGAGTTTGCTTCGGGACCATGCCACACACTAACAGGAACATAGACGCCAGAGATATTAGACTAAGTGTAATCAACTTGTTCATTCTTGCCTCCGCACCTGAAAAGAGAAATTTGTTTATTCTTATGTAATATGTAACATTTGCATATAAATATTTAGTAGTAATCTTTTTTTTTCTTTCAGAAATTAGCTATTAACCTTTATATATAGTTAATGTAATAGCTATGCACAGAACGCGCAGCGAAGTCTGATCAGACTGTGTGGATGCATAGGCTGATCTGAGTCTTCGCTGGGCGCAAATGCAGTATGGTAGGACATGTTGTGTCCCGGCTTAATTAACATGTCTGTGCATTCTGTTTGGAATCTTTACTAGTCCTGCCTTCTTTCCAACAAAGTTTCAAGACTGCGTTTTCGAACAGCAGAAACTCCGGTTGTATTGCGGAAGGCACTGTGGTTTAGACATAATTTATTTACGATACTATTTGTAATGCGTGGTTCATTTGTATAAACCCCACTTTTATATAGTAAAACTCGGGTTTATAGGGTATACTTATTCTTCTTATTTCTGCTCAAAACATATATTGTTGATACTAGTTTGAACCGCTTTGCCAAGGCGGTTCTAACGAGTACCCACAATCTATGTTTTGAGCAGAAATATGAAAAATATCAGAATTTTTTATCTGGAAATTTTCATTTTTTGGTTGTAAATTTTTCAGTATATTTGAATAGGCGTGTTTTCGTAATGTGATATGAAGACACACTGCTGGCAACAGTGCTTTACTCTCACATATGTTGTCAAAATGAAACGTGCCGTGCCATGCGAAACCGTGACTTCAGGCATATGCGTACATCAAAGGCCCTGATCAGCCTGTGCATTACAGAATCTTTGGATACTATATAATGTATGAATGGAGAGCAACGGCTCGAATGATACTTAGCGCATGCGTATATCCTGATCGCTTATAAAATGTTCACAGCCCACAAAAAATAGCAGATAACATTGTAGACTCTGATCCGAATGCACGCTGACTGAATATGCCGCTTTCTGTTTAGAGAGCATCGATTATTAAATAAACATATACGAAACCAACCTGAACTTCCTTCTTGGAAAACCTAACAGCAACAAGCAGAATCCGTGTTTCAAACAGACGTCAACTACAGTTATTAAATCTTAAGGGCGACTATATACAGCCAAGGGGAGAAAAAAATTGCCAACTGGTGTCGTGTGCAAAACAAGAAAGTCATGTTTGCCCTAAAGGCAGTATAATATATAACGTATCTTAGTGATTTTCTCCGAAATTATGCAAATTGATAGTTTTTCCGTGTACAGTATATATACTAAACAGTTTTCCTGTACATACAGCTTCTGTACATACACCCTGCTTGCAGACTGCAAGTAAATTTGAGCAGAAACCCTTTTCCTTCCTGTTCCACACTTTGGATAAACGAATTGCAAACGCAACAATTATTCTTGAATATGTATTTGTACCGACAAAAGAAAGGTAAGAATACTTTTAAATCGGTTTCGGTACCGGTAATACCAAGTGTTCAGAGGCTGTTGTCTACAATTTGATTTCATGCTTTTTTTTCTACGAGTTTCCACTGATAAAAGAGAGGGTGCCTACGTGGTCCGAATGCATCTGCATAATTTGGAGTTGCAATAAAACAAATGGCAATGCTACGATCTAGTAAACATTGCTGTCCTTTTACGACTTTGGTATTTATCTGAAAATCATGCAGTTTGGCGCATATTGCTTTACAAACATATTTTCTTGCGTAAAACGGTCAGTTGGTACACTTTCAAAATGTTGACGACTAACCCTTTTAAACGAAATTTAACATAAGCATTGCTGGAACGGCATTAGATTGTACGAGATACCTATAGGCAACGTCATTTGAATCATTTGTAAATGCTCGACATCACCTATGAACATTACGAAAATACGCCTAATCAAATATATTGAACATTTCATCTCCAAAAACTGAAAATTTTCAGATAAAAAAAACTCCAATATTTTTCATATTTCTGCTCAAAACAGAGATTGTAGGTACTCGCTAGAACCGCCTCGACGAGGCGGTTTTAACGAGTACCCACAATCTGTTTTTGAGCAAAAGTAAGAAAAAACAATGCATATCCCTGTAAATGCCAGTTTTACCGTATAAAAGTGAGGTTTAAGGGGGTCAAAATGATATATAGTCATGTTTTCGTGTTGACCCTTAAGGAACTTGATCATCAAACGACATCAGCTATCCGTATCATTATATAGAGGATATTTACTCTTTTGCTGTGAATACCATAAATATTGTCATCGAGTGTAATGAAATCATCAGTATTTTCACGAGTGCGAAGCACGAGTGAAAATTTGAATGCTTTCATTACACGAGATGAAAATATTTTTTTATGGTATGCACTGAAAAAGAGTAAATTTTCTTTTTATTTTATTGTTTACACGCCAATACGCGTTTCTGACGTCATAAATTACGTCACCAAACAAAAAATGAACGCCATGGCGTCGACACTCAGTGCTTAACATGTGAAACGCTAGAGAGACAAAAACAAAAAAATCGGCAAATCGAAATAATTTTGATACCAAAATATTTCTTACATTCTAACTAAGAAAATACATACCAACACTTGATACTTTAGTTAAGAAATAAAGAAGTGGAGGTAAGATCCACTTCTGAAACGATGAAGAAAACCGAAGTCGCCCAAAGCGAGGGGTGAAAATATAAATCGTATCAGTCATTAGTGAAATGATACGATATCAATTCACTAGTGATTGGTACCACTTTTATTTTCACCAGATATACACTGATTTCATCACTAAAAATAAAACAAAATAGATTTCCTTTGTGATGTGTAACGCAAGAAAAAAATGCTGCAACGTGAGAAAACGTATCTTCTGATTTGGGCGCCCGCGAGAACTCAAATCAGCCTAAGCATCTGTGCAGTTTCATTACGAAAACACGCCTATTCAAATATATAGAACATTTCATCTCCAAAAACTGAACATTTTCAGATAAAAAAAACTCCAATATTTTTTTCATATTTCTGCTCAAAACATAGATTGTAGGTACCCGTTATGTTTTGAGCAGAAATAAGAAAAATAATGTATACCCCTGTAAACCCCAGTTTTACTATATAAAAGTGGGGTTTAATGGGGTCAAAATTATATAGGTATGTTTTCGTGATGCTGATCAGTCTTCGTTGTCCACAGGAAAAAAAACCCCAAAAACTTTACATAGTTTGCTATCGAAAATTAGCGCAGAGAAGATTCTGACGACTCATTAGAATCTTTGCTGACACACATGCCCGAAAGCTGGCGTTGGGGCTCAAATTCCCTGTCATGTGAGGACCAAGAAGGCGAAAGCAGTCAGCACGTTTTCGCAGTCTAATAGGGACTCTCGCTGTCTGATCTATAAACGCTTGGTACTGTATTGTATATCGACGTATAGAGAAGTTCTGATTGGAATTGGCTGATCCGCAAGCTGATACGGACTATTACTGTTTGCGTGTAGTATTAGAGTCCTTTCGTGTGTCGTGCATTTTCCCGCTAGGTAGGACGACATTTATCCGTTATAAATCCGTTTGACCTAGTGCTGTTCACTGGACTGGCTGAGACAAAAATACTGTTGGCGTTTGTTTAAACACCACGGGGCTTTGCCGACGTGCAGTAGCGCGCAATACTTAATAAAGGCCAAAAGCAAAATGTCACCCACGACTTCCCATTATAGAAAGAATATTTGCAAATTAGAATAAATAAGCTGATGGAATATGTAGAAAGAATTTCGAACAATCGATTTGGGAAAGACGCGCACATGCATTAACGCACAGACTCAAGAACCAATGATGGTCATTTCACCAAGACGTTGAATCAACGTTGAATCTATGTTGATTCAACGTTGTTTGCTAACATTAAAACAACATTGATTCAAACGTTGATTCAACATCAAGACGTTGAATCAACGTTGAATCGATGTTGTTTCAACGTTGTGTGCCCGCTGGGTGGCAGCTTTTATTAAATACTCTACTCATTCCTTCTGCTTTTGGTAACTCGGGGATGTTGTGCTTCCTAACTGTCACCTTTCCTGAGTACCTCCATGTACAGTCTGACAATAGTAACCAAACAAGAGGACCATGATGGTCCTATATCGCTCACCTGAGCAAACAGCTTTGCAAACTTACTGTTGAAGTTTCAGCCAAGTTCACTGTTCTAAGATTTTTGTATAAATTTTATAGCCCTACTCCCGAGCGGCTATGTTTTTTTCATGCATCATGACTGCTGGAACTGAATCTTGAAAGAAGGTCACCAAAGGAACAATTCTGCCAAGTTATATTGAAATTGGTCCAGTGGTTTCTGACAAAAAGATTTTTGAAGTCTTTTATATAGCTATATAGGGAAAATAAGCCCCACCCCCTAACGGCCATATTTTTTGACGAATCATGACAGCTTGAATAAACTTGGTAGAGTGTCACCAAAGGAACATTCCTGGAAGTTATACTGAAATCGGTTCAGTGGTTTCTGACAAGAAGATTTCTAAAGTTTTCTATTTAGATATATAGGGAAAATAAGCCCCACCCCTAGCAGCCATGCTAAGTTATATTGAAATTGGTCCATTGGATTCTGACAAGAAAATTTTTAAACTTTTCAATATAGATATATAGGGAAAAATAAGCCCCATCCCTTGGCGGCCATGTTTTTTGATGAATCATGATAACTTAAACAATCTTGGTAGAGGGTCAACAAGGAAACATTTCTGTCAAGTTATAATGAAATCGGTCCAGTGGTTTCTGACAAGAAGATTTTTAAAGTTTTCTATTTAGATACATAGGGAAAATAAGCCCCGCCCCCTGGTGGCCATGTTTTTGACGAATCCAAATGGCTTGAAAAATCTTGGTAGAGGATCACCAAAGAAACATTTCTGCAAAATTATATTGAAATCGGTCCATTGGTTTCTGACAAGAAGATTTTTAAAGTTTTCTATATAGATATATAGGAGAAATAAGCCCCACCCCCTGGCGGCCATGTTTTTTGACGAATCCAAATGGCTTGAACAATCTTGGTAGCGGATCATCAAAGGAACATTACTGCAAAATTATATTGTAATCAGTCGAGTGGTTTCTGACAA
The DNA here is from genome assembly GCA_964016985.1 of Anodontia alba. NCBI lineage: Eukaryota > Metazoa > Mollusca > Bivalvia > Lucinida > Lucinidae > Anodontia > Anodontia alba. Next base: position 117,693,624 of record OZ024825.1, on the reverse strand, counting down.
GAAGATTTTTAAAGTTTTCTATATAGATATATAGGGAAAATAAGCCCCGCCCCTGGCGGCCATGTTATTTGACGAATCCAAATGGCTTGAAAAATCTTGGTAGAGGATCACAAAAGGAACATTTCTGCAAAATTATATTGAAATCGGTCCAGTGGTTTCTGACAAGAAGATTTTTAAGTTTTCTATATAGATATATAGGGAAAATAAGCCCCGCCCCCTGGCGGCCATGTTTTTTGACGAATCCAAATGGCTTGAAAAATCTTGGTAGAGGATCACCAAAGGAACATTTCTGCAAAATTATATTGAAATCGGTCCATTGGATTCTGACAAGAAGATTTTTAAAGTTTTCTATATTGATATATAGGGAAAATAAGCCCCGCCCCCTGGCGGCCATGTTTTTTGACGAATCCAAATGGCTTGAACAATCTTGGTAGAGGATCACTAAAGAAACATTTCTGCAAAATTATATTGAAATCGGTCCAGTGGTTTCTGACAAGAAGATTTTTTAAGATTTTAGTTAAAAAATCTATTTTTAGCTCCTGTGACCTAGATATGCAATGGACCGAAACCATCTGAACAACTTTGAAAGAGGATCAACCAAGGATCATTCCTGTGAAGTTTGGTCAAAATCCAATCACTGGTTCAGGAGGAGATGTCGTTTAAGATTGTGAACGGACGGACGGACAGACGAACGACGACGACGACGACGACGGACGGTGAGTGATCACAATATCTCACCTTGAAAGTTCGGCTCAGGTGAGCTAAAAACGAAGCAAAACCTTCCTGGGGCACCTAAAGAATACGAATGGAAGAACAAACAGTGAAAATTGTCTGCACAAAAAGAAAACTATTTGTTGCGGGGGTGGGGCGGTGTGTGTGTATGTGTGTGTGTGTGTGTGTGTGTGTGCGTGTGTGTGGAGGGCGGAGCTTACAATAGGTTTACTCGATCGAAACCATGTCCTTAATTCTGATGCAGCCCCAACTTACAAATATGTCCGTTGAACCTATGATTACAGCCTTTTTTTTTTTTTTGCACACTCCTGGACTAAAATAGCCACTTCTTAACAAACTAATGGCAAAATCAATCCAATTAAGCGAACTACGAATTTCCTATCTCTTTAATTAGTGGGAAAATTCGTTTTAGCAAGTACAAGAGATCTACTTAGCAAACCTAACTATTGACTTCAGAAAGTCTCTACCACAGTGTGTGGATGCGCAGGTTGGTCAGGAGCCTCGCTGTTAGCATATATCTTATATTTTTACTAATCCGCGGCCCACTTTATGTGCGACTTTAACATATAAGTAGTGAAACCCCTAAAAGGGTAATTAGCAAACAGTGCAGACCCAGATCAGACACCACAGTATGCGGCGTCGGTTCCGGGTCTTCACTGTTTGAAAATAGTTTAGCCATTTTTCTCTAGAAATATCTAAATTACATAGCCTGACAAAAAATTGAAATTGGACTCTTCTAATATATAGTATGCGAGGATTTTATTTAGTCTAAAAGGGTTAATTTATGAGCAATCATGTATTAATTTTCTCGCGGAAGTTTACAGGTTTAAGAGCGGATAGATCAAGGACATGTCCTACTTTTTAAAGACGAGACAATTTTTTGTCGCTCAAATGCAACAGGAAAAGGTTCATAATCGGAATCTTCGCTGGTTATCAGACAATCATTGTTCTCAATACAGACGCTCCTGTCTGAAAACAAACATTGCACAGGTAGGCTCATTGATACGAAACTTTAATAAAGCACGCACGTGAAAAAACTATTTCCGTTTGATGTGGCTTATCATCTTAGAATTATATTGATAATATGAATATAATCAAGTATTTCTCAGATATATGCCTAGAAATGTATATGAAACATGCAAAGTGAAAAGGCATCTTTGGGGCATTTGCGGATAGCGAAGGTCCAGATCAGACTCTGTATCATTTTGATATGGGCCGTCGCTGTTCGCTTACAACATCACTTGATGCTGGAAATGAAATTGAGAAATTCCAATATTTTGATTAACAGGACGGATTTGCAGCTAAATCAACATTACCTGTTCGTATTGGTCCTGAAGGCGTATTTTCACACTGTTCAGCTTATCTATATTGCTGCACCAAGCAGAAAAAGGACTTTCAACATATACGAAACCCAGGTGTAGATCGGCCAGTTAATGCGTCATCGGACTCTTATCAAAACATTACGAAAACACGCCTATTCAAATATATAGAAAATTTTATCTCCAAAAACTGAAAATTTTCAGATAAAAAACTTCGATATTTTTTATATTTCTGCACAAAACATAGATTGTGGCTACTCGTTAGAACCGCCTCGTCGAGGCGGTTCTAACGAGTACCCACAATCTATGTTTTGAGCAGAAATAAGAAAAATAATGTAAACCCCTGTAAACCCCAGTTTTCTATATAAAAGTGGGGTTTAAGGGAGTCAAAATTATATAGGTATGTTTTCGTGATGTCTAGGTTTTTCTCATACTTATCTATGGTTTATTATAATCTATATTACGGCCTGTCAGAGACTTGAGCACCCAAGTCTGTCACAGTACTTGTGTAATCCTTATTTTCATGTATGATCTATTCTAGGAAAATATGTATAAGTGAAGATGCTCTGAAAATATCGCAATCACGAAGCACAGCCTTCCCGAGGCACCGAAAGAAGGCATTACGAAAACATGCCTATTGAAATACATTGAAAATTTTACAACCAAAAAAGGAAAATTATCAGATAAAAAATTCTGATATTTTTCATATTTCTGCTCAAAACATAGATTGTGGGTACTCGTTAAAACCGCCTACGAGTACCCACAATCTATGTTTTTGAGCAGAAATAATAAAAATAATGTATTCCCCTGTAAACCCCAGTTTTACCATATAAAAGTGGGGTTTAAGGGGGTCAAAATTATACAGGTATGTTTTCGTGATGAATGATGAGAAACAAATGACAAAACAAACACCACTCATGAAACCACTGACGCACAAGCAAAGGAGAACTGCAAAAGATGAACTGCTTTGGAACGGAGCTACAAAGCAATGAGGTAATTATGCATGTTATTTCGATTCGTTAAAAACAGAACAAACAAACGAAACGGGAATGAAAACAGAAATTAAACTAAATGAAATTGAAGAAAAGGAGTTGAACTGTTGCAGGAACACTGCCTTGAAACAGTCAACAGCTCATTTGTATTGGATTAAACCTGGTTAAATGGATACCCATATCAGCTTTATATACTTGAGTAGCTCCAAACATAATAAACAAAATATGAAAATATCAGAAGCTCAAACTAAATGAAAACATATAAAACAGATTGGGGATCCATTACGAAAACATGCCTATTCAAATATACTGAAAACTTTACCACCAAAAAATGAAAATTTTCAGACAAAAAATTCCGATATTTTTCATATTTCTGCTCAAAACATAGATTGTGGGTACTCGTTAGAACCGCCTCATCAAGGCGGTTCTAACGAGTACCCACAATCTATGTTTTGAACAGAAATAAGAAAAATAATGTATACCCCTGTAAACCCCAGTTTTACTATATAAAAGTGGGGTTTAAAGGGATCAAAATTATATAGGCATGTTTTTCGTGATGGAGTGAATGCGGTGAACACATTGTTGCTAGAAAATTTGGTAAAAGTAAACACATCAGTAAGCAAATTATGAGTCGTCTCATCAGGACCTACACTGTTTGCAAAACAATTTGTTTTGTCTGCAGGATTGAATGAATTAAAAAAGGATAGGTTACAACTAGAATGTTATGCGACAAACTGCATACATTGTCGTTACCCAATTATGGCTGATATGGGGGATTTTCGGGTGGTGCGAAGGTGTCGTGTATCTTGCGTTATCGGGGCGTCCAACTGATATTGGCTTACAGTTGGGCAAGGCCTGCTAACCTTGTAGCAGGTAAGGGTAGAGGGGGAATGTTTTTATTTCTTCTGTTTCTTCACTTCCATTCCTGTTCTGCTTTCTTCCCTATTCCTCTCCTTCATCTCTTCTGCTATCTCTTTTCTCCCTTTCTCTGGGAGACGACACAAAATGACCCACAAGGGTTGACGTGTCTTTAAACCCCAACTCAATCAATCAATCAATCAATCAATTATGGCTGATAAATTTGTTTCACTTATTAATTACACGAAAATGAGTCCGGTCTCAGAATGAATCGCGGTTGCTTCCGAAATTTTCGTTCAGATTGCTGTTGAATATAAACTGGTTTAAGCATCCTCACAGTAGTTTTTCAACAGACAGTTGATTCTTCTGATGCAGGTCTGTTTGCACGTCGGTGGTGTCATATGTGGCGTTTGTTTTGTCATTATTTGTACCTAATTAGCACCTGACAAAAGGTATATTAAAAAGGAAGAGAAAAGTCCAGGGAGTGCCACAATCATAAACCGCAGCCCTTCCCAGACACCAAGAGGAAGATGAAACAGACTAAACCAAACAAGCGCAAATCGAACAAACGTACAAAAAGCACTTCGATTAGCTCTCTCTTCCCCAATGCTAAAAGGACTGAAAAACACAAGAACAAAATAACACAAGGTAAGACATAAAACAAATAGTCTCGTAGAATGTACATAAAAAAGTAAGAGAAAAGTCCAGGGAGTGCCACAATCATAAAACGCAGCCCTTCCCAGACACCAAGAGGAAGATGAAACAGACTAAACCAAACAAGCGCAAGTTGAACAAACGTACAAAAAGCACTTCGATTAGCTCTCTCTTCCCCAATGCTAAAAGGACTGAAAAAAACAAGAACAAAATAACACAAGGTAAGATATAAAACAAATAGTCTCGTAGAATAAACCCCAAAGCAACAAACAGTAAGACTAACAATGGGACCACCGTCTTAGAACGGGCAGTAGAATAAATCACTGAGTAGAATAAATCACGGTGTGTGTGTGTGTGTGTGTGTGTGTGTGTGTGTGATGTGGGGAGGGGCGGAGGGGAGGTGCGGTTAAAGCACTTTTACAGCTAGCCAACTTCACCCTGGGTCCCGATGCTACTCTTAATACAGAAATACATAAAAATTCGGTTCGCATAAAGGCTCCCACTTCAGTCAATGCATCAAAGCGAAACCATAAAAATCAAAATAAGACAAGGTAAGACATAAAACAAATAGTCTTGTAGAATGTACATAAAAAAAGTAAGAGAAAAGTCCAGGGAGTGCCACAATCACAAACCGCAGCCCTTCCCAGACACCAAGAGGAAGATGAAACAGACTAAACCAAACAAGCGCAAATCGAACAAACGTACAAAAAGCACTTCGATTAGCTCTCTCTTCCCCAGTGCTAAAAGGACTAAAAAACACAAGAACAAAATAACACAAGGTAAGACATAAAACAAATAGTCTCGTAGAATAAACCACAAAGCAACAAACAGTAAGACTAACACAGGGACCGCCTTAGAACGGGCAGTAGAATAAATCACCGAGTAGAATAAATCACGGTGTGTGTGTGGGGGGGGGGGGGGGGGGGATGGGGGGGGGGGGATGGGGGGGGGGGTGGGCGAGGGGCGGAGTGGAGGTGCGGTTAAAGCACTTTTACAGCTAACCAACTTCACCCTGGGTCCCGATGCTACTCTTAATACAGAAATACATAAAAATTCGGTTCGCATAAAAGCTCCCAACTCAGTCAATGCATCAAAGCGAAACCATAAAAATCAAATTAATCACAATGATAAACAAAGACGAGTTCTTATGGCTTATTCTACTGTATGCCAGAGTAAATGAAAACCAGTAGTTGGACAACGGCGGGACAAGCCAAAGACATACCGTCAAGCCCCAACCTACTGGTCAAAGTTTTACGAAGAGTGCGTCATTGAGTCTGAAGCCCGAACCGCCGTCGTGCAATTAAAGAGCGAAGCATAGCCATCAACAATGATTGTTTGCCGCATAATATCCAGGCTATAGCCAATTCTTTTATAACGGTTAATTAGTTTTCTGAATTGCTCCGAAAAGTTAGATTTTCCTACAATTTTTCTAAATCTGTACAATAAGCGACCGTAACATTCTGGTTCCGATACTCGTACCTTGTTGCAGAAGTGTTTTCAGACTGACGCTATTTTTTTCTACCAAGGCACTGTGTCTGCGATAAAATTTCGAAAACGCCTTACGAGTTTAAAATAACGATAGTCCTGCCTAAGAAGTATGGCAGTAAGGGCTTTATTAAGGCAGTAAAAATCACTAAGATTTGAAGAAGCTCTGGCGAATCTGATAAGTTAAATTCCAATTCCTTTTAATCTTTGGCTGGCAAATTATTACATAATCCGTCTTTCAGCTTTCCGGGAAGTTATAAATGTACGCGGACGAGTCAATAATAGGTAACCGGGTTGAAGAACTCGGGGAAGAACATGGGCCGTTTGCATTAACTTAGTCTTTACTACTGCTTGACTACTGCTTGACTTCTGCGACCGGAGATGACGTCTACAAATACAGTCGACTCTCGTTATCTCGAAGTCCAAGGGACTCTCTGTAATACTTCAAGATATCCGTACCTCGAAATATCAGAGTTGCAGAAGTGAAAAAAAAAACAAAAAAAAAAAAAAAAAACAAAAAAAAAACGAACAACCACATTTAACAAATGAATATGTAATTTGACTTCTGAAGTTAGAGATCTATTAAAAATATTGTGGAAAAAAGGAGGAATTGCTCCTTAGGAGCAATTTATCCTCTTTCCCACAATATTTTGTTACCTGTTCTTAGATTTCCCTTTTAAAACAGGGACCAGAATTTCACTTCGAGATAAGCGATTATTCGAGATAAGCGAGGTCGAGATAACGAGAGTCGACTGTATAATTTTTAAGTCCAGGAACGAAAAGTAATCAGTAGGTACTAAATCAGGCGAGAAGGTGGACTGGGATATTATTGCATACCCATTTCGCTATACAATATCCTTGAAACCTTGAAACTGTGGATTCCTGCATTCTTTCTAAAGAATAACTCCTTTAGAGGGTTTACCTGGTTGTTTTGTAGGAACTGTAATTCTCTTTGTCAAGTAAGCTGACATAGTACCAGCAAGTTCTTGTACATTCTTTTGTTAAATAGTACGACACAATTGCTCATTTAATTTTCCAAAATACAGTGGCAATCAGATTGCGTCTTGAACTTCTTGAGCCTTTGTCTTTAGGCCCTACACACTTCCGACATTGATCTTTGCTTTCTTGCCCATAGTGAAGGACCAAGGTCTCGTTAAAACCTAAAAGATTGTTTTGGAAACAAAAGGGACACAAAAGAACGAAAATCTCTTCGAATACAGCAATGATGTTTGCGCGTCTGCATACGCTGCCCACGCCCCCACTTCCCACTCCCCTCCATCAGTACCGGTTAGAGCGGTATTCGATTTTCAAAGTAACTAGAATAGCCATCGTGGTCCCAAACCAAATGAAAATATAATCTGCTCTGGTGAAGTACAGGCAGATATTTTACAGCCGCCACACAACATTTTACACCAGCTGAAGTGAAGTGAAATAAAAATCTACAATATGAAAAAAGTTAATTACCTTCCGTCGACCTTAACTGCTTCAACACTCTGCCGCTTACTGATACCATTTACTCATTGCTCAAGTCTGGTAACCCACCGGGTTGTTAGCCTCCGCAATTCTAATTGATTGTGTAAGACTGTTGAAATGCTACAGTACGAAGAGATAGGAAGGCAATGATCAGGATTCGATACAAGTACCTAACACTTTCCGTTTAATACACCAATGGGAAAGAAGGACGCATTTAAAGCAACGGCACCACAATCAAAACACTACAAGCAGAAAACCAAAAGGACAGTTTTAAAACAAAAATGTTACCAGGACATACATGCAAGACATGACAGAAATAATACATCACAGCAGAAGCACCGCCCTGGAACGGTCAGTAAAATATTACTGGGGGCTGAAATCGATTTACGTGTCCACAACCCTCGCCCTTAGTTTTGCCGTGGTATACACAAGACATTTTTGTAGAACGAGTAAGGGGTTTCTAACTCATTTTGCTGTCTCTTCAACCTGAAAACACACAATTTTAAAGACCCCGCATTTTATTGCACAGTTGCTCATTGGTGGTCCCTAATGGGTGTTCATGCTTGCTTTCATCTTGAAATAACTTTCTTGTGTAACATATCGCGCTGTGAGAAAATCTATCATTTGGTCATATGCAAAAATATGTCATTACAAAAACACGCCTATTCAAATATATAGAAAATTCATCTCCCAAAACTGAAATTTTTTAGATAATAAACTCTGATATTTTTCATATTTCAGCTTGAAACATAGATTGTGGGTACTCGTTAGAACCGCCTCGCTCAGGCGGTTCTAACGATTACCACAATGTAGTACCCCGGTGGTTTACTCTACTGACCGTTCTAAGGCGGTGGTTTATTCTACAAGGCGATTTGTTGTATGTCTTACATTGTGCCATTTTGTTCTTGTGTTTTTCAGTCCTTTTAGCATTGCGATTACCTTGCTTGGGGAAGAGAGAGCTAATCTTAGTGCTTTTCGTATGTTTGATCGATTTGTGCTTGTTTGGATTTGTCGGTTTCCTCTTCCTCTTGGTGTCTGGGAAGGGCTGCGGTTTGTGATTGTGGCACTCCCTGGACTTTTACCTTTTTTGAGCAGAAATAAGAAAATAATGTATACCCCTGTAAACAGCAGTTTTACTATATAAAAGTGGGGTTTAAGGGAATCAAAATTATATGGTATGTTTTCGGGATGGAAAATACATAGGAAAAGGTACAATCTCGAAGCATAGCCTTCTCGAGCGCGCAGACCATGCAGTAAAACCGAGGAATATTACTGTAATAATGCATTGGTACCTTCTGCAGTATCAAATGCTTTTATTAGCGGAATACAAAGACCCTGAACAGATAGCTAGAATGCACAGGGTAATCTAGGTCCTCGTTGTCTTTCACATGGCCCAAGGAATATTTTTATATGACAAGGCTTAATTTTAATACCTTAAAATACAACATTTGACGTGTTTTGAAAGACTTAAATGTGTATTATGACTTTAGGGCACAAAGCGGAAAACGTACATAGTGTCTTGCCTTTGCACACTTCCCCAATTAAACGTTTACCCATCACTGCATATAGTCTGACACCAAGTTTAATTTACGCAGACCAGTCTGACTGCATTTAGGCACGATTTGTTTCTCGCTGAGAAAAGGTTCGTCTTAGTTTTGTTTTGCTTTCAATTATCTTTTATTTGTTTTATGATTTGTTATTATTTTGAATTTCTCTGCCCTGTCCTCTTTGATTTTCTCTGTCCTGTCTCCCTTTGTTTTTCTTTGTCCTTTCCATTTAATCTTTTCTGATTTGTATTTCATCATGTTGTGTGCAAACAAACCTGCGCGCGTATCCGATCACGGCATTTCATATTCTCTTGTTGGATTTTGCAAACTCTTCATAATGAATTTGTAGCCTCTACTCCCTGTACAATGCAGTCATATCTACAGGCTAACCGTCTCAATTGCTCACACATAATGAATAAGTTTTTCAAGATATGGACTCAGTAATATTGTATTTACTCAGCAAAGAAGCTAGAGCTACTTAATGCAAATTACCATTTTTTTCCTTATCCTATGCGGGCCGATTTTGAGCTGCCTCAGAACTAAGGGTGATGTTTAGATCGTGTAAAACTAGTTTAAGCCCCACTCCTGTCCTAGTAGTTTCTGCTGACAGCTCCAATGTAGAAACAAAGGTAAGAGAAAAGTCCAGGGAGTGTCACAATCACAAACCGCAGCCCTTCCCAGACACCAAGAGGAAGAGGAAGCCGACAAATCCAAACAAGCACAAATCGAACAAACGTACGAAAAGCACTAAGATTAGCTCTCTCTTCCCCAAGCAAGGTAATCGCAATGCTAAAAGGTTCTTCTTTTGCATTTCTTGTTTGTTTGTTAGTATGTTATTGCAACTGTTCCATAATGCTATGTTGTTGTTTGTTCTTCACATTTTCTTCTTTCGGTGACTCGGGAAGGGTGTGCTTCGCGATTACCACCTTTCCTGAGTAACTTTATTTGCTATTTTGTCAACTCTGCGGGCAAAACTATTATCGATTGCGTACAATATTTTCAAACTTTTGTGAAGAAGATATGAATTCGAATGAAACCTGGCTTTTGAAATTTGAATAATAAGCCATGCGTTGATCATTATGAAAACACGCCTATTAAATACACTGAAAATTCTACCACCAAAAAATGGCAATTTTTCACATAAAAAATCTGATATTTTTCATATTTCTACTCAAAACATAGATTGTGTGTACTCGTTAGAACCGCCTCATCGAGGCGGTTCTAACGAGTACCCACAATCTATGTTTTTGAGCAGAAATAACAAAAATAATGTATACCCCTGTAAACCCCAGTTTTACTATATAAAAGTGGGGTTTAAGGGGGTCTAAATTATATAGGTATGTTTTCTTGATGGTTATGCCACAAACAATAATATGACTGGGACATATCTATTTATGGTTGACCATTTTACCTTAAAGCAGTTTTGGTTGACTTATGATGGGTCCTATTATTTTAACACGATGGTTTGCCGTTCAAACGCTGCAACACTGATGTTAAGTGATTGTCATATCCCAGCGCATCACGAAAATACGCATATATAATTGACCCCCTTGAACCCCACTTTTATATAGTAAAACTGGGGTTTACAGGGGTATGCATTATTTTTCTTATTTCTGCTCAAAACATAGATTGTGGGTACTCATTAGAACCGCCTCGCCGAGGCGGTTCTAACAAGTACACACAATCTATGTTTTGAGCGGAAATATGAAAAATATCAGATTTTTTTTCTCTGAAAATTTTCATTTTTTGGTGGTAAAATTTTCAGTGCATTTGAATAGGCGTGTTTTCTAATGGGCACATATCGTTAATACAATACCGCCTCAATGTTGATGCAACGTCATTACGGCGGTGTTGGGGGCTTGATGTGTATCAGTATATCAGTTTCTTAGTTCACTTATCTAATTTGTATTAAGTCACGTGTCTGATGGAATATTGGGACGTCTAATAATGAAATAAAAATTACAAAAAATGCATCGAATATGCAAATTGAGGCGAAATGACATTTTATTCTGGCATTTCGATATATCTCCAAAGCTAAACATTCGTATATGTCACTGCCAATGACCATTTGATAGCTATGGTTATTCTAGACGTGCAGAATCTTTGCAATATTAATGTCAAAGTGGGTTCTATTGCCCGCAGCATAAACTGAAACATGGTAGACATGAAATGGAATCTTAACCTATTGTAGTCTGGAGACACCTAAAATGGAAATTGGCAAATAGTGCAGACCCAGATCAGACGCCGCATCATGCAGCGTCTGATCAGGGTCTGCACTGTTTGCAAAAAGTTCAACTCTTTTTCTCTAGGAATATCAAAATCACATAGCCTAACATACCTAAAATCGAAATTTGAATCTTCCAATACATAGTATGGGGTAGTTCATTCAGTCTACAATGAGTTAATAAAAAGGGTAATAAAAATAAGCCCTCCCACAAGTTGTTGTTGCTGCTGGCCACTTTCTTTGTTTGTGTGTCGGCTATTGCTACTGATCCGTTATGTCTTTTGAAAACTGTTTGTTTTTCTTCTTATTTCAGTTCTAGGGAAGGCTGTGCTATTTGGAATGCGTCCTTTTCTGCTTAACTTCATTTCGAGGGTTGAGCGCAAGACTGTAGTAACTCAAACGTATTTTTGAAACCCTTGTTTAGGGGCAACTTTGACCCCTTTGTAAACAATGCAAATTTAGGTGCCATTGCTCATATGAGCAACGGCACCTAAATTTCCATTGTTCACAGAAAGAAATGTTATAATCTTCATAACGCCTTCATGGTGAGGAGATTAAGTATTGGGAAAACAACCATCTGACTTGCTACAGTCTTGCGATCAACCCTCGATTTATATTTTGGGCGATAAACTTGTGTTGTGTTTATTGTCCACAGAAGTTAAAATCGATGCCAAGAAAACACTATATTTACTTGTTGTGGGAGGGGAACATAGTTTTTTTTTTATTTGCAGGGAGCAAAGTGCGATCCAACATTGTAATGTGCAATGCAGACAATAGCTTTTTGTATGATTTCCTTGGTATCTTCACATATTGTCTTGTTTATCTGGTTTTCATTTGGTGTCAGTTGGTTTTATGTTCTGGGATTGTGGCTCTTCCTTAATATCTTCATTACTTTATGCCATATGCGGGCAACGAACGTGTTGCCCAGCCTCCACTTGTATGCAGTCTGATCAAGGCTTTCGTTACCCATTTACAGAATCAACGGATACCATATACAGTGTATCTGTGATAAAGAAGGCTTGATCAGCCTTTGCTCTGCACATTTCTTGAATTGTTGTTTTGCTGTTCGCATAAGTACTATTGCACATTACTCGTTATGTTCTATGTTTGTAACTCTCGATTTGTGTATTATTCTTCAAATATGTATATAATGACGTGTCAGTACTACGGGAAACGTAATGTGAAGATACTCAGAAAAAGTTTTAATCATTGAACAAAACCCTTCCCAAAGCATCGGATAATCGTTTACTTACAGGAATTGACAGAATAAATAGATTCTTAAAGGAATGACCCTGGGAGACAGTGAACAAACACATAAAACTTAAAACTGAAGTTTTCTGGTCTAGACTGGCTAGTTTTAGCCAATAAGGCCTCATCAGTGATTATAATTTGCATTTTTAAAAATATATCTGAATTACAAGTACGAAGCTCAGCCTTCCAGAGGCAATGTAAGAAAATAAGATGAAGAACAAACAATGACAAAACAAACGTCATGAAGGAACTTCCAACACACGAACAGAGAAGAACAGCAAAAGCCTCAGAATGTCCATCGTGTTCACAAAGTAAATGAAAATATAAATTACACTATAGAAAAAGTACAGGTATACATTTTACAGCCATCTCACGACTCTAACATAACGTGTAAGAAGTAAATTCTGCAAGGAATGACCCTTGAGACATCTTGAACGAAACAAAGAAGAGAGACTGACCAGACAAAGAGGAAGAACAATAAAAACAACACCTTGCAACCACCAACAATAAAACCACTTGGGTATTTAAAGCGTTTTATTGATATCCAACCTTCAGCCTTAATCCTGATACGGTTCCAGCTACATACAATAAAACTTCGATGACTCGAACACTAATGGCTTGCTCACCTTGGCTGATTCGAACTCGTTTTTAAGACCCTAGGAAATTCTCAAGAAAAAATATGTATAGATATTTTAGGGACATTGTCTTATTTTATCATGGAGATTCTAATGAGTACACTCAGCATAACCTTATTTATACAAATTTGAAAAGACATCCCTTAATTATCCACATTTGTCGCCTTATCTGGCGATATGATTAACCCTCAATGGCACGAAATATCCATGTCTAAAACAAATGTTCTTGGTCCCAATAATGTTCGAGCACTTCAGTTAAACTGCATTACACTTAGGGACTTCAGTGGATCGACAGAGAAAACATAAATTATCTTACCAGCACTTAAGACAAACTATAGATTAAAATTCGACTACAAACCAAAAGTAATCGCAAAAAACACCCACTTGTAGATTCACAGTGAGCCCTTTTGTAGATGAGTAAGACCAGGAACCAGCCAGTTGTTCCGGTATAGTTACCCAGTGTATCGTCAGATCAAAATGTACGATCTCTAGGCCTTTTCAGAGACTACGATGCTCATCTCCTCAGAATACGATTACGATACTCCACACCTGATATTACGATACTCCTCTCCAGACTATGATACTCCTCTCTTGAGATTACGATACTCCACTACTAATATTACGATACCCCTCTCCTGATATTACGATAAACCTCTCATGATATTATGATACTCTTCTCCTGAGATTACGATACTCCCCTCCAGAGACTTCGATGCTCATCTCCTGAGAGTACGATGGTGCTCTCTTGAGACCACGACACTCCTCTACTGAAATGCCGTAACATTAATGGATAAGCCTTGAGTTGTAGCCGCCATTTTTCAAATGAAGAAAACAACTTTTGTGACTTCCAGTTAGCTTTATTGAACACCACACCTACCCCCCTCCCCTTATAAAAATAGTCTACTCTTCAAAGAAAGAATTTGCTCCCTGTGGGAGCAATATTTGTTCATTTTAAAGTTTGCTCTTTTCAGAAGAAAGGCATGATCGACATAATTATGACATAATTACCTCTATGTAAGGTGTAACAGAGCAATAATTACAGTTATGTGTCAGATGTGTTTCTTTTCAGATTTCGAAGCCAGAATGAATAAACTAATCGCACTGAGCATCATATCTTTGGCTTCCATGTTTATGTTAGCCTATGGAATGCTGCCGAAACACACCCACTACAACATACCTTACCCTGTGTATCAACCATACCCCATCTACATCCCTCACTCTGGAGGAAACATTTTCATGTTCAGTAAGTATGGTCAACCCTCTTTATACCAACACTCGATACAACGACAAATTTCGTTATAAAACTTCCGCTCAAGAGGTGACAGTAAATCAGAAATTATGCAAGAATATTGCATTAAAACTATGCAACATATGTTTTGGATATTTGTTAGAATCGCCTCAATGAGGCGATTCTAACAAATATTCAAAACATATGTTATATAAGGAAATAAGAATAAAAGAAGGCATTTTTATATATTATTCAGTCAATTAAGTATTCTTTACAACAACAAATTCATTTTAATGGCAACATCTTTGGGAACAAATGCTGTCGTTGTAACGAGGGTTCACTGTATGTTTTTCGAGGAGAAATATTTAAGTGTAAATATTTTTTCTTATCAAAACCGTTGTTCCATGCTTGTTTCCTGTTAGTCACAACGCATGGAAAACATTTACAAATGAAGGAACAAGACAAGGAAAAACTCAAGTTTTAAAGTTGAGTGCAGAGTGGTAATGATGTCAGTACAGTTTTATTTAAAGGTAAAGCTCAGGCATACATATTGAATGCCCGCATGCAGAAAACAAAGAGACGCTTTTATTCCTCAGCAATACCTGCAATTCTTTATAAATGTTGAAATTGGCGGAGCCTTGTATCTTTCCCAGCCTTTGTAAATACAAATCCTTTTGATGCCTCAGAATCATTACAGTCGAAAACCACAATATTTAGAAGTTTTCGTAAAGACTTGTGGCCCAGTGAAGCATTTAAGTTTGATAAACGTAATCATCCTAGTATTGGAGAATTAAGAAAGAACAAATAATATAGACCTAGATCAGATGCCGCAAGGTGCGGCGTCTGATCAGGATCTATATTGTTTGCCACTTATCCAGCAGTTGCCAGACACATCATTGGCTAGATGGATGGACTTGTTGAAATTTTTAGGACAAGCATCGTAAGGAGTTAAGGTCCTCTAAATTTAGGTAAATTATGGTAAACATCACGAAAACATACCTATATAATTTTGACCCCCTTAAACCCCACTTTTATATAGTGAATCTGGGGTTTACAGGGGTATACATTATTTTTCTTATTTCTACTCAAAAACATAGATTATGAGTACTCGTTAGAACCGCCTCGTCGAGGCGGTTCTAACGCGTACCGACAATCTATATTTTGAGAAGAAATATGAAAAATATCAGAATTTTTTATCTGAAAATTTTCCTTTTTTGGCTGTAAAATTTTCAATATATTTGAATAGGCTTGTTTTCGTAATGATCATACACCTACCCTAGATACACTAGATAATCCCCAGTAATCCATTACTGACCATTCCAAATCAGTACTTTCATTGTGGTACTGTTGTTAGTTGTTATGAAGTGTTTCGCTTTCTAATGTTTTTCTTTTAACAATTACGTAAGTTTACAATATTCAGCTAAGTTTGGATAACAGAGTTGTCATCGTTTTTGGGAAAGAGTTACCAACTCTGCTTGCCATCTCTTTCATTTTGTGGCATTTGTATTTGTATGTCTTTCCCTTTGGTGTTGGGGGCTTGCTGTGGATCGGATTATATCAGTTTCCGAGTTCACTTATTTACTTTTTATGGAATAGGTATTTCCTAAGGGTCGCTGAAAACACAAAGGCCAAAAAAAATCGTAGGACAGTCTTCTCAACTGAAAGGACTATGACGAGATTATCAGATTATAAAATAGTAAACGCCAGCGAAAACTATTAAACAAGAGGGCAAGGCTGGCCCTGTATCGCACACCTGATTACCAGACAAGTTTCAGGTCAATTGGTCTTTCAGTTCAAGAGAAGAGGTTCATTATTGACTTTCAAGAGGGCGGTCATCTAGGATACCCAACCAAAACAATTTTAGCTACTTTTGATCTACACGTCACCTGCATACTTCCAATGAAGTTTCGAGTCAATTGGCCTTTTGGTTCAGAAGAAACAAATCAAAATAGATTTTCAGCATGGCTGTCAGGGGCGACTACTTGGGTTTCCGATTAGAATAATTTTAGCTAGTTTTGATGTACAAGTTACCCCGATACTTCATATCAAGTTTCGAGTAAATTGGCCTTTTGGTTCAGGAGAAGAAACGCCTAAATGGATTTTCAAGGTGACCGCAGAGTGGCCATCTTGGAACGATTTAGCTATTTCTTTTTATCTACAACTTGCCCCGATACCTCCTACCAGGTTTCGAGTTAATTGGCCTTTCGGTTCAGGAGAAGAAGTGCAAAATAGATTTTCAAGATGGCCATCTTTCCGACTGAACCAATTTTAACTATTTTGTTCTATCCTTAAACTTCCTAGCAAGTTTCGAGTCAACTGGCATCTCGGTTCAGGAGAAGAAGTTCAAAATAGATTTTCAAGACAGCCACCATGGCGGCCATCTTGGATTTCCGATCGATACAATTTTAGCTATTTTTGATTTGCAAAATAGAAAGGAAGGCAATGATCAGGAATCGATACAATTATCCCACACCTCCCATCAGAGACATCAAAGGGAAAGAAACACAAACACGAAATAACTGGACCCTAATGGATACATCATTAGCAGAAAGCCAAACGGACAGTTACTTTCCCACAAAGTGGCCAAATGGCTATCCAAAACATAAAGATGTAAGCGACACACAAATTCAAAGAATAAACCATGTCTTGGAACGGGTTTGCGTGGCCACAATCCTTGTAACCACAATCCTCGCCCTTACTTCTGCCGCGGTTTAGACACATAATTTTTCAGTCCACATGAAGGCTTCCTAACTCATCAGTGTTACATCTCCGAGAACACAAATCAACAAATTACAGAGATGAAACAACGATGAGGACTCGACAGCACGAAACAACTGAAATGCTGGAGCAAACGAAAACCAACAGTAAGACTCCAGTGGGCCCGACCAAAGATAGAGCATCAAGTACCGACCAACATTACCCAAAATTAAATTTCAAGTAAGCCTTTACGCAGGAACCATCATAGAATCTGAGGCCTAACCCGACGGCGTGCAATTAAAGAGGGAAGCAAAGTTATTAACCATGATTGGGATAACAACCATGCATGCAGTCTGTCGTATAACATTTATGTTGTACCAAATCTTTTTATATCGAAGAATGATTTTACGAAATTGGGCACTGAAGTCATTGCAAGCATATATTTTTCTGAATTTATATATTAAGTCACTATGATACTTCCTACCAAGTTTTGAGTCAGCTGACCTTTCGATTTAGAAGACAAAAGGGCAATATAGATTTTCAAGATGGCCATCTTGGATTTCCGATCGGAATGATAATATCTATTTTTTTAATCAACAAGTTTCCTCGATATTTCCTACCAAGTTTCGAATAAATTGACTTTGCGGTTCAGAAGACAAAGGACAAAACAGATTTTTAAGATGAATTACTGATCAGAATGATCAAAGTTATTTTTTTTTAACAAGTTTCCCTGATTCGAGTCAATTGTCCTTTCAGTTCAGGAGACAAAGTGCAATACAGATTTTCAAGATGGTCGTCATGACGGTTATCATGGCTTTTCGATCGGAACGATTTTAACTATTTTTATTTACAAGTCACCCAAATACTATGGCAGCCATCTTGGATTTCCAATTGAAAGGATTTTAGCTTTTTTGACCTGCAAGTTTCCTCAATACTTCCTACCAAGTTTTGAGTCAATTAGCCTATTGGTTCAGGAGAAGAAGCGCAAAACAGATTTTTAAGATGGCGGCTATGGCGGCCATCTTCGATTTCTGACTGAACGATTTTCGCTATTTTTGATCTAAAAGTCACCCAGATGATTTTATCCAGTTTCGAGTTAATTGGCCAAGGAGTATAGGAGGATTCAGCTTTAAACGCAAATTTTTTGTTGACAACGGACGACACACGACGCACGACAGACGACGGACATTGACTGACCACAATAGCACACCTTGAGCACTTCGTGCTCAGGTGAGCTAAAAGAAATACTAATAATTAGAGCGAAGTTCACTGAATCACATGAATCTCTTAAAGTAACAAAGCGTAAAAAAAAAACAAAAAAAAACAAAACAAAAAAAAAACAAAAAAACAAAAAAAAAAAAAAAAAAAAAAAAACACGATGTGGCATGCAGCATCAGTTTAGAATCAACACAGCGATTCAACAACCATTTTCTAGATACATCACCAGTAGCCAAATGGACTCCTCCAAAATTTAGAATTATGTTACACATTTAAGACAAAGGGTTTGCTAAGGATGAGAACTTGGTTATTATTCTGGGATAATTATCTCCAATTACCGGTAAAGACATGTGGATACTCATAAAAAGGCCTCGCCGAGGCGCTTCTAATGAGGAATAACAACAAACGTTTTATGATGAAATAATATCCCTGAATTATCACCAAAATAATCCTCATTGACAAAACCTCGAGTAAAAGTGTCCCGTTATTGATGGCAGTTACTGTAATGCATGGCGTGACTAATACACTGTTGATTAATTTCAGTTATAATAATCATAATCATCTGTATAATTTGTAACGACGAATCAGACCACCCAGTGAAAAAACCTCACAAGCCCAAGTATGACGACTGGGACTGGGAATGGGATTGGTAAGAAAAGGTAAGAGCATTTAGAGCCAGTCTACCTGGTGGTTGTATTGCATATGCATAGCTTTATTTTCAATGTAGCAACAATATACCGCATTAACATATCTACGTAGAATTCGAAATTTCGAACCGACTGTCGTTTTACAATATTGTGGTAATAGTAAGCCGTTTTTCTAAGTTACAACTTAAAATTATGCTATTTTTAAAACTTGTTGTTTTCCTGTTGGTACTAAGCCTTAGTATTTGCAAACAAAGGCAAAACTCCCTGAGGTACCACTTACGCCGTCATTACGGGCTGTATATGTTCGAGAGAAACATCGTTTAATAGACAAAGTACACGTCGATTTAATTTCTTTATACAGCAATTAATAATTTATAAAGCCTTTCCATCTTTTATATTTATAAGCAATATATATATCTATTTATATATGCCTATTCATTGATAACTTAGATCAACTTTTTCGGCAGAAACTTTGGGTTGCTAAACCAAGAACATTTTACCCTAAAATAGCAAGAAAATGCTAAAACAGATCGCACAACTCCCTTTGTCTAGATCATTGATATAAAAGAAGTAAATACTTATTTATAAAAAAAAAATATATATGGCCATGCATATACTTGAAAGTGACCTTTAGTCGTTAGTATTGGACAGTAAGTGCATAATACCCTTAGATTATTCTGTTACAGTTCTTGTTTGTTTGTTGGTGCTTTTATCTATGGCGTTTGTTTTGCCATTGTTTGTTCGTCATCTCTTCTTATTGTGCCTCGTAGGGCTGGGTTTCATGGTTGTTACATTTCTGGGTACCATCACTAATATGTTTAGTTCTTCCATGAAGGTGAAATGAGCCAACGTATCGGTAAATGGGGCATATGTCCAAACCAAAATGCATCCACGTAGTCTAACAAGCTCTGATGAATGTCGGATGTAACGTAACTGTTTTGCGGCAAACAGTATGCGTGATTGTTCGCCCAATTGTGATTGATAGCTATGCATCCCTCATTAATTGCACGACGGTAAGTGTGGTCGAGTCCAAAATGATTCATCTTTTACTTTTCTTTGCTTAGCTTCAGATTGTCATTGTGTTCTCTACTTTATTCATTTTGCAGTTTTTGTAATTATTTGTGTTTTACTGTAATGTTTCAATAATCACATTACGAAAATACACCTATGTAATTTTGACCCCCTTAAACCCCACTTTTATATAGTAAAACTGGGGTTTAAAGGGGTATACATTATTTTTCTTATTTCTGCTCAAAAACATAGATTGTGGGTACTCGTTAGAACCGCCTCACCGAGGCGGTTCTAACGAGTACCCACAATCTATGTTTTAAGCAGATATATGAAAAATATCAGAGTTTTTTACCTGAAAATTTTCAGTTTTTGGAGGCGAAATTTTCTATATATTTGAATAGGCGTGTTTTCGTAATGAGATAGAACCCTACGCGGAACAAACACATACTTAAAATTTGGAAATGCGTTAGAATTAAGGGCGAGATTTCGATCGAGTTAAACCTGTTTACCCACCCCCAGCCCCCCCACTGAGTGATTTATACTGCTATTTTGTAGCATACACCTTCTCCTTAGACAGGCGAGAACTGCTTCATTTATTCGGACCTCAGGAAAACTCCCATTTCATCACTTATATAGTAAAAAGGGGAATGGCCATATTAAAAAGAGAAAATCGGGAGTTTTAAATATTATATGGAAAGTCACATGATATACTGTATATAGGGATTGCGCCACCGAAACAATACATGTGAAAAGGTTGCTTTGAGGCCTTGTATGCACAGCAAAGGTTCCGATCAGCTTATGCATCCATACCGTCTGATCTGGGTTTTACACTGTTTGCTATATAAAGTCAAGCGGAAGCACCGAAAGAAGATGGGATAATAATTAAACAAAGCAATACGACGTGTGATCAAAGCCGAGTTGTGACGGAAGAACCGCCTTGAAACGCACAGTAGAAGAAACTACTAGCAATAAACGGGCTCGAACAAGTCCGTGTTTCTAATTGTTGATGTGTGTAAACACTTGTGTTTGAGCAGCTAACAGTATAGACCCTGATCAGACGTTGTGTTTGTTTGTGTTGAGGTTTTACGGCCCAGTCAACCCAATGGGGTCATGTCGAGCGCGGTCAGTTTACCTAACCACACGTTTACTGGGCAGGCTTAGTCCTCTAAGCGGTTAACCAGTATTGTGCACATTCTTTCGCCAGAAACTGACAACTGCCCTTCTTGAATCAGCGGAAGGGAGAGAATGACCGTAGAAAATATTTCATGATCAATCTCAACGAAAGAATGTTGCCGACCTCGGCGGGGGTCGAACCCGCAACCTCCTGGTCTCCAGTCGGACGGCGCATCCAACTGAGCCACCGAGTCCGGCTCAGACTTTGTGTGGCGTCTCTTACTGTCTAGGCGTTATCATCAATCATGTCTGATCTCGGTCTTCACTCTTTGTAACTAATCGACCAATTTTAGATACGTCAGCCCTCAAACTGAAAGATGGCGCCCTCGTCAGTAAGTTTCAGATGGTTGGCGCCTGATTATCGATGTTGGTGGTCGGGCCCACCTAGGTACTGTTTGTGGTTGTCTTGTGTTCTAGCTTCAAATTGCCATTGAGCCATTTGCTTTGCTCCGGGGATAGTAGAATAATTTCAGATACACTATTTTTGGCCAGTCTTTGACATGCGAGTTTTTAGAATTCTTCTTTGTGTAAGACTCGTCCGAATTCAGACTGATTTATAACACGTCTCCAGGGGTGGACTCTTGATATAACGGGAAAATTGTACGTAACATGCTGGTAAACGGCACTTAATTGAGCGTTAAACGCTGCGTAACGTTATGTGTAGTTTCTACATACTTAGGCGTTAACGTAATCAATTCTTGTTGTATTTGAAAATGTCTTAAGTTCAGCATTATCTGTAAAAGCGCTTACAGAGAGAACCAAAGAGAGAGAGAGAGAGAGAGAGAGAGAGAGAGACAGAGAGACAGAGAAAAAAAGCTGTTTCTTCGGCTGCTTGGCAGTTATTAAATTTTCACAATACAGATTTCAATTTGTTGTCTGTTGCAGTTGTGATTGGCACTTCAAGGGGTTAACAAAATTTGAAAAAAAAAAAAAAAAAAAAAAAAAAAAATATATATATATATATATATATTTTGACCATCCCATCAGTTCAACCATTACAGTTGTACTTGTGCAAAGGCCAACCGCTTTCTGCTAATTCAGCAATGTAGAGATCAGGGCCCGGTTGTTCAAAGCTAACGATGTCGTTAGTTAACGATTCGTTAAAATTTACATCGAGTGATACGCAAATATGCTGAAATTTTTTGCTGAAAAAATGTGAGTAGCTTTTGCAGTGCAAAAGCTACTCACTTTTTTTCAGCAAAAAATATCAGTATATTGTGTATTGAAACCACTAAAACAGTTAACGAAATGACCCTTAACGAACTCGTTAAGCTAACGATGCTTTGAACAACTGGGCCCAGCTTGATATGAGTATACAGGGTTCTGTCCAAATTTGATAATTATAATAACCAAAGCTTTTGTTTTTATTGCAGATCAACAAGTGGGGAAGGAACAGATAACGGATGGTTTACAATGAAGCACTGATGCCTATATTCTACGCAATGTATTTGACTGAGTAGACGTATCTTGTTTTTGGCATATTCTGCACTGTAAACATTTAGAAAGAAATAAAGGATAATAAGGAAAACTTTACTTTATTGAGATCTCTAAGGGACAAATAAAAGTAGGCAATGTGGCACTTCGTAAAATTTATATTTCAGAATACGTTAGTCTGGTTACATAATCTAGGAGACATGACCATTGCGAGCAATGAACACGCACACACACACACACACACACACACACACACACACACACACACACACACACACACACACACAGACGGAGAGAGAGAGAGACAGAGAATGAAATTGCGAATTTTCTCGGTAAAATATTTAGACTGCAAATGCTGTTCACTGTAAAGTCGAAAAAAATATATTTATACTCTGCTAACGCTAAACACTGAAAATGCAAAACTCAGCTGTATTGAATATATATGTATTTACACGCATGAAAGACTACCAAAGTGTTCATGAAAGTAAATAATTTAGATGCGTTTTCAAAATATATATATATATATATATATATATATATATATATATATATATATATATATATATATATATATATATATATATGTTCTACAAGCATATCCTCAGGTCATAAAATAATATTAATACTATTTTATTTGGTGTCTTTAAATATTTGAAATATCACATATTTTTGCAGTGTCAGGCTTGTAAATCCACCTACTGTCATTGTTAAAATTGGCGTTGCGTTATGAATAGTTTATATAGTTTATAGAGCTTAGTTTTTGTTTATTTACAATATATTACTCAAGAACCTAAGTTTTGTTTTGTTGTTGTTGTGTGTTGTTGTGTTGGTTTTCTAACCTTAACCGGTGACTGAGGAAGTCCTTATTTTGTAATAACTGTCTTTCCTGGTTATCACCATATTGATTCCAAGGAAAATTATTTCTACTCCGCTTATAAATGTATTTTTAGAGTGGAAGTGTAAAAAAACAGATTTTCAAAAGAAGATTGTAATTCAATAACTAGTCGAATCCAATCGATAAGACATTTGAATCGCAACAGAAAACATACTTTTGGTCATATGCGCTCAGCGAATATTCAGATCGGCATGCGCAATCGCCGATAATATTTTGGAATACCAAAGATGCAAAGTTATTTAGGGGACAACGAATATTCTGATTCTGCCCAGAGATTATAAAACTTTTTTTTCATGCTCAACTCAGCCGAGTATTAGCAGAGAAATTTTCATGCTCAGCTATATTTAGCAAGAAAGAATTTAGAATTGTTCGTAATTTGTGATTTATTAAGAGGACAAATTTCATACTCAGCTGAGTTGAGCATGAAAAAACTAACCTCGGGGCCAGATTGCGCTGAGCGCACATGTCAGAAGGTACATTTTCTCACGTTGCGGCTCATTTTGTCCTATTACGGAAACGGGCCTATTCAAATATATAGAAAATTTCACCTCCAAAAACCTGAAAATTTTCAGATGAAAAACTCTTATATTTTTCATATTTCTGCTCAAAACCTAGATTGTTGGTACTCGTTAGAACCGCCTCGGCGAGGCGGTTCTAACGAGTACCCACAATCTATGTTTTTGAACAGAAATAAGAAAAATAATGTATACCCTGTAAACCCCAGTTTTACTATATAAAAGTGGGGTTTAAGGGGGTCAAAATTATATAGGCATGTTTTCGTGATGCAGTCAATCCCAGCGGGCACACAATGTTGAAACAACGTCGATTCAACGTTGTTGGCCTGCTGGGTATAATTATTGTAATAATTCCCAAGGTCAAATCGACGGAACAACGATAGAATCGGACCCGTATGTCATATTCAAATAGCGAAGGCAGCGATCACAATTCGCATCCTCGCTGTCTGCATTCGACAATGATATATTCTGAAGTGTCTGTTGGTTTTATATGCGGTCAACAAAAGCCCGCGCTGTTAATATAAGGACCATAGTAATTCTCACCTTACGCACTGAAGGTACTTGAAACGCTTTGTAGATTTCCTAGTTTTATAAGGGAGACAACTTTTTGTGACTTCCTGCTTGCCTTCATGTACACGAGGCTCCAACGGGACAAATTCAGGGAGTGAACCAATTTTCAGTACGGAAATAACATAAAACTAAAACAGTTACCTCCCCTGAAAGTAAAGCCGGTCCCCATAAGTGCTTTTGCAGCTATACACCAGTATAGGTAGATAAACGAATTCAATAACTGAATGAAAAGATTCAATATCTCGGAAAACTACAGTCGAACTTCATTGGCTCGAACATTTCTGGTACCACGGAAATGTGTTCGAAGTATGGGTAGTTCAAGCTATGGCGCCATGCCAGGAAGCAAATAGCGATAATTTAGTGCACTCTTTTCGATCTTCTACACAATTATGGTATGTTTAGTGTACTCATTAGAATGGCCTCGATACAACATACAATGTCATAATAAAATAAGAAACTTCCTCTTAATATTTGTTTTCTTGAGCTATCGGAAGAATTTTGTAGGGACTCAAAAACGAGTTCCAATTAGCCATGGCAAAAGAGCCATCGGTTTTTGTGCCGTCTGCATAGCATGGCAGACACATAGGGATCATGTTGTCCGTCCATGTTGTCGGCGTCGGCGTCGTTGTCAGTATCGTCGTCGTCACACTTTTCGTTTCCCCTCAATAACTTTTATAGAGATGCATTGATTTCATTCAGAGTCTGCAGAAGTTTATATCATTGTAAAATACAGGTGAGTTCGATATTGATAATCATCCGCCAAATTTCGGCTGAGTTATGGCCCTTTTTCGACTTAGTTTTTATTGATGGGTTACGGTGTTTGTGTCCGTTCAATAAGTTCCGAAGGGATGCATTTATATTATAAGAAGTTTGCAGAAGGGTATATCATTATAAAATACAGGCAAGTTCGATATTGGTAACTGTCCGCACAATTTTGGCCGAGTTATGCTCTTTTTTTCGAGTTAGTTTTTGTTGTTTTTGTTGTTGTGCTAAGTACGCAGATACATCCTTGTGTGCTCCATAACTTGATACCCTTAAAGGTATCTTGATAATATTTCGTAGGGATGAAGAGAAGGACTAAATATGCATATCGCGTGCAAGAGAGACAACTCTTCCTTACTTCGTTATGTACTTACTTGCCCTGAAGCCGGAATCTTGTATAGGCAATAACTCCAATACTGTTCGAGATAATTTTATATTATTTGACAGGGGCATATTTCGTTTCAAGTAAGAGTGTCGCATGCAAGAAGAACAATTCTTGCTTCGTTTTTTTTCTAGTTATCTTCCCTGAACGAAATGTTTAGCCAAATTCTTGTGCTCTCTACGTATAACTTCTTATTGGTTTGAAATATTTTGATAGAAGCAAAGATAAGGACAGTAGCATATAGCGTGCAAAAGAGACAAAAGCCAAATTTTCACACTAATGTCCTCTGAAGCAAAAATCTTCTGCAGGCCACAACTCCCATACCGTAGGAAGTAATAATAATTGGTAGGAACATATATCAGGTCAAGTAGGAGTATCACATGCAGGAATGACAACTCTTGCTTTGGTCTTCTGGTTATCTCCCCTGAACGAATTTTAAGCCAAAGTCTTGTGCGCACCATAACTTTTTAATGGTTTGAAATATTATGAAAATATTTGGTAGATACGTAGTGTTAATATTAACTTTTGCAGATGCATTGAGTTCATTGGAATATATATCATTGTAAAATACCGGTCAAAGGATAGGAACGATTATTAGAAAAAATACAATTTTTTTTCATATCGGATAATTGGCGCTAAAAGCAGGCGACACATCCAGTTCTCGGAATTCTAGTTGAACTATTGAAATTCGACTGTATACGCATACTATATTCCATTACCCTGTTAACCCTTGTCATTCCAATAGACATGCCGCAGACCGGCCAAGTGGCTCAATTGGTAGTCGTCTGCTTTGTGACCGGGAGGTTGTGGGTTCATTCCCCGGCCGAGTCATACTAAAGACTTTAGAACTGGTACTAGCTTCTCTTTGGCTTGGCTCTCAGCAGTAAGAAAGAAATACTAGAACTGGTCGGCATGCGTCAATATAATGTGACAGGACGGAGTATCATGTCATGTGTCTCGGACTTGACATTACGAAAACATACCTATATAATTTTGACCCCCTTGAACCCCACTTTTATATAGTAAAACTGGGGTTTACAGGGGTATACATTATTTTTCTTATTTCTGCTCAAAACATAGATTGTGGGTACTCGTTAGAACCGCCTCGCCGAGGCGGTTCTAACGAGTACCCACAATCCATGTTTTGGGCAGAAATACGAAAAAAAAAATATCAGAAATTTTATCTGTAAAGTTTCAGTTTTTGGTGGTGAAATTTTCAATATATTTGAATAGGCGTGTTTTCGTAATGTTATATCAGTGAGGCAACTCTCTAAAAGTCAGCATTGAGCTCCCTGCCACACCCAGACACCGTCGGGATATAACTGAATGATTATTTAATGTGACGTTAAACCCGAATAAAAAAAGCAATGCTTCAGCAAACGTTGTAGACCTAGATCAGACGCCGTATTTTGCAGTGCCTGACCTGGGTCTGCTGTGTTTGCCATTCAACCATCCATTTTTGATACTTAAAACCCGAAAAAAACATACCTCAGCAAACATTGTAGACCTAGATCAGACGCCGGATCATGCAGTGCCTGATCTGGGTCTACAGTGTTTGCCTTTCAACTACCCATTTTTGATACTTCAGTAGGCAGTCATCTGACCTTATATAAATTTTAAAAAATATGGTTAGGCAAAAAGTGTTCAAATATTTAGATTAAATACGATATGCCGGTCCTACTTAACTGGTATTCGAACTACTTATGGAAGCTATTGATTAGACTAAGGCGAAACAAGTTAAATCGTATTTAAAGTGAATTTGGTCGACGAATATGCCCAGTTTTTTTGTTAAGGGACTTTATTGATCGCTTTCGAATTTTTTGTTTATAATATAATCTACCTAATGCAGCGAAAATAACTACCCTGATCGGACTGTTTGATCTCCACTTCTGCATTTGCATACGTGTAGATCATCCATTCTTTCGTGACAAGGCTAAAATCGTTTTTGTTTCACTTTGGGTCGCCCATTCAATGGAACGATATGGGTCGAACCATGCGAAAATGTGTCTGCGGGCAATTGCGGATAGCGTAGATCCAGATCAGCCTGCGCATCCGCGCAGGCTGATCATGACCTTCGCTGTCCGCTATCAGAATTATTTGACACTATAGAATGTATCAATGGAAAGGAAATGTCCGAATGAGACTTTGCGCATGCGTGGGATAAATCTAAATCTGTGCATTTGCTCATGATCGAAAACACTTTTTCTCTTGGCGCAGACCATATTATGAACTATGAAATATTATACAGGTGGATGAATTGAAGCGAACACTTTAGTGCATTTAATGGGACAATGCTTGATTATCATTGGAACTAACTGTGTACGTTATTATTATTTTGTGTATATAGATGAAACCAGAGACTTTTGAATGAACGTTTTATAAATACGAAAGTTGAAACTGTTATTGTGCTATCATTTTTTTTTATTTCCGGTTCGCACTTCTACATTTTGAGAAGTATTTTTGAGGTGCTGTGAAATGGGTTCTTCAAAATCTAAAGTCCGCAAGTTAAATCCCAAAACAATTAGGGAATTACAAAACAATATCGACGTTGATTTTACTAGAGAAGAAATTGAACAATGGTTCAGGGAATATCAGGCGAGTTTGAAAAAAGGAATGAACAAGCTAACTATGGCGGAATTTATGGAGGTATACAGCAGCGTGTTCGATGGAGAACCGGACGATTTTGTGAAACATCTCTTCCGTTCATTTGACGCTGATAATGACGGGTATATTGACTTTAAGGAGTTTATTGTCGGTTTGTGTGTATCTGGAAGTGAGAAAGTTGAGACGAAACTAAAGTGGGCCTTTAAAATGTATGACCTCGATGGGAACGGATCTATATCACGTGACGAAATGGCAGGAATGTTACGGGTAGGTATATGTAATATAGTGGTTGGTTTGATGTTGAGACCGGTATTTTTCATCACGAAAACATACCTATATCATTTTGACCCCCTTAAACCCCACTTTTATATAGTAAATCTGGGGTTTACAGGGGTATATATTATTTTTCTTATTTCTGCTCAAAAACATAGATTGTGGGTACTCGTAAGAACCGCCTCGTCGAGGCGGTTCTAACGAGTACCACAATCTATGTTTTGAGTAGAAATATGAAAAGTATCAGCATTTTTCTCTGAAAATTTTCATTTTTTTGGTGGTAAAATATTCAGTATATTTGAATAGGCGTGTTTTCCTAATGTTTCAATCCTGAAAGATAGATAGGAAACGCCTTTAGGGGAATTGATACACTTTCATGGGAGAAATCTCTCTCAAAATTGGTTTTAAGCCCTTCTAAAAATGGGGTCTACACTAAAAGGGGAGCAAATTCTTTCTTTTTAGTGTAGATCTATTTTGAAGAAGGGGCTTGGTGTACAGAAATGCAAACAGGAAGTCACAAAATTGTCTCCCTTGTAAAAATGGCGGAAAATCTACCAAAGGTCTCCATTTCCCTAAGAAATAAATGAAGTAAAATATGAGATTATTATAACAGCAACCTGTTAGTTCTTGTTAGGGCAGCTGAATTATTTAGGCTCTCAAGAGATACAAATACCAATAAGTCAATACTGCAAACAAATTCTACAAAGTAAGCCTCAGTCTACCCATTTTCTATATTGTTCAATAATTTATTGCATAAATCTAGATGAGTCAATGAGAACAATACAAGCCCTTGATCAGTCTGCACTCATGTGCTGGTATATCTTTAAGTGCGCATATCATATATTAGATCATAAAAATTGATTTCTATATGTATTGTTTTTCATATATTTTTTTGTATAGGATAAGATAGTCCACCTAGGACAAATTAATAAAATTTTGAATGTATTGAAATACCGTAAGTATTCGGGCTGATAGGCGTGAGTAAACAGCGTAGACCCGGACTCACATTTATCAAAACTTTAAACTACAATATCTCTCTTATTTCTCAACCGATTGTTATCAATTTGTACAAAGATGCTTATTTCTAAAGCTGAATATTTATGCATATTTCTGTAGTGGGCCATTTCATTTAGGAAATAAATGTATAAATACTAGTGGCTCGTAAGCCGATTGTTGCACGACTGGTTTTCTTCATGCAAAAGCATAATATCGTTCCAAGCAAAACAAGCAAGACGTTCATTTACCTCAACATACGTATATTTTGTAAGACCAGGGCCCAGTTGTTCAAAGCTAACGACATCGTTAGTTAACGATTCGTTAAAATTTACATCGAGTGATATGCAAATATTCTGAAATTTTTTGCTGAAAAAATGTGAGTAGCTTTTGCAGTGCAAAAGCTACTCACATTTTTTCAGCAAAAAATATCAGTATATTGTATATTGAATCCGCTATAACAGTTAACGAAATGACCCTTAACGAACTCGTTAAGCTAACGACGCTTTGAACAACTTGGCCCAGGCTAAGCTGCTATCTGACAGCGCAGATAAGCTGATCTTGGCCTCCATTGCTTGTATATACCATTAGGAGTCCTTTCTCATAATACGACTCAGCCGTTTAGTTCAGTCACACTCAAAACATGCATAAAACATATATTTAAATAAGGGCAATCACGGGACAGAGTAGCTCGCTTGAATTGCGCCTTACCATAAATCTTTGTTTTGTATGCAGAAATATTCTTGAGACAACATTAGTGTATATAGGCTAAACATGAACTAAAACACTAAACGTTTTAGTCCAAGACCTTGGCCGCATTGGTCGATGAACGGGGTAGAGGCTGATACAGCCCTTAGAATAGTCTCTCACATTAGACAGTCTCAGCTACATCTTAAAATTTTGACGCAGAAGTCTGGAGAGTACTGATGAAATGTTTAGACCAGTGCTTATACTTATATCAAATATGAACCAAATCCATTTAATTTAAGGGACTGAAAAAAGAGTTCGAATCATCCACGGTAAACGAGCCATCCGTGTTCGAGCCATTGAGGTTATACTGTACTACTATTGAAACAACTACAACTGCTACAACTACTACTTCTCAAACAACGTTGTTCTCAGAAGCAGAAAATGTACCTTTGGTTTTATTTCACAAATATATTAATTATAAACGCTTGTTTGCTCAGCTCCTTGAATTTCATATAGGATTACCGTTTAACAGTTTCAGCCCGACAGACCAAAATCAATACCTATGCAAACAATGTAGGTCCAAATGAGATGGCTCTTTACAAGCCGTCTTATCAGCATCTACACTGTTTGCCATACTGTTTTTGATTTTAGACTGAAATCCCTACTTTTTTCAGTAGACATGCCCAAATTTAAGAGAGGAAGGGTCCATTTCAGAAACTTAGGGATGAAAGGGATAACTGTCTTTAACTTTCTTTCAGGCAATTTACAAAATGATCTCGCCTGAAAATCAAAGGTCGCAGGCAACTGCTGACGAAATTGAAGAACTGATTGTTAATTTCTTCGAGTCAGCTGACAGAAACAAAGATGACGCAATCAGCCAAGATGAGTTTATTCAAGGTGTTAACGATATGCCCATTATTCTACAACTTCTTCAAGCAGATCCAGGAAAGCAATCCAGATTTGACGAAATAGAAGAAGATACAGAAAGTAGGGGAAATGAACAAGTTGACCAAGAAATAAGTGCATCAGGGAAGAAATATACTTATTAAGTGCAGAAGGGTACATAAATTGAACTACAGTCGACTCTTGTTATCTCAACCTCGCTTATCTCGAATAACCCCTTATCTTGAAATGAAAATCTGGTCCCTGTTTTAACACAGAGGTCTACCAACAGGCAACAAAATATTGTGGAAAAGAGGTTCTCCTCTTTTCCACAATATTTTCAATATATCTCTAACTTAGGAATCAAATTACATATTCATTATGTTAAAGGTGGTTGTTCGATTAATTGTTTTCCTCAGTCAGCAAATCTGATATGTCGAAGTACGGATATCTCGAAGTGTTTCATAGAGTCCCTTGGATTTTGAGATAACGAGAGTCAACTATATTGCCAGAAATCGGTACTAAGGACTAGTATGAACTGAGGAGACACGTCTAGATTGAAGGATGAATGTGTGCCTTTTGAGAAAGGAAAATTGCTTTTTTGTAGTTTAGTCGTATCCACTTTAACACAATCTGGAATATAGAATTACGTTATTTTATTAGTCTAGTTTTCGACTTGGATTTGATAACATGATCAGAGCTTTTCTCGGTGTAGAATGAGTTCTCGGACCGAATATTATTTGTATTACTTTTTAATGCAAACATGTCGTATAATTTTGTTATGCCTGCAGGTTTTATTGCAATAATTTCCTTCGTCATCTTTCCATTCCAAGACAGTACATGTAGTTACGAAGAGT
The DNA here is from genome assembly GCA_964016985.1 of Anodontia alba. Classification (NCBI taxonomy): domain Eukaryota; kingdom Metazoa; phylum Mollusca; class Bivalvia; order Lucinida; family Lucinidae; genus Anodontia; species Anodontia alba. The sequence goes on along the minus strand of OZ024825.1, from coordinate 117,661,623 downwards.
ATCCAGTTAATGAAACATATATTTTTCTAATTTCTAGAAGAAAACATATGTTGTGGGTACTCTTTAGAAGCGCCTCAACGTCAATTTTTGGGCAAGTAAATCTTGATTCGATGTGGATTTTAATTTTTTACTTGTCCGTGGACAAATAATAAAATTTGATAATTACACAACTCTTGTTAATGGAATTCATACCGATAAATTTTGTCTGATAGCAAAATGTGGACAGCACATACACAGTCGTACAAAGGAAGTTCGTTGCCCTCTGAAACAATCTGGTCTGTTCGCATGAGGCAAAGTTTCTAGTCCGAGCAAAAAAAGGTAAGAGAAAAGTCCAGGGAGTGCCACAATTACAAACCGCAGCCCTTCCCAGGCCCCAAGAAGAAGAGGAAACCGACAAATCCAAACAAGCACAAACCAAACAAACGTACGAAAATCACTAAGATTAGCTCTCTCTTCCCCAAGAGAGGTAATCGCAATACTAAAAGGACTGAAAAACACAAGAACAAAATGTCACACGGAAAGACATACAACAAATCGCCATGTAGAATAAACCACAAAGCAACAAAGAGTAAGACTAACACCGGGACCACCGCCTTAGAACTGTCAGTAGAGCAAACCACCAGGGGGGGGGGGGGGGGGGGTTTAAAGCACTTTTACAGCTACCTAACTTCACCCTGGGTCCCGATGCTACTCTTAATACAGAAACACATAAAAATTCGGTTCGCATAAAGGCTCCCAACTCAGTCAATGCATCAAAGCGAAAACATAAAAACCAAATTAATCACTATAATAAACAAAGACGAGTACTCATGGCTAATTCTACTGTATGCCAGAGTAAATGAAAACCAATAGTTGAACCACGGTTCAATAGTTAAGCCTATGCACCTCTCAAAAAGTCTCAAAATCAAAACTCCAATTTTAGTGTGTTCTTTTTTTTTTCCTGTAGTGACAGCCTTTACAATTTAATTTGAGTAGTACGTAGCGAACCTTTTACGTTTCAAAAATGCTAAAATATTAAAGTTACTTCACGGCGAATAAAATTATTTCGTAAAATTTAAGTATAAAAATGTCCGAGAACTGTTTGATAAACAATCAATCATTTAAGAAAATAAATGTAAAATTTTCTTAACATTTGTTTTCATCGATGTTTATCGGAGCAGTCATATTCGATGCAAAATTAATCCGTTGCTTGCATCATTCGATTTCTATGCACCTTTATTTAATAAAACCGTTAAAGTTACATTTCATTACGAAAACACGCCTATTCAAATATATAGACAATTTCACCTCCAAAAACTGAAAATTTTCAGATAAAAAACTCTGATATTTTTCATATTTTTGCTCAAAACATAGATTGTCGGTACTCATTAGAACCGCCTCAGTGAGGCGGTTCTAACGAGTACCGACAATCTATTTTTTGAGCAGAAATAAGAAAAATAATGTATACCCTTGTAAATCCCAGTTTTACTATATAAAAGTTGGGTTTAAGGGGGTCAAAATTATATAGGCATGTTTTCGTGATGTCAAATACAATTTCGGGATAAAAAGCAAAAATTAATTTCGGGAAGGAAAGAAAGCCTCAGTGGCTTGATGTTCTCATGCCTTAATTTCAGTGGATGCGCAATGGACGATCTACATCATGCTTTTCCGTTTGAGTATGGTTTTGCTTCTTAACAATCGCAATAGGTCGAATTAATAAGTTATTGCACACTGTGAATTGAACAAGTATCGTCAGGTCCTCCACAGAAAAAAATACACATGTATACCACGGTTCAATAGTTACAAGCTAACAATAGTAACAAGCTAGCGGGTATCTTTCTGGGCCTAGGGTTAGCAAATTAACCCACAAGCTAGCGATCAAAATCAAACACGACCCTCAAAACAGAATAACTTGATTATACCAATTTACCTGTTCTTACCATCAGTGACAGGTCATTAAAGGAGAAGGTGTGACACAAGATTGTATATAAATTAAATTCTGTCAGCATAATGTTGTAACTAGACGTTGTAACTTTATTTGGTTTATCTCTCTTATCTGGAAATCTGAGATCATTTATTGTCGTATCACGCTTATCTGCAGCCCTAAGTCCCTCTATTTTCTTACGCTATTATCCGAAGCCCTAAGAAAATTGTTTTATCCCTTTTAACTGGATATCCTAAAAAAACTCTGCTGTTATGTATCTCTTATATTGAATCTTATATTGTTTTATCCCTTTTATCTGTAGCCACAAAACCGTTTTTGTTTCATATCTTTAATCTGGAGCCATAAGAACCTTTATTGTTAGATCTTTATTATCTGGAACCCAAATAACCCCCATTGTTTTATCTCTGTTACCTGAAACCCTTACAACCTCTATTGGAGTCTTTAGAGGCTATATTGGTTTGTCTCTCTTATCTGCAGCCCTAATAATCTTTATTGTTTTACACCTCTTATCCGGAGCATTAAGAACCTTTAATATTTCTATTTTATCTGGAGCCCTTAAATCTCTATTATTTTATGAGTAGTACACGTTAATTATACCCGGTTGCATTTTGGTAATTTCATCGGTTAGGTCTTGTCAATTTGTATCAACATGTCAAAAATTATCAAAATATTACAAGCGATTTAAAAGTTATAGCGAATTTTACAAACTGATTACGGACGGACACGCCTCGGCGAGGTTATTCATAAAGAAATCTAACATTTAACAATTCCATTCGTATGGTCTAGCCAACATGTACCTTCATGCCAAAACTTATCAAAATATTCCATATCTCCTATCTAGAGCCCAATTAACCTTTATTGTTTAATGTATTTTACCTAGAGCCCTAAGAACATTTATTGTTCAATCTCTTATCTGATCTTATCTCACAACAATTATTGTTTATTTATTCCCTTTTATCTTCAGCCCTAAGACTTTCTTATGTTTAATCTCTTATCTAGAGCCAAAAAGATATTTGTTTTATCTCTCTTATAAGGAGCCTTTAAAATCTCTATTGTTAAACTCTAATCTGGAGACCTAAGAAATTTTTTTTATCTCTCTTAGCAAAATTTCTAAGAACCTCTATTGTTATTTCTCACATATGGAGCCCTAAGATTCTTTAGTGAATTATCTCTCTTATCGGGAGCCCTAAGAACCTCTTATTTGATCTATATTAGCCGTAATAATCCTTATTTTATCTCTCTTATCTGGATTCCTAAGACCTTCTATTCTTTTATCTGTCTTATCTGGAGCCCTTAGAACCTTAATTGTTTATCTCTCTTATCTGGAACCCAAAGAACCTCTATTGGTGTATCTCTCTTATCTGGAGTCCTAGGAATATCTATTATCATTTCGCTCTTTTATGGAACCCTAAGGAATATTATTGCTTCATGTCTCTTATGCGAAGATCAAAGATTCTTTAATGTTTTTCTCTTTCATCTGGAGCCCTAAAATCCTTTTTGTTTTATGAGCAGTACACATTAATAACACCTGTTTGCATTTGACCATTTCATTAGTAATGTCTTGTCAATACGTGTCTGCATGATAACAATTATCAAAATATTCTAAGCGGTTTGAAAATTATTGCCATTTTCACAAAGCGATTACGGACTGACGGACACACGTCGGCGAGGCTATTTATAAATAAAGCTGGCATTTAACAATTTCATTGGTTAAATCTTGTCAATATGTATCTGCCTATCAAACATTGCCAAAACATTCTAAGTAAATAAATGAACTCAGGATTCAAATCAAAACCCCAAAAGACCTTATTATTATTATTATTATTATTACTATTATTATAGAACACATGTAGTAAGAAGTTAAGGTGAGAATTTAAGATAAATACAGTATTATAAAATACATCTTTACAATAACAGTCAATATTAAACAGTCTTATAGGTGTTGAAATTAAAAGAATCAGACAGCGTGGCTTTTTGTGTATTAATGTGTATGTCCGTACAAGCATCGGATTCATTTCAGGATCTCCAACCTTTGGAAACAGAATTACTGGCTTTCTTTAATCAAATGCCATCCATCAAGGTTCAAACATGCACTTGTTGATACATCTGGCCTCGAGGTTATTAAACATTTTTCATGCTCAACTCAACTGAACATGAAATTTCACTTGGTCATAAAAATAAAAATACCAACAATTAAAACATTTTGCATGCTCAACTCAGCTGAGCATGTTGAGCATGAAAGGGGCTTTAAAAAATGTCAGTATCTTAAGATTTATGAGTAAAACAAATTGCATGCTCAGCTGAGTTGAGCATGAAAAAAGTTTTATAACTTTGGGGCCTGTTCGCTTTCTATGTTGCTGTATAACAACCCAAAATATGCCCAGGAAGAGTTACAGAAAACATCCTACTAATGACACCAAGAAGAAGAGTGCACGAACTGAGACAAACAGTTCACAAGCCGCAAACCAAAGAAAAAGCAAAACAACCACTTCCTTCTTCCCCAACAAGGGGATCACAATGCTAGACAGGATCCACTTAACACAATAATAATCTATTTTAGCTGAAAGCAGTTCAAATCTTTTTATGCGTCTGTTATGCAAAAGTTAAGCACAAAAACATAACAAACATTTAGTCCCAAATGAATTTGCTGCTGGAAGAAATGTCACTCGAAAGAGATAAGGTGTCAAATTGAAACAAATGACAGTGTCACAAAAGTAATAAAGCTTGAAAAGTAATCTGATTAGAAGCATGATTTAAAATGATAAACGGCATGTTGTTGTAATGTCGCTTTTGAATAACACAATGTTTAAACCCTAAATGTGGGGCTTTCTCGGCTAAAAAAGACAATAATAAGACTTAAATATATATGGACATAATTTTGGCCGCGACAAGTGAATTAGTGCCTTCGAATATGCGCAAGAAGCGCAGATTCAAATCATTCTGCGCATATGTAAAGTATCATCCAGGCCTATGCTCTCAGTTTATACACTTTCTAGTATCCAATGACCCTGTTAGCAGACAGTACAAACCCTGGTCAGACTGCGCGAATACACGGGCTAATCTGGGCTTTCGCTGTCTGAATGTGCCCAAGAAAAGGTAAGAGAAAAGTCCAGGGAGTGCCACAATCACAAACCGTAGCCCTTCCCGGACCCCGAGGAAGAGGAAACCGACAAATCCAAATAAGCACAAATCGAACAAACGCACGAAAACCACTAAGATTAGCTCTCTCTCTACCCCAAGCGAGGTAATCGCAAAGACACGTCTTCGCATGGCATGACCGTTTTATGCAATCAGCGTAAACCGGATTACCTTGCACATTAATGTATATGTTCGAAAACACAGAGAACTTTAAAGAAGACTTTACCTATCGGAACCTGCCCAGCAAACACACAACGCCACATCAACGTCGTTACAACGTCGCTACAACATCGTGACGTTGCAGTGACGTAACGAGTTTGAAACAACGTCATGTGTTTGCTGGGTGAATTTTATAGTGACTTTATGTAAGAAGGTTAGAAAGCTCGTGCGAAAACCCGGATTTTCTGATCATTCTAGTAAAATTGTCATATGTTATAGACGAAAGAGGTATAACAGTGATGTCATATAACAGTCTGCTTCCTTAGCGGTTAATCCAATCACGGTTGTCCATTTTGCTAACCTCTTTAATTGCACGCCGGAGGGTCGGGGTTCAGACTCTATGATGGCTTCGACTTAAAAAACTATTCATAAGATGGTATTGGCAAGAACTAATTATGTCTGTTTCTAGGCCCACCGGAGTTCAGCTGGTGGCTTTCCTTTGCTCCAATATTCCAGTGGTGTTGTTTGACAACCCAGGGATCAAGTGTCTAAAAACATTGTTTATGTTGAGCCCTCTTCTTTGCGTCATTGTAGGCTTAATCTGTGATTGATTTGTTCCCCGTAATGATTGATAGATGATTAAGAGGACCTCCACACGGACTGAACAAATATATGTTTTTTATCACGATGGACGCTGAGGGCAAGGGTTGGGATCCCGTAAGCCTCTTCCCTCCCACCTAGTAATTCATTATTGACCGTTCCAAGGCGGTACTTTCATTGTGCACTTTTTGTTATAGTGTTTCATTTTCTAATGTTTTTTGTTAAACAATTATGTATGTTTAAGATATATTCAGTTAAGCTCGGGTAACAGAGTTGCCATCTTTTTGGGAAAGAGTTGCCAGATAAGCTTGCCATCTGTTCATTTTGTACCGGCTGCTTAATTGTATTTGTCTGTCTTTCCCTTTGGTTTGGTGGCTTGGTGTGGATATGCTTGTATCAATTCCTGAATTAAATTATTTACTTTTGAATAAAATCGACTCGTCTGTATTCGTTTTCTTTAGTGTGTGTTTGTGATCATCTTCTTCAACAGCTGCCAATTTTGAGTTCACTTATTTACTTTACCGCAAGTTGAGCAAGGTTCGCCTTTGTTTTACGCAAAAATGTTGACCCTGATTTCAGTTAAATTATAAACACCCCTATGCAAATAATTTTGTTTAACATCACGAAAACCTGCCTATGTAATTTTGACCTCCGTAAACCCCAATTTTATAATGTAAAACTGGGGTTTACAGGGCTATACACTATTTTTGTTTATTTTGCTGAAAACATAGATTGTGGTACTCGTTAGAACCGCCTCATCGAGGCGATTCTAACGAGTACCTACAATCTATGTTTTGAGCAGAAATAGGAAAAATATCAAAAACATTATCTGAAAATTTTCCTTGTTTTGGTTGTAAAATTTTCAATATATTTAAATAGGCGTGTTTTTGTAATGAGGTGTTCACTTAAGGAAATGGGTATATCTTAAACATTCTGCTGCCAATTTGAGAAAGAGAGACATCATTTGCGGCGTTAAGTTGCACACTGTGTTGGAAACCTTTCAAAAATGGGCGTTACACTTAAAAGAAAACAGTCTGTTCTATCCATGAACATAAATTTCATGAGAACATTGTTTCCTTTAAATATAATCCCTAAATGTCAGAGTAGTTTCCTTGGCGAAGAATCCATTCGCCTAAATAATAATTAATATCTTAGCAGTGTGATGAAATTACGTTGGAGATAGCTTTTCTAAATACGTAGCAACCTCAGAAGTTATACCTCAGAAAATAAATGTGCTACCAGAGAAGATTCAGATCAGTCTGCACATTCGCGCATTCGCGCAGTTTGATCAGAATCCTCCATTGGCGCTTTAAAGATAGCGAAGGATGCAAAGTTTCTTCATTAGGACAACGAAGACTCTGATCAGAATCGGAATTTGCAGCTTTAAACCAGCTTTTCAATGTGTTTTTACTTCTAATCTCCTTTGAACACCCTTTTAAAAGTTTTTTTTTTTTTTTTTTTTTTTTTTTTTTTTTTTTTTGAGTGGCACTTTACACAGAAGTAAAATGGCAATTTTTTATAATGATTTTATGCAATCCATTTGTAATAACTAAAATATTTTTATTCTACTGACTGGTTTTCAAAGAGTCTAATATTTTTACTTTTTCCCAAAGTAAAAATGGTTGAAAATTATACAGAAATCGGTAGGATAGGTGTATTAGAGGTAGGTTTTCAAAAAAGTTCCATTTGTTCAAATGTTCTGAAATTCACAATATTGTTGTGAAATATCAATAATAAAAATCAGCAAAGAAACACAAAACATATTTTCTTTTATAAAATCTCCAAAAAGTCACTTAACTATAGGAACTGCATAAGTCAAACCAAGTTTTGGCCGTGAACTTAAAAAAAAAGTAAGAGAAAAGTCCAGGGAGTGTAACAATCACAAACCGCAGGCCTTCCCAGACCCCAAGACAAAGAGGAAACCGACAAATCTAAACAAGCACAAACCGAACAAAGTATGAAAAGCACTAAGATTAGCTCTCTCTTCCCCAAACGAGGTAATCGCAACACCAAAAGGACTGAAAAACACAAGAACAAAATGACACACGGAAAGACATACAACAAATCGCCTCGTAGAATAAACCACAAAGCAACAAGGAGTAAGACTAACACCGGGACCACCGCCTTAGAACGGTCAGTAAAGCAAACCACCGGGGGGTTTAAAGCACTTTTACAGCTAACTAACTTCACCCTGGGTACCGATGCTACTCTTAACACAGAAACACATAAAAATTCGGTTCGCATAAAGGCTCCCAACTCAGTCAATGCATCAAAGCGAAAACATAAAAATCAAATTAATCACTATAATAAACAAAGACGAGTACTCATGGCTAATTCTACTGTATGCCAGAGTAAATGAAAACCAATATTTGAACCACGGCGGGCCAAGCCAAAGACATATCGTCAAGCCCCAACCCACTGGTTAAAGTTTTATGAAGAGGCCGTCATTGAGTCTGAGGCCCGAACCGCCGTCGTGCAATTAAAGACTGAAGCAAAGCCATCAACAATGATTGGGTTGACAACTAGGCATGCAGTCTGCCGCATAATATCCAGTTCTTTTATAACGGTTAATAAGTTTTCTGAACTGCTCCGAAACTTTAAGGTAAATATTTGAGAACAAAACACTAGAAATAGAAAAGACAAATACTTTCTGATAGGTTATGATCGTTTGTTTTTTTTATTAGCTGTACTGTAAATGATCTATCTGTCCTAGCTAATAAAAGTGTTTAAAAAAGGTAATGAAAAGTCCAGGGAGTGCCACATCATAAACCGCAGACATTCCCAGACACCAAGAGGAAGAGAAAATCGACAAAACCAAACAAGCACAAAACGAACAAACGTACGAAAAGCACTAAGATTAGCTCTGTCTTCCTCAAGCGAGGGAATTGCAATGCTAAAAGGACTGAAAAACACAAGAAAACTTGTTTTATCTTTAAAAAGAAAGCAAATGTTAAGCCATGAGCTTATTCTTTGGCGTCAAGTACCTGCATTTTGGTATTTTGCTGTCAAGTGCAACTATACGAAATTCACACATAAATAAAAGCACCGCAAGCATAATACCCCGCCATAGCAATTATTTGTTTATGTATTAAAGTTATCGTTGCGAAAATGTCAGGAAAGAAAATGACGGAGGGACAAATAACAATCCTAAACCAGATCTTGATAATATCAATTGACAGATAACAATCCTAAAGCAGATCTTGATAATATCATTGCATATAGCAAGGTTGATTTAAAGGCCTTGTTATTTACTCAAGTTATCACCCAGAAGTGAAAATATGGACGTGTCTCGGGCAGATAACTCCGTAAACATTTGACAACATTTGCCCATTAGCAATTCCAAACCTGATCTCCTTACTGTCAATACATATAGCAAGTTTGGTTAAAATCCCTTGTTAGTTACTCAAGTTATCATCCGGAAACGAAAATATGGGCATGTCTCGGGCAGATTACTCCGTAAAAATTTGACGAAATTTGCCCATTAGCAATTCCAAACCAGATCTCCTTAATGTCAATGCATGTAGCAAGTTTGGTGAAAATCCCTTGTTATTTACTGAAGTTATAGTCCGGAAACGAAAATATGGGCGTGTCTTGGGGAGATAACTCCGTCAAAATTTGACGAAATTTGGCCATTTGCAATCCCAAACCAGATCTTTACAATATCAATGCACACACCAAGTTTGGTGAAAATCCATTGATGTTTAGTCAAGTTATCATCCGGAAACGAAAAGATGGGCATGTCTCGGGCAGATAACTCCGTCAAAAATTGACGAAATTTGCCCATTAGCAATCCCAAACCAGACCTCCACAATCAATATCAATGCATATACCAAGTTTGGTGAAAATCTATTGATGTTTACTCAAGTTATCATCCGGAAACGAAAAACGGACGGACGGACGGACGAACGTACGACGGACGGACGGACGGACTCACGGACGACCAACGTGAAACCATAATACCCCGCTACTATTGTTTGGCGGGGTATAAAAATTCAACAGACGAAATTATGAAATTATACTTTCAAGAAATAAGATTTTATATATCATGGAAGCTCCAAGTGAGTCTGTTTGCATGAAATGTACACCAATTCCTATTTTTAGGTAACATAAGACAAGTATCACCAATGTTTTGTTTGTTCCGAGAGTGCTGAAGTCTTACACGTGATATGTTTTGCTTCTGCTTTATAGGAAGGAAGAGGTTTGTCAATTATATCCAACTTGAAGCGATCTGTCAATGGCTTTTGTTGCTGTTCGTTTGAAGGCGTCTCATTCGCAGATTTCATCTGTTTTGTTTTGTTTCTATGTTGACATTATATGTACTTCCATTGCTGTGTGTTGGCGTTGGTTTTCTTCTTTGGTTGTACGTTGTTGACGTTTCTTTTGAGAGTTAATATCACACTTCCTTTACTTCGTCCGACCTTGGCTTGGGCTTTGAGATTATGGCTTTTCGATGTTATTTTGATTTCTATGTATTTCAATATCAAGGGGCGTCCGGTCTGTCCCATAATATGACACATGTACGTTTCAACCCATTTTTGACTGAATAAACTCCGATAATATATTTTCGGAGAGTCCAATTTCAATTTTAGGTGTGTCATGCTATGTGATTTGGATATTCCCAGAGAAAAAAATGGCTTCACTATTTGTAAACAGTGGAGACCCTGATCAGACGCAGTAAAAAGGGGCGTCTGATCTGGGTCTGCACTATTTGACAATTGCCCTTTTGGGGTCTCTAGACTAAAATGAATTGACAAAATACCATCCATGGTAAATTGCCCACTATTGATTTTATCCTAGTTATACAGTTTGATAGTGTCGCTGAGAAGGCTCTAATGGAATGTGTCAAAGTCAATGAATGGTTGTCTATGATGTTTAGAACAAGTAGCCGGCCGAGTAGGTTTAGTGTTGCCGCTTTGAGGTATCAAGTGAATGAAATTAGTATAAAACGTAGAGACAGATGTGTGTCAAATGGCAATTATTAACACTTGTCATCTTTCTAGACTGAAATAAATAACACATACTTACAGCATAAGAATAGGACATGTAGTGCGATTTTTTTATATGCCTGATGTTTGTGCAGGAATATTTATTGGATATAAATGTATAGTTAATCATTCTTACTTCTATTATAAGGACTTACCATTTTATATCATAAATTGAATATTCCCTTAGTTTTTCTACTGTTTAAAGGCGGTTCTTCTATTGTAGTTTTTTCTTTCTTTGTTAGTGCGTCGGTGGTTTCATATTTGACCTTTATTTTTTCCTTTCGTTTTGCTGCTCAAATCTCCTTCTTTTTGGTACCTCGGGAAGACAGCGCTCTGTGATTGTGTCATTTCCTGGTTATTTTCACTTACGTATATTTTTTGTCATATGACTCATGAGGAGATGTCATAAACAAAAACAAACTTGCAGAAAATGCTAAGACAACCAAAGTCCTCTTCCAGCAAAATACTGCTACAAAAAGATAAAATTTAAAATCACACACGGGCACGCATGCACGCGAGCGCGTACACATACTTTTATATAAACAATAGGCTAAGGGCCTTAATTCATTTAGCCTTATATTCATAGCCTATTCATTTTAATAGCCCGTGAGATAGATGCTACGTAACACTTTCCATTTTGGCATAATAAGCAAAGCAACACATATAAAATCCGGTGTGCTAAAAAAGAAAACAGAAATTTGGTATAGGACTACCAAAGGATCAATAGCCATTTAAAGTGTTCATATTTTAAAACAAACGGTTGCCATGGCGGTCAACAATCAAAACTGTGGAAGTGCATGCAGACATAACATGGCAAAATAATCACCCAAGGAGTAAGTGTGCCTAATACACATTCAATACTTCAGGAGGAGATGTTCTTAAAATGTCCTATTCTTAAACAAATCATTGCTGTTACGACTCAGAGCAGACCACATTCTTGGTTTATATGGGTGGTACTATTTCACCTGTAGTACCATTTGTTTATTAATAGTAACTTTAATTTGGCTAACTGTAGGTTGCTAAACACATAAAGCGTGAAAAGCGCATAAAGCGTGAAAGTGATGCGTACGCATAAAACGTGAAAAGCGCATAAAGCATGAAAGTGATGCGTTTCAAGGTTATAGCCTTACTATATATACATCCACCGACACTGTCCAAATGAAGGACAATCAGGCAACGAAACAGTGCCGTCAGTGGACAGCTCGGTGAGTGGTATGGGAAAGCAGCTGGTCCAGATAAGCTAAAACCACTTTTGCTAAGGGAACTTGCAGAAGAGATAGCACCAATAATACAAATATTATTTGAACGATCTCTTCAGACAGGCAAGCTCCCGGCAGACTGGTGTCACGCTCTTGTTACACCGATCTTTAAAAAGGCGGACAAATCATCGGCTGCTAACTACAGACCGATTTCCCTCACATGCATACTGTGTAAGGTCCTCGAGCATATCATGGCATCACAGGTGGTTGAGAATATTAATTCACATGATCTACTGTATGACCTTCAACATGGTTTCAGAGAAAAACGGTCATGTGAAACCCAGCCCACCATGTTGGTCGAGGAACTTGCCCGGAGTGCAAGTGTGGGTAAACAAACTGATCTTATATTGTTGGACTTTTCGAAGGCTTTTGACAAGGTAAATCACGCCAAACTCCTTTGGAAGCTCCACCAATATGGGATCAGAGAAAAAGCACTTGGCTGGATAAGGGCCTTTCTGGGTAACCGGTCGCAGTCAGTTGTCCTAGATGGTGAGGAGTCAGAATCGGTTCCAGTCACATCAAGAATGCCCAAGGGTTCTGTGCTGGGGCCGATTGTATTCCTCATCCACATAAATGACTTGCCAGACCTTATCACTTCCAAAGTCCGTCTGTTTGCTGACGACACGCCCGTTTACCTGACGGTTGAGAGCGCGAGTGATGAACAAGTGCTTCAGAAGGATCTTGACACTCTGTCTGGGTGGGAGTCCAGATGGGACATGGAGTTCAACCCCTCAAAGTGCCAGGTGGTGAGGGTGACAGCCTCTAGGAGACCTATTAATACCTTGTATTACCTACATGGACAGGTCCTGGAGGCTGTGACCAGCGCCTGATACTTTGGGGTTGACATCTCTTCTGGCCTGTCTTGGAACTCCCACATAGACAGAATAACCGGAAACGTAAACAGTACACTTGGCTTCCTCAGGAGGAACATAAAGATAAAACTCCCCAAAGTGAGAGAGACTGCTTACAACACACTAGTACGTCCCAAACTAGAATATGCCTCTCCCATATGGGACCCTCATACAAAGAATAAGATTTCCCAAATAGAAAAAGTTCAGCGCCGAGCTGCACGATGGACCACCAGTAAATACGATTATAGGTCCAGTGACACATCCATGATAGAAAACTTAGGATGGCGGACCCTCGAACAAAGAAGGTCAGATGCCCGCTTATGCCTGTTTTACCGGATCGTCTATGGGCTCGTGGCAGTTCCCATTCCAGAAAATATTCAACCCAAAAGTTGGACTTCTAAAAATTGCCACTCAATGACTTTCCGTCAGATTCACATCCACAGAAACTTCTATTAATACTCATTCTTTCTACTAGCCATAGTTCAGTGAAATGCCTTCCCTGAATCGGTTGTATGTTTGCCAACCCTTGATGCGTTCAAGGAGGAAGTTGGTAAACTGCACCACTCCCGCCCCTAGGTCCCAAAAGTGATGATTTTTTTAATTTTTGTTCTTAACCCTTCTACCTCACCAACTATTTTAACCCTATAACCTTTTATCCTCTCACTATCCCCTCTTTATTCTTTTGTCTATATTTTCCTTCTTCCTTCAGCAGGACAGCGCCCACCTGCCTAGAATGCCCGTGAGGGCGTGAGGCAGTATACAGAGAAAGAGAAAGACAGTATTTTCATATTAATATTATTTAATTGTTTGTAGGTTTTTCTGTTCGAATTCCGAGAAGCAGAACTGTCTGAGTCTGAACTGGAAACTTTATATTGCAGCGCACGCTAATCCGATTCTGCATATGTTACCTGGGTTATTTAGGAATACCGAGCGAGCTGCGCTGGGTTGTGTAGTCTGATCGGGATTTCGCAGATAGCATGAATTATAGTTGCTGTCGTGAACGCTAGCAGGCGGCGCTCGCATGTGCAGACTGATCAGTCCTTTCGTGGCAGCAGGGGTAAGGTGTATTTTAGTCTATATGAATAAAAACAGTGCAGGGTCGGAATAGCCGCCAATTTGTTATGTGCGGTACCATATGATTCGCGTAAGAAGAAAGATTAGATTTTACATACACATACGCAACACATGAACATACCCACGAACATTCAGGCATGCACACACCCACATACATAAGCAAGGTTGTTTATGCTAAACATTAATTTAAATCCATTGTATTAAAAGTGTAATGGTTGTTAGGTTTGTAAGACAAATTTTGTAGTACTGGTTTCCGTCTGCGGAGTATAATAAATGATACTTAAAGCTATTCTAATTTTGTCTGATCAGGGCACAGAGTTACTAAAAGTTGGGAATTGATCCTATACTACTTTACCTCTGGATATAATTCGGACGTCGGGTGTGTTTCACAATGGTAAAAAAGGTAAGAAAAGTCCAGGGAGTGCTCAATCACAAGCCACAGCCCTTCCCAGACACCAAGAGGAAGAGGAAACGGACAAAACCAAACAAGCACAAATCGAACAAACGTACGAAAAGCACTAAGATTAGCTCTCTCTTCCCCAAGCGAGGCAATCGCAATGCTAAAAGGACTGAAAAACACAAGAACAAACTAACACAAGCTAAGACATAAAACACACTTTCAAATTACCCATATACTGTGTAACTTATGAACTTTAGATTTTTCTGTGCACCCACTGCTTCTGGTTTCAACTGCGCATCAAGGAAATCTACCTTACGCTATCAGCAAACGCCGTCTAGCTACAAATTGATGTATTTCTTATTTTACTACACGAAACGTGATGCTTATTAGTACTGCCTTTTCACAGATAATAATCTACTTTATGATAACATAAGGGGAGACGTTTTACGGTCTCCACAAACTGTAGGGCATTTAAGTAATACTCTACACAATGCAGAAGTGCAGGAAGACGTTTTACGACCACCACACACATTAGTGCATTTAAATATAAGCCAAACAATAACGAAGTACGGACAGACGTTGTAGGCGGACACACTCTGCTGTAGCGCATTTAAATAATAATAACATGCAATCTGATAAATATGGGGAGACGTTTTGCAGCTAGCCAACTTACCCTGGGTCCCGATGCTACTCTTAATACAGAAATACATTAAAATTAGGTTCGCATAAAAGCTCCCAACTCGTCAATGCATCAGAGCGAAAACATAAAAATCAAATTAAGCACTATGATAAACAAAGACGAGTACTCATGGCTAAGTCTGCTGTATGCTAGAGTAAATGAAAACAAATAGTCGAACCACGGCGGGCCAAGCCAAAGACATATCGTCAAGCCAACTGATTAAAGTTTTTACGAAGAGGCCGTCATTGAGTCTGAGGCCCGGCGGCCATCTTGAAAATCTATTTTGAACTTCTATTCCTGAACGGAAAGGCCAAGTGACTCGAAACTTGATAGGAAATATCAGGGTGACTTGTAGATCAAAATAAACTAAATTCGTTTTGATCTGAAATCTAAGATAGCCGTCACGGCAGCCATCTTGAAAATTTATTTTGAACTTCTGCTGAACCGAAAGCCCAAATAACTCAAAACTTAGTAGGAAGTATCAGGGTGCTTTGTGCATCCAAATTAGCTTAATTCGTTGCGAACTGAAATCAAAGATGGCCGCCACGGAGGCCATCTTGAAAATCGATTTTAACCGTCTCCTGAACGGAATGGCCTCTTGACTTGAAAGTTCATAGGAAATATTGGGGTGACGTAGATCAAAAATAGCTAAATCCTTCTGATTTGAACTCCAAAATGGCCGTCACGGCGGCAGTCTTAAAAAATTATCTTGAACTTTTCCTGAACCGAAAGGCCAGTCGACTGGAAAGTTAGAAGGAAGAACCAGGGTGATTGTAGATCAAACGTAGCAAATATCTTTCCGATCGGAAATCCAAGATGGCTGCCACGGTAGCCATCTTGAAAATCTATTTAAACTTCTCCTGAACGGAAAAGCCATCTGATTCGAAGCTACATAGAAAATATCGGGATGACTTGTAGATCAAAATTAATTAAAATCGTTCTGATCTAAAATCCAAGATGGCCGCCACGCACCGTGGTGGCCATTTTGAAAAAAAAAAAATCGAACTTCTGAACAGAAAGGCCAATTGACTTAGAACTCGGTAAGCAGTATAGGGATGAACGCAGATCAAAAGTAACTAAAATCGTTCCGATCAGACAGCCAAGTTGGCCACCATCTTGAAATCTTCTTTGATTGTTTTCTTCTGAACAAAAAGGTCTAACTGACTTGAGACTCGGTAGTTAGTATCGAGGAGACTTGTAGCTGAAAATGGCTAGAAATCCAAGAAGGCCGTCATGGCCGCCTTATGAAATTCTATTTTGAAATTCTCCTGAACTAAAGGGCCAATAAACTTAAAAGGATGTGTCGGAGTGATTTTATAACAAGAGTTATCAGAAGACAACACAGCTCGCCGGAAAGGGGTGATCCGATATGTAAACCATATTTAAATATTAAAGACGGAATGCACAACTTGAATTTAAACATAGCTGTAAATGACAAGACCTAACTTTGATGTCGGAAGAATGTCAAACTGATCTCTTGCGAGCAAATTCTCACCTTTAAGAGTAAAATCCTTTCAGCAGACAACGATTTCAAAAAAGAGGCAAAAGTCTTTGATATACATGTAGTTGTCTCCTCTGATAGTGTATCCACTCCAATTACTAAACCTCTTAGGCAAACTGATAAGCTTATTGTGGAATGGCTGCAGCTTCAAGAGATATAATTCGTATGTCAAAAAATACTTTATCTCTCGCTGTTCATAAGAGGCAAAGGTTGGCTCCTTTTAATTTTTTCAGGTGTATTTACTAACCTTTTTGGGCCTGTTTTCACATATGTACGAAAAATAGATATTTCCAAGGCGGTAACAGAATATTTATTTATTTATTGTTTGTGTATTAGGTCACTTAAATTGTAGGAATTGAATAATTTGTAAATCAAACTTGAAGTGGTTATCGTTTGTTTAAAAGTCTTTTTGAATTAGTCTCTGAAATAAAATTCACTAGACGACATTTTATAACATTTGTTTTTCAAATTTTCTAGAAAATAGGGTTGGCATTTCGTGGAAACTATTAAGGCCTGTTTTCTTACAGGGTACATTCGATAATGTGTATGCCGATCAAAACCAGACGGAGATTAGTTTCAAAGATGTTTATCGGAGCCAATGATTCTTCGCGGGTAAGTGAATTAGCTCTCAGTTTAGCTTGCATTGTGACGTAAGAAATAGCGTTACGATCTTTAACCTTTCAATGGTTGGTCTGTATTGTGCTTACGTGAAGAAAACTGGGTTATTGCAGTGATATTGGTGAATGTTGTCCCGATTTAGTATATCAAAAGACACGAGCTTGTAACTGGATTTGATGTATTTACCTCTACAGTATGCTGTAGCAAGATAGCGCTAAGGAACAAAAAAAAGTGCCTTTAAAGCATCCACACAGTCTAATCAGGGTCTTCGCAACTGAGCCAGCGCATGACAAAACCTACAAACTGGCATGTGCGCCCAGCGAAGACTAAGATCAGGCTGGGCATCCGCCCAGTCTGCTCAGAGTCTTCGCTGTCCGCATGAAACAAGTTTGGGTCCTTAGCTACCCACTGAGTGCATGCCCAGTCTGATATGAGTCTTCGCTGGGCGCACATGCCATTTTGTAGGTTTTGTCATGCGCTTGCTCAATTCGCTTTCCGAATTTTTGGGTACTGTAAAATATAACCAGATATAACAATGTAACTGATCAGATAGCCTAGCTACTAGGCCAATATATAAGTATGTTTGTCATTTTTTGTTTACTTATTATTTTTTTTCTCCATTTATATTCTACTTTTTCATTCAATGTTTAGCTAGTATATGGGTGAACTTTTCTTCTGCGGTTGTCTCTGAAATATAGAAGAATCCAAACCATATTATCTATAGACTAGCCACAGAGCTAAATAAGCCAAAAAAATATATATGTATATTTCTAAGCTTTGGGCAAGGCTACTGATCAGACTGTATGCATTATGAAAATACGCCTATTCAATACATATAGAAAATTTCACCTCCAAAAACAGAAACTTTTGAGATAAAAAAATCCTGTTATTTTTCATATTTCTGTTCAAAACATAAATTGTGGGTACTCGTTAGAACCGCCAGCGAAACGGTTCCAACGAGTACCCAAAATCTAGATGTTTTTTTTTTAGCAAAAATAAGAAAAATAATGTATATCCCTGTAAACCCCAGTTTTACTACATAAAAGTCGGTTTAAGGGGGTCAAAATTATATAGGCATGTTTTCCTGATGGTTTCGCTTATTGATCTCGAATTTGTCGATCTTGTATGCCATGAAGACCCTTTCCTCCTAACCTTCATTTATGTACTGACCACAAAAAGACATGCATCACTTTCGATTGCAAAGAAAAGTAAGATCAATATCTTAGGTTTTTTCTTAAAATAAAAAAAATACATGTACATGCTAGTCTCCAATTTCTTGCATGTATTGAGGAATAAACATGTCGTGCTTGTTTTACACGCTAGCTCATTTTTACAATCATAAGGTATTTGTTTCTGCTGTCATTTAATAGCATGTCTTTTTTAGTTAGTACATGTATATGAAGCCATTTCTGACGTTAAAGTATTAAACAAGTGGTAAGCATTAATACAATGTACGTAGTTAAATTATGTTATTACCAGAAGCAGCTAGGCATAGTGTGTTCAAGACAAACATTTTATCGTATCATTTATTTTCCTAAAAATGTTTTAAATCAATATTTTAAAAACCCCGTGGAATAAAATACTTTATTTTGTTTTTCTGATATAAACATATTTGCAAGGATTCTAAAAAATTTTGAAACGATTTTAAATTTATTTCCCCAAAAGATTCGTGAGCCCCATTTTCTTTGTATAGTATTCTTTCTCCCCTCCCCCCGCCCCCACACCACCAAAAAAAAAAAAAAAAAAAACTTCTAAGAATTCTTCCCTCGTGACTCGACACTCGACAAATATAAAATATGAATATCATCATAAAACTTTGAGTCCTAATCTAGACAGACTACCAATATAAGAGACTCAATGGTCAATAGTAAGATAAGCCTTACTCTTGACCGCTGATACGCCTTCGGACGACGTTCATGCGACGTTGTTTGGATTTCATTTGCTCGATGGGTGAATTCTATGTTGTTTGAACTGAAAGTTTCAACTGAAGAAATTGTGTTTCAATATATATAGGCTATACATAATGCCATTAATTCTGCGGTTTGGATTAATACTATACATCACGAAAACACGCCTATATAATTTTGACCCCCTTAAATCCCACTTTTATATAGTAAAACTGGGGTTTACAGGGGTATACATTATGTTTCTTATTTTTGCTCGAAAACATAGATTGTGGTACTCGTTAGAACCGCCTCGCCGAGGCGGTTCTAACAAGTACCCGCAATCTATGTTTTGAGCAGAAATATGAAAAATATCTGAGTTTATTTATCTGAAAATTTTCAGTTTTTGGAGGTGAAATTTTCTATCTATTTGAATAGGCGTGTTTTCGTAATGCCAATTAAAACATCGTTACTCCAACTTCTATTAATTTTTAGTAGCCTAATAAAATGTAGTTATAAATGTTCTACATTATCATATACAGTTGACTCTCGTTATCTCGACCTCGCTTATCTCGAATAACCGCTTATCTCGAAGTGAAAATCTGGTCCCTGCCTATACATGAAAACCTAACAACAGATGGAAAATATTGTAGAAAAGAGGAGAAATTGCTCCTAAGGAGCAATTTCTCCTCTTTTCCACAATATTTTCAATATATCTCTAACTTCAAAAGTCCAATTACCTATCAGTTTGTTAAATGTGGTTAATCAAATTATTTTTTCCTCAATTCTGCAAACCTGATATGTCGAACTACGGATATCTCGAAGTATTTCAGAGAGTCCCTTGGAATTCGAGATAACGAGAGTCGACTATAGCTGCATTATTATATAGCTATAAATTGTTCTCTCGGTTTGCTACGTATTCTGTATTAGTTTTTTTTAATTTGGCGTAGCAAATGGTAAGTAAAATGACGTCAGCAATTTGTACGTCATAGAACGTCAACATTTACCAGTGGTAAGAAAGTCTGAGATTTGTAAATGGTCGGCAAATAAGTATTACTGATCTAAAGAAAGCATGCCGTTTTGATTCGTGTTGGTATTGAGAAATATCGGTATCAGTGTTCCTTGGATTGTATCATTGAATTCACATCATTTAATATTTACAGCTATATAATTATTACTTTAATCTAAATTACGTCACTTTTGGTTTTAGAAGAGTACAAATGGTCAAATTGAGAAATATACAGTGTAATATATGAATAAATTTATGTTGGGTTTTAGATGCTTGAAGTACTTTTTCTTAAAGTTTGCAGATTGTACAAACTCGTGTTTGCGCACTTGATATTTGATTGATTTGTAAAATAATAATGCGAGAAATTACTAATAATAATGCGAGAAAATGCGAGAAATTACTATCTCGAGAATCACTTCACGAGTCTTGAACTTAAGATGGAGTAACCTTTATATGATATGATTCTATATTATGTTATTGGTGTAAATGTCTGTTGTATGTTTGTGCTAAATAAAAAATAATAATAATAATAAAAAAAAAAAAAAAAAGAAAGAAAGATAATCCTTCGGGAAAAGGGTCTGATCAGCCTGCGCATTCGTGCAGTTTGACCAGAATCTTTACTGGCCGCATTTTAGATAACCCTAGAGTGCAAAGTTTCTCCATGCGGACAACGCAGTCTCTGATCAGACTGCGCCGATGCGCAGGCTGATTTGAGTCTTCGTTTGGCGCATATGTCAGAAAATACGATTTTCCACGCTGCAGCGCATAATTTCCCATCTTACAGGATGCAAATTTTAGACATTACAAAATGTAAAACTGCTAAGCCAAAACTAATTACACAATAACACGACATTGCACTCATTATTTTAGATTAATTAGGAGCAATTTCCAGGGAAGAGGGTTACCTTGTAAGGAATCTTATATTTACAAAACCTGACTCGGCAATTGTTTGAAGGAGATAACTAGAGGGGACTGATACACTTTTATAGGAGCAACAAGATTAGTTTGACTCCATTTTGAAAAGGCATTTTCTCCTAACCCTTGCCATGCTGAAAAAATTAAGATGTCACGCCCAGTTCTAATTGTCAGCCTATCTGATTCCTTGATCCAGATTATTGATATAAATTCACATACTGAATGACAAACAGTGCGGATCCAGATCAGTTGGCTGATCAGTTATATTCTTTTTATGGAATTAAAGGAATTGATACACCTTGAGAGCAAGTGTTTTTCCTTTTAAATTAGCACCTCTTTACAGAAGGTCATTTGGTGTCCAGGATGTACAAAATGGCAGAAATATACCAAGTGTATTTAGTCTCCTTAAGTTCATTTTATGATTATTTCAACGTTTGTAAGAAAATTTACTGCAAATATGTTAATAATTGCGAATAATACCTTGCGTCATGCGTAGAAGATTTTTGCTTGAAACGGGAAACACACACACACACACACACACACACACACACACACACACACACACACACACACACACACACCTTTAAATGCAATTTATTCCTTAAATTGGCAGTGTAAAATGTAAAAAAAAAATACGGTTTGAACTGAAAATGTTTATAAACTGGATTTATTAAATTTTTCATGGAATCTTCATTTGGTGACAGTAGACAGGTTATCTTCTCTTGCATGTCAGTAATGAAGAAATAGAATAATGTGAATCGGTGTCTTTTTTTATCGCAGATATGGACAGTCTCCACTTGAAAAGAAAAAAATAGCAACCATAATCAAACAGCGTAAATGCATTAGTGAGCCTCTCCAACAAGAAAAACGACCTTATAGAATATACGACCAGCATACACCTAGATCATACTGCTTATCCGCGCAGTATGATCTTGGTCTTTGCTAGTAGTTAATAAAATGCTTAAGTACGTTCAAATGTGATAATGACAAGCGTAAACGCTGCTCAGACTGCGCGGAGACGCAGGTTGATCTGAGTCTAGACTGGTCGCATGTCATAAGCTCAAAATCTGCTGATATAAAGCACATGGTTGGATTTCTACTGACTGGACTTCTATCATCCCTGCAAATTGTCCAATATGAACTGACAATAATTTACTTGTAGTGTCAGCAGTAAGATCAATGAAATTTTTTAAAGAAGTCTTACCATGAGAAAAGAGCGTCTTCGGTGAGTATGAATACATTTATAAATATCAACCCAGTGAGCACACAACGTCCTATCGACGTCACCGCGACATCATGATGTCGCGGCGACGTCGATTATCGTTGTGTGACCGCTTGAATCCTGCAAAGCTGTACAATCTGATTTGAGCCTACACAATACACCAATACATTTTGTTTGAAGTGAACTTTAACGGCCCTGTAAACTTTTTGAGTCGTCTCTCACAGAGTAAAAAAGAGTGGAATAGATGAGAAAAAAGACCCCTATTCATGAACTTGTGTCAAGTACAACAATAACTTTCCTGCTTAAGAGCCAGTCTTGAAGAGCCCACCCTCTGATTTTTTCCAGCAGGAGGATGCACCAACCTAATACCCACCAAATGATGCAAATGATATTGTGCCTGTTCTAGGCCTTCGCCATCATATATTTCCCGGTCATATATATTTTTACATGGCGCTGCACATTAAAAAAAAAACAACTAAAATACACTTCGTTTGACTCAGGAAAAGAAAACAATTTACACTTAAATGTGAACGGTGAGAATCAAGCCAGCCTTCATATTTGCAAACCATTTATCAGAGCCTTCGCTGGCTCGGTCTTCCTTTATTTTCACAGTGCTGGCGCTAATAGAATTACACATGGGTCGTCAAATAGACTGTTCTTTCACTGCGAAATGCTATATTGTAGGTTTTCATGTACCGCTCGTATCTAGTTATTTTCTCTCCTGATAGTTTCTCTTTTATTTTGAAATATGTGTCCTCATTAAGAGAAACATTCGCCGGTAGATATATGTTTGATTATGTGCAGCAAGGTTGATGAGTTTGCTACATCCATATACAGAAATATGTTCGGGTTTCTGAAGAGGAATTGATACAAAAAAGTCCCAGCAGGCACACAGCGTTGAAACAACGTTGAATCAATGTTGTTTCAACGTTGTGTGCTCGCAGGGTAGCTTATTGCTAGATCCTGAGACATTAGTTGTTGTATGTCTCCATATGTATGTCATAGTGCTAATACATATTGTTTAAACAAATTGATTAACACTCTGGGGAGAAGCCCACTTTGCTTTCTGCTCTGTTTTATGTGCTGTTGTCTTTGGTGCGAGCTTGGATTGTGCCAATCATTTTTAGCACTTCGCCCCTGTTTGCTTCCATGCTTTTAGCCTTAGAAATAAAGGTTAATGACTAAATACACTTGATATGCCTTTTTGCGAGGAATGCAAAGTTTGTGTTACATTTTGCTGTAATTATGCACTCTAAAGCCCTTCTGAAAAGGGGTCTACTCTAAGAGGGAAGAATTTAATCATTTCAAGCACCTTTTCAGCAGGGTTGTAGAAACTATTTGACAGTTACCTGTCCTGAGAGTGTATCGACCCAACCATTACCCCTAAACAAGTTTAGTATTGACACTTTTAGGGCAATATTGCTGTTGTAGATCCTCTTTTTATCGTAGGACGTCGCTATTATTCAGTGGATAACGTCGTCATAAAAATGAATTGACCACACGTTACATTAAAAAAAAAAAAAAAAAAAAAAAAAAGTAAGAGAAAAGTCCAGGGAGTGCCACAATCACAAACCGCAGCCCTCCCAGACCCTAAGAGGAAGAGGAAACCGACAAATCTAAACAAGCACAAACCGAACAAACGTACGAAAAGCACTAAGATTAGCTCTCTCTTCCCCAAGCGAGGTAATCGCAATACTAAAAGGACTGAAAAACACAAGAACAAAATGACACACGGAAAGACACACAACAAATCGCCTCGTAGAATAAACCACAAAGCAACAAGGAGTAAGACTACTACCGGGACCACCGCCTTAGAACGGTCGGCAGAGCAAACCACCGGGGGTTTGCTTAGTCCCGGTGTTAGTCTTACTCTTTATTGCTTTGTGATTTATTCTACGAGGCGCGATTTGGTTTTATGTCTTACCTTGTGTCATTTTATTCTTGTGTTTTTCAGTCCTTTTAGTATTGCGATTACCTCGCTTGGAGAAGAGAGAGCTAATCTTAGTGCTTTTCGTACGTTTGTTCAATTTGAGCTTGTTTGGATTTGTCGGTTGCCTCTTCCTGTTGGTGTCTGGGAAGGGCTGCGGTTTGTGATTGTGGCACTCCCTGGACTTTTTCTCTTACCCTTTTTTTACTGTTGCGTAACGTCTCCGACAACGTTATGTTTTCTCTTTACGAAACTACGCCTATTCAAATATATTGAAAATTTCACCACCAAAAAATGGAAGTTTTCAGATAAAAATTCTGATATTTTCATATTTCTGCTCAAAACAGATTGTGGGTACTCGTTAGACCCGCCTCGCCGAGGCGGTTCTAACGAGTACCCACAATTTGTTTTTAGCAGAAATAAGAAAAAAATCTGTACCATTGTAAACCCCAGTTTCACTGTTTAAAAGTGGGGTTTAAAGGGGTCAAAATAATATAGGCGTGTTTTCTTGATGTGTAGTAAAACAGTTCAGCTTCTAAGCAAAAATAAAATACAAATAAAAAAAGTTTAAAAGTAATATAACAAACCGAATTTAACATTCATAGCCATTCCATATGACATGAGACTCGCTGAATGCTCGTTTTATAAATTACATATAAAATGACCATGAATGTAAGATCCTCTTTGTATTGTCGTTCTGTTTGAGATAGTGTTGTTTGGTGTTATCAATACATGCCACTAAACCTTTATTCGGTGCCTTGGGACCTTTTTATCGTGAATGTTTTTTTTTTTTTTTCTGTGTATCGTCATATTCTTATTCTCTTTTCGCGTTTAACATCGGAATTATCGTCTCAGGGATCAATTTTAGCACTTGCTAACTTGCTAAATGCTGGTTTATTTTCTCAAAAAGCAAGCTGCAATTTCCATCACTTGCTAATTCTAGCAAGTTGGAAAGATTCTTTTTAATTGGCAGAACCTGAGGTATTGTTGCTGAATTTTTCCAAAAGCAATGATGATATTTTTCTTATTTTTCCCAGAAAACAGGTTTTGACATTACATGCAAATTGTCTCCATAGGAGACAATTTGCATGTATTGTCAAAACCTGTTTTCTGGGAAAAATAAGAAAAATATTCCAAAATGTCTGCTAAAATTTTTACCTAGAGTGCTAAGATTTAAAGCCATATTTAACAGTGTTTATAAGTGTGAAAAAGCAAATTGGCTGAAAGGTTTAGCAAGTAAAAAATAATGCCACTTGCTAATTTTAGCAAGCTGTCAAAATAGTTAAATTTGAACCCTGCGTCTACACAAGTAATCGCTCCAAACAGATATCCAGTTCATCTAAGTACACTTTCAGTCTTTAACAAAATTACATTCAATGTAAACGTGACACGTCTTACTGTGAGAAATTACCTATTTCAAAATTATTTAAGTTAAGTACAACTTCACTTTTCTGAATTTGAGACAAAAGTACCAAATTACGACAGTAAAAGTCGGTTACGACATCTTGGGGGGGGTCATGATAATTAATGATTTGTCTCTTGGTTTCGGCTTAATTTGTTTAATTAGCATACAGAAAACATGAAAATTCTTTAGCAGCTAAAAGTGAAATCCGGTGTCCTCGATCACGTGTCTCCTGTTTATAAGAAAAATCACAAAAAAATGTACTCAAAAACCAAAGGGAGATTTAGATCAGCCTGCCTGTGAAATGATCTGATCGGTCTTCGCTGAGCAGTTTCTTTTGATAGTAAAGAATGCTGTCCTCTTCAGGCAGACAGAATCTGATTAAAAGGTAGTTGCGGTCATGGTACCTAAGCCATAATCCAAACTCATAAATCCGTAAACGAATGACGAATCAGAATGTTCAGACCAACAAACATGGACCCCCAGAATAAAGGGTGTAATCAGGCGTCGCGGATAGTAAGCATTACTTGGTAAGCAAGCTTCGCCTACCATGCCCATAGGCCTGAACGAAGGAAATCTCGGTAGAAGCGTATGTCCGGGATTTGGGAAGTCTACTTACGGCGCGTCATTGGCAAAAAAACAACAGAAACAATTCTGGAAAATGTCACATTGATACCCCTGGCTCAACAACTTTGTAGTGAGCACTTTCCCACGCTCCATGAAGCCCTGATAATTTGAACAGGCTCTTGCATAACGGATTAACTGTGAAACGTAAACGCCGTATGCTGGTACAGAAGGGATATTACTGCTTAGGAATGGAAATTAACAATGGGAAAATTGAAGTCATCCCGTTTGTCGTATAGTCTAGTAGTAAGCTTTCCATTGTCAATGTAGAGATAACAATCCAAGTATGAGGAGGAGGATGCAGTCAAGAATGATCCGTGTCTTCGTTAAATGCACGCCATAAGGAAGTCTTGAGCTTCAACTTGAGATACCCTCCTTCGGACATTTGCACAAAAAGACAAATCAGACTGCGCATTCATGCATTCTGATAAGAATCCTCGCTGCCCAGATAAAGAAAAAATTTGCACCCTTTGCTATCTAAAATGGGCACAGTAAAGATTCGCGAAAACGCATGCTGATCAGAAACTTCGGTGTGCTAGCATCATGTCTGTAGGAAAGTTTACTCACAGGAAAAAAATAACAATGCACAGTTGCAATAACCGGCATTCAAACAAATAAGAATAACAACAGAGGAACCTCAGTGAAAGAGATATCGAACAAAAACTGAACTATTCTGGTAATTGTGTACACTAAGCCGTCAGCGGATCTGCGGCCCGAACCACTATCGTGTAATTAACCAATTTTAGATCGAACAAATTTCTGACACTGTATAATTAATAGTACGTCTGTCATAACTCATCACGAAAACATGCCTATATAATTTTGACCCCCTTATACCCCACTTTTATACAGTAAAACGGGGGTTTACACGGGTATACATTATTTTTCTTATTTCTGCTCAAAACATAGATTGTTGGTACTCGTTAGAACCGCCTCGTTGAGGCGATTCTAACGAGTACCCACAATCTATGTTTTGAGCAGAAATAAGAAGAATATCACAATTTTTTATCTGAAAAATTTCAATTTTGAGTGGTAAAAGCTTGAGTATATTTGAATGGACATGTTTTCGTAATGTGACGATGACCTCGTCTGTCATAACTGACGATGACCAATCTTAATTAAATGCGTGAAGTGCTACTGTTTTGTGTGTTCTACGCTGGTTGATGAGACCAAACTTAACTCTTAACTGCCTGTTGCCGATAGAAGAAGAGCTCAGTAAGCATTCTACATAAATTTATAGCGGGCCGTTAGCGGCCCGTCAGGGTAGATGACGGGCCGCTAACGGCCCGCTGTAGATTTATGTAGAATGCTAGCTGGGAGAGGTCTGAGAAAGAAAGCTCTATTGGTAATACTTTTGTTCTGGTTTACCGCTGAGCACGTTTCTGCTCGGCCTCGCTGATTATTTTTGCCTCGTATTCAACAAGACCCCATCTTATGAGGCCTCACTTTTTCTCGATCCTGTGCAATCTGTTCTTACGAATCTGTTAGTATGTTGGTCCTAAAAGGAGGCTTTGTATCGTTTCTTCTGACCACCATGGGGGCGTTTTTCCACGTGCATTTCTCCATAGAGTATTTTCTTTGGCAAACGTTCAACAGACATTTTGGTAACATGGCCTGTCCGTCTTAATTGAGCCAATTTTAGAAGAGTATGTACATTCTGCTCCCTGCCATTTTCAGGACTTCTGTGTCTGAAATCTTGCCTTGCCACTTAATCGTTTTTAAGTTTTCTAAGAAAGCTTGCACGGAGGTGGTTCAGACTTTTGGCATACCGTTGGTAAAGTGTCCAAGATTTACAAGCGTGAAATAGTGTTGGCGGCACCACAGAACTACAGACTTTCTGTTTTGTGTCAAGTCTGATTCCACTTTGACCCCAAATACTTCCACGTGGTCGGCCAAATGCTACACTACCTTTGGCAATCATGGCATTGACTTCATCATTAATGTGCATAACTCTTAACAATGTTCCACGGTTTGTGAACTTGTCTACAACTTGCACTCGTTAACAACCTTTATTCTACGAGGCGATTTGTTGTATGTCTTTCCGTGTGTCATTTTGTTCTTGTGTTTTTCAGTCCTTTTAGTATTGCGAGCATTTCGTACTTTTGTTCGGTTTGTGCTTGTTTAGATTTGTCGGTTTCCTCTTCCTCTTGGGGTCGGGGAAGAGCTGCGGTTTGTGATTGTGGCACTCCCTGGACTTTTCTCTTACCTTTTTTCATTGTGATAGTAGGCTCCTACCCGGTTGTTTACACTACTGACCGTTCTAAGGCGGTGACCCCGGTGTTAGTCTTACTCTTTGTTGCTTTGTGGTTTATTCTATGAGGCGATATGTTTTATGTATTACCTTGTGTCATTTTGTTCTTGTGTTTTTCAGTCCTTTTAGCATTGCGATTTCCTCGCTTGGGGAAGAGAGAGCTAATCTTAGTGCTTTTCGTACGTTTGTTCGATTTGTGCTTGTTTGGATAAGTCGGTTTCCTCTTCCTCTTGGTGTCTGGGAAGGGCTGCGGTTTGTGATTGTGGCACTCCCTGGGCTTTTCTCTTACCTTTTTTGTTCCAGGTGTTGGTTTGTGTACCACCTCAGTCTTTTTGATGCTAATTGTGAGATCATAGATATCATATGAATCAGATAATTGATCCACACGTTTTTCATCTGGTCATCTGTTGGGGCACCCTTCGCTATGTCATCAACATAGAGGAACTCAACTAGGACCTCTGCCTGCACCTTAGATTTAGCTTGCAACCTTTTTAGGTTGAAAAGTTCCCCAACAAAGCGATACCTGATATGTATACCATTGTCACATCCTGGAAAGCAGCTGTGAGCATGGCAGAAAACGTTTAAACAACGTTGGAACTAGTACATAGTCTTGCTTAACTTTATTCGTCACAAGTAGTAAAATCATTTTGAACCCGTGCAAGCATAACATCGTGGAGCTGCCGTACCATTTGTATAAACTTGTTCAGACAGCTAAATTTGTCATAATCTTTCAAAGTCCCTCACGACTGCTTTGGTAAAGTCGACAAAGTTCATAGAGAAGTCCATATCTTTTCCTGACATTTCTCTTGAAGCTGCCTTGCTGTAAAGATAATGTCAATTGTTCCTATGCTCTTCTTGACCCCACATTTGCTCTCTAGTAGAAATGCTGTCTGTTCAAGGTGTTCATTCACTCTTGTTAGAATCTTCCAAGCATTTGACAAAAAAAGAGATGCCCCAATGACTGGCACACAGACTTAAGGATTTGAACAGGTGGATAATTGATGCATCCTTGAATTTTTGAGGGATGGCTTCATTTCTCCACATAATGTGAAATAACTCAGTTTCCCCTGCAACTTGAGGACCTCCTGCTTTGTAGATCTTTGCAAGTGTTGCATCTGATCCTGGAGCCTTGTAAGAATCAATGAGTATTTTTGCTTTCACTGTTTAAGAGACGGTTTGGAACTCATCAAGTAGCGGATTACATTTACCTGCGGTAGTCTATTGATAGCTTCATCATTGATACATTGCCAGCTTTATCATTGATAGTTGTTGGCCGATTAAGGACAGCATCAGAAAGTTTAGCTCATCTCTTCAAGGTACCTTTGGTCAATCAGAAGACTAGCTTCATATGCACTAAAGAGTGGGGTGGTATTTGAACTCGACGGACCATGTATTGTCTGAAGTGCATCAAAGAATGTCTTTATATCCTTGTGTCTGCAAAGGACTGGCTTTCGTCTGCTTTTTTGCTCAGCCAGGTCTTGCATGTCTCTGAGCCTAGTCTGGACTTACATATGTTTGAATAGGCAGTCATACTAGATACTGAGGTATGTCTTGCGCTTTTTGTGTTTCTCTTCAAGGAGTCCCTAGATTTCTTCGTCATTCTCATCAAACCAGTGTTGATATTTGTCAGATACTGGTCTTTTGCTGATGAAAAAATGGGTGTCTTTGAAGTCTGTCAAGTTCTCATTTGGAGCCTTTGAACTGTGTTTCAATGCGTTTTAAATGGCTGCAGATATCATTGATGAATGTTTGTCTCTTTCTGTCTTGTTACAGCTTTCAGATCTTTTTGGCACTTTCTTGCCTTGTATTAAGAGTAGCATCGGGACCCCGGGTGAAGTTGGCTAGCTGTAAAAGTGCTTTAAACCCCCGTTGGTTTACTCTACTGACCGTTCTAAGGCGGTGATTCCGGTGTTACTCTTACTCTTTGTTGCTTTGTGGTTTATTCTACGTCGGTTTCCTCTTCCTCCTGGTGTCTGGGAAGAGCTGCGGTTTGTGATTGTGGCTATTCCTGGACTTTTCTCTTACCTTTTTTTGTAGTCGTCGTGCAGGCGGAATGCGCAGGGTAAGTTTACTGACAACAAGCCTGAAATCTGTCCAATAGACTAGTTGACAAGGTGCAACTTAATGGCGAATCTTACTCTTGATTCACATCGCTCATCTTTCTTGCGTTCACTCCAGAAGAAAGTGTAGCTAGCACCAATTTCTCTTAAAAGGCATTTCTCTGCAAGACGAGTCTCACTCAGAGCTGCAATATCGTCTTTGTATCTGTCAAATTCTCCACCAACTAGAGCTGTTCCTGGCTTAGGTATGTTACAACTAGCACTGTCCATTAGAATGCGTGCATTTTATGCCCCGATTGTTAAAGGTATCATTTTCGTTTTGTTTTTTTTCTTATTCGACCGCTAATAGGGATCCCCGCTGATTGCGGTTAACCAGCTAGAAGTTTTGAAGCAGCCATTTGATTAAGGCACTTTTTTTAGCCCCTACCCTATGCTAAGAGGGTGAGTAGTGTGATCCTTAAAAGGTCTGCTCAGTCGCTGAGTTCGGCTGCCGAGTTCTCCGTACTGCTTCGCTCTTTAAGAAAATGATCATACAGAACCTAGCCACCTGTTTGCAGGTCCGTAACTACAGCTTCCAGTGTTTCTTCACCTGCTGCTTCGCCGCTCATTCATCGCCAGAGGACTTTTTGTGTGGCTTGCATATGTGTGCTTGAAATGACTGTTGATGATTAAGACATGTATATTATAAGAGTCGAATGTCAATTTTAGGTATATCAGGCTTTGCGATTTAGATATTCCTAGACAAAAATAGATAAACGATTTGCAAACAGTGGAGACCCTGATCTGACGCCGCAGAAAGCAGCGCTTGCTATGGGTCTGCACTGATTGCTATTTTCCTTTTGGTGGTCTAGAGACTTAAATGGGTTAAAAAGTACAAGCTTGATTGGGTGAGGTAGTAAACATAAACTATACGCATAACAGTTATACACTATATCATATCCTTTGTAATAGCTTGATTTTTTTTCTGAATTGTTCAGAAAACAAACTACAACATTTCTGAGTCTGTAAAGTAAATAACCAGGAACTTGGATTCTGAGTAACTATAAATTAAAAAAAAAACATATTCAAAACAATTTAGACTTGAGTTCTAAAACAGTTTAGGTATGTCTCCCCTGAGAACGTATTCATTTCCTTTAACGTAACATTTCATCGACTTCTTACCTAGGCTGGATATTATTAATTGTATCCCCGGCATATGACGTATATAGGGGGTATATAGCTTTTGTCTTTCTCTTAACAATGTTGGTCTGTGTGACTGTCTGTGTGTTAACTTTTTTTCCGTCAAAGAATTCTCAGGAACTACTGCGCCTAAGATTTTGAAATTTAATACAACATTGGATTTGACTTTTCTTTTGTGTAAGAAAGAATCGGTATCCTCATGCTAACTATTTTCTTTATTTATCCATTTTTCTTTCTCTCCAATAACATTTTGCGTAACAGGCTTCTCAGCTCCTACGGCAGCCATTTCTTCAAAATTTGTATACACGTACAGATGATTGTGGTATATTGTGTAAAACAAAACCATGATGCTGAAGTTTATTTTGCCTTCTTTATTTCTGCCTCTTTTGTCATCGCTTACTCCGATGAAATGCATAGAGAAATTCGTATCAAATAGTTTTTAGGAAATACTGCACTTAGGATTTTGACATTTGGGTATAAACATTTGGTACAACGACTTATATTGCGTAAGGGAAAACCTGCATGCTTATCATTCCCTTTATGTGTCCATTTTCTTTCTCCAGTAAACAATATTGGCACAAGTTTCTCCAGTTCTATGTTGCAGCTAGAGTATTCAAAATTCTGTATACATCTACAATAGGTTAAATAAAAGTAAAAAAGGATTGAAGTCTGTTGTATGTAGGAAAAACAAGATACTGTGATATAGTTTGCCTTCTCTTTAAATGTTTACCTTTATCCATCTGTCACTCAAAATGTAAGACATAGGGAAATTTGTGTCAAAGATTTCTCAGGCACTATCCGACTTAGGATTCCAAAAGGTTGTACAAACTATAGAGTTGTCTTGTTGTTTTGTGTAAGAGAGAACCAGCATACTTCTTATCATTCCTTTTATTTGTCCATTCTTCTTTCTTTCTCATAATACTCCATAAGATATTTTACTTACTATTAGAAACAGTCTTCATTTTTTGTATACTACCTATCCGTGGTGAAGTATATGGAAGTATGTTGTATAAGAGAAAACCAAGAAGTTGAGAATTATTTACTTTGCCAATCTCTCCCATGCAAAAATATGGGAAATTTGTATCTACAAAATTGGATTACCATACTTCTGATAGCTATGGCCTGAGGTATGTGAGCTTTGATTACTATCTACTGTATTGTTTTAGAATATTTCAATGCTTTTGCTACGATGGTCAGTGTTTAGGCTGATACTACTGAGTCTGCTGTTGAGTATCTCTAAACACTCTTGTGTTCCCAACTTCTCTATGATTGTTCTTTGTTCATTTTTTTCTTTTTTTTTTAAATGACAGTTTTCGTGGTTGTAAGTGGGTACTTTTTTCTCAGGTGTATGCTGGAGTTTGTGAACTCAGGAACTGATACAATCGGAGCCACATCAAGTTCTCAAAACCAAAGGGAAAGACTGACAAATACACTGAAGCAGCCACAAAATAAACAGATGGCAACAGCCACAAAATGAACAGATGGCAAGCATAGTTAGCAACTCTTTTCCAAAAAAAGGTAGCATCACTGTTACCCAAACTTAACGAATATATCTTAAACGTACATAATTGTTAAAAGAAAAAAAGAACATTAGAAACTGAAGCACTACATAATAATTAACAAAAAGTACCACAACAAAGTACCGCCATGGCGCCATCAGTAATGCAAAATAAAAAAAACGTAAGAAAAAGGTCCAGGGAGTGCCACAATCACAAACCGCAGCCCTTCCCAGACACCAAAAGGAAGAGGAAACGACACATCCAAACAAGCACAAATCGAACAAAAGTACGAAAAGCACTAAAATTAGCTCCCTCTTCCGAAAGCAAGGTAATCGCAATGCTAAAAGGCCTGAAAAAACACAAGAACAAAATGTCACAAGGTAAAACATAAAATAAATCGCCTCGTAGAATAAACCACAAAGCAACAAAGAGCCTGGATATTATGCAGCAGACTGCATGCCTAGTTGTCAACCAATTCATTGTTGATGACTATGCTTCACTCTTTAATTGCACGACGGCGGATCGGGCCGCAGACCCAATGACGACCTCTTCGTAAAACTTTAACCAGTGGGTTGGGGCTTGACGATATGTCTTTGGCTTGGCCCGCCGTGGTTCAACTATTGGTTTTCATTTACTCTGGCATACAGTAGAATTGGCCAAGCGTACTCGTCTTTGTTTATTATATTGATTAATTTGATTTTTATGTTTTCGCTTTGATGCATTGACCGAGTTGGGAGCCTTTAAGCGAGTCAAATTTTTATGTGTTTCTGTATTAATAGTAGCATCGGGACCCAGAGTGAATTTAGCTAGCTGTAAAAGTGCTTTAAATCCCCAGGTGGTTTACTCTACTGACCGTTCTAAGGCGGTGTTTCCGGTATTAGTCTTACTCTTTGTTGCTTTGTGGTTTATTCTACGAGGCGATTTGTTGTATGTCTTTCTATGTGTCATTTTGTTCTTGTGTTTTTCAGTCCTTTTAGTATTGCGATTACCTCGCCTGGGGAAGAGAGAGCTAATCTTAGTGCTTTTCGTACGTTTGTTCGGTTAGGGCTTGTATAGATTTGTCGGTTTCCGCTTCCTCTTGGGGTCTGGGAAGGGCTGCGGTTTGTGATTGTGGCACTCCCTGGACTTTTCTCTTACCTTTTTTACTACTTGTGATTAAGGGTGGCATCGGGACCCAAAGTGAAGTTGGCTAGCCGTAAGAATGCTTTAACCCCACCACCCCGCCCCCCTCGTGGTTTACTCTACTGACAGTTCTAAGGCGGTTGTCTCGGTGTTAGTCTTACCATTTGTTGTTTTGTGGTTTATTCTACGAGGCTATTTGTTTTACCTTGTGTTATTTTGTGTTTTTCAGTCCTTTTAGCATTGCGATAACCTCGCTTGGGGAAGAGAGAGCTAATCTTAGTGCTTTTTGTACGTTTGTTTGATTTGTGCGTGTTTGGATTTGTCGGTTCCTCTTCCTCTTGTAGTCTGGGAAGGGCTGCGGCTTGTGATTGTGTCACTCCCTTGACTTTTCCTTTTACTTTACTTTTATTCTACATAAATCTATAGCGGGCCATTATCGGCCCGTCAGGGATTTGTCGGTTTCCTCCTTCTCTTGGGGTCTGGGAAGGGCTGCGGTTTGTGATTGTGGCACTCCCTGGACTTTTCTCTTACCTTTTTTTACACACCGAGTACTACGCCTTAGAACGGTCAGTAGAGTAAAAAAAGGTAAGAGAAAAGTCCAGGGAGTGCCACAATCAGAAACCGCAGTCCTTCACAGACCCCAAGAGGAAGAGGAAACCGACAAATCTAAACAAGCACAAACCGAACAAACGCACGAAAAGCACTAAGATTAGCTCTCTCTTCCCCAAGCGAGGTAATCGCAATACTAAAAGGACTGAAAAACACAAGAACAAAATGACACATGGAAAGACATATAACAAATCGCCTCGTAGAATAAACCACAAAGCAACAAGGAGTAAGACTAACACCGGGACCACCGCCTTAGAACGGTCGGCAGAGCAAACCACCGGGGGGTTTAAAGCACTTTTACAGCTAGGTAACTTCACCCTGGGTCCCGATGCTACTCTTAATACATAAATACATAAAAGTTCGGTTAGCATAAAGGCTCCCAACTCAGTCAATGCATCAAAGCGAAAACATAAAAATCAAATTAATCACAATAATAAACAAAGACGAGTACTCATGGCTAATTCTACTGTATGCCAGAGTAAATGAAAACAAATAGTTGAACCACGGCGGCCCAAGCCAAAGACATATCGTGAAGCCCCAACCCACTGGTTAAAATTTTACGAAGAGGCCGTCATTGAGTCTGAGGCCCGAACCACCGTCGTGCAATTAAAGAGTGAAGCATAGCCATCAACAATGATTGGGTTGACAACTAGGCATGCAGTCTGCCGCATAATATCCAGGCTATAGCCAATTCTTTTATAACGGTTAATAAGTTTTCTGAATTGCTCCGTAAAGTTAGATTTACCTACAATTTTTCTAAATCTGTACACTAAGTCACCGTAAAATTCGGGTTCCGATATACCTTATTGCAGAAGTGTTTTCAGACTGACGCTATATTTTTCTAACAAGGCACTGTGTCTGCGATAAAATTTCGAAAACGCCTTACGAAGTTTAAAATAACGATAGCCCTGCCCAAGAAGTTTGGCAATAAGGGCTTTATTACGGCAGTTAAAGTCAATAAGATTTGAAGAAGCTCTGACGAACCGTATAAGTTGAGATATGTATACACCATATGAGGTACGCCGGGGGACATCGCCATCCAGGAAAGGGAAATTGACTACATCAAAATCAAAATCGTCCCGTTTATCATAAATTTTGGTGGAAACTGTACCATTGGATATACATAGATTCAAATCCAAAAAGGGTGCCTCGGTATCGGAAGAATTTGCTCTATTTAATTGGAGTTCTGTAGGGTATATCCGGTCCACCATTTGGTCAAAGTAAATATTGTCAATATTTAATAAATCGTCAGGTATCTTGAAGTTGAATCAAAAGCCTCAATAATGTCAGCCTGATTTTCACGTGAGAGAGACTTCATGAAAGTTCTCTCATAACAAAAAAGAAACAAATCTGTACAAGAGGAGCAGAATTAGTTCCCATCGGAATACCAATAGTTTGTCTATAAAGTTTAGTTGCAAATCTAATAAAAATGTTATCCAAAAGATAAACAAGGGCATCACAGACTTTTTGACATGACCATAAATTGTGATTATTATATACATCAGAAGTGAAAAAAGCACATTGTTCGTTGCAAGCCAAATACTGGATATTCTCCCGAATAAACGTTCGGTTAATTAAATCAATAAGTTTATCTTTTATAAGATGATGAGGTAACGTAGTACACAGTGTAGAAAAATCATATGTAGACAATTTAGAAGCCTGAAAGTTTTTAGATTTAAATTTATTGAGAACATCATTAGAATTTTTAATTGACCAAAAATAGTTAATTCCGTCCCTTTCGTAAACAGTATCATAGTATCTAATCCAATGTTTTTTAACAGCAGTAAGACATGAAGTTAGCAGTTAGGACAAAACAGTAGTCGTACAAGAACTAGAATTAGCAATGAAACGTGCTTTATAAGGTCGTTTATGAAGTTTCGGTAACCAATATAACATAGGAAATCTGTCTTGCTTTTCTTTAATACTCACTGCAAACTTAGCAGTAATATCGATAGAATGGGTATTGAAAATAGATCTCTCGTCAGTAGAAATCCGTTCATATGTTTTGGTACTACCAAGTTCTTGTTTTAGAGTATTGATATAATAAAGTCGTCACACAACAACATTATTAGCAGCTTTATCAGCTGGAGCCAAAACATACTTCCTATGAAATTCTTGGATACCTTGTTTCAAATATCGAAAAGATAATTTAGACTTAGGCGGGAGAAGATCAAGGTTATTAGGGTAAAATAACACACGTTCATCAATGATCTTAAAAATCTTTAATTTCAAATTATTTAAAGCATTAGACTCAACATGCTCTCGTTTACACCAACGCGTACAATAATCATTTAAAGCACTGGCAACTGTTTCCCGACATTTATTGAAATCAATGTGAGCTGGGAATCTATATTTAGGTCCTTTTGAAATAACTGAACAGATTCGTGAATCAGTTATAATCTTCAAGTTATCAGTGACAATATGACCCGCTGGTTGATAACAAAATTTAGAATCTTTACAATCTCAAGAATCAGGGGAACTAGTTTCAGTATCAAGATCAGAAACTAATTTATTGAAATTAAGTATATTATTACGGATAGGTTGTTATAATATAACAAATAATAGGAGATTCCGTGTTTTCGAAATATAAAGGTATAGCTGATATAACATTATTATCTCGAAATATGCTAGGTAAATCTATGAATTCAATACCTTTATTAATGAATGGAATTTTGATGAAGTGTCTAATGTGGTTAATTTCAGAATCAATGTAAGGACGAAGAGCATGTTGAGTATAACATCTAGTAAGGAGAGCTGCTTCATACAAATTATGTTTTCTATCATAAAATTTATTCGCCTCATCATCTAACTTAAGTAATGAAGAAACAGACAGTGAAGCTAGTTTAGAAAGCATTTGATGACATCCAGAATTTAAGAGAATATTTAAATCAAAAAGAGATAAAACAATTTTATGTTTTCGTTTAAAATTGCCAGTTTTGCGCTTACCATGGGATCGTTTATTACGTTTTTAATATCTAAAAGGGAAAAAGCATCGAAATCCGGCATTTTAGAAATATTTCCTTCATGGTAAATATTATCATTAAATCCAAGTGGAAAAGGGGTTTGTAAACGTTTAATCTATTTAAGTTCAAGTTCATGTCTTAAACTATTTTTAAATATTTCGGTAGAATTCGACTTGTGTATAATTTTTTTCAACAGGTTGAACCAAAACTTTATAAGATGATCATAAATGACCAGTACTCCGGAAATGTTGATAAAGAAACGTATCAATTTTCTATTTTTCTATGCTTTTTTTTTATTTTAAGCAAATGTTCCTTAAACCTTGTTTTAAGGGCCCGTTTGGTCTGTCCAACATACTGCATTCCTCTGCCTCCTTCGCTGCAAGTGAGAACATATATAACATCCTCTGATTTTCAGTATAAATCAGAGTTGTTTACAACTGAAAATTGTCTATGATTAACTGAGGAAATTATAGTTGACCGACAAATTAAATGATTGCAGCAGTTGCAACGCTTGGTATTGCACTTAGAAATATTAGGGTACATACTGTTCCTTTTATACGGATTCTTATATTTTAGAAGTATAGGAGATTTAATTGGAGAAAGTCTAATTCTAAGGTGATTACTGAAAATATTATAATTGGAAGCGCCATATAAATTTATAGATGATATAGAGTGAAATTTCAAAGGTGAAACGTTAACAGTAGGTAACAGAGAATTAAATCTAGCAGTAGAACGGGGAATCTGTAAAGAAGAAGCAGAATGTAGCCTAATAGGAGAAATAGTAATTTTTAATCTGTTAGTGATACTCATATAGTTGTATAGGAAGTAATACCATTAGATAAAAAGCAGTATTCGTACCGGCTATTATAGGCATAAGTATCGATACAAACAGGAGGAAGGACCGATGCATACAGAGTATAGCAACAACCGACAATATATAACTAAGTCTAATACAAGTCCAAAGAAACGTAATGTAAGAAATTGTTATAAACGGATACGAATACCGGTAAATATCTAACCTTCAATGAGGTATAAATTAGAATCATGAGGAAGAGGAATACGAAAGGTGATTGTAAAGTGCAAACTCTGGCACTTGAAATAATAACACCATTAAATGAATGTACGGGGAGACTTTCTAGGGTCTCCACACGGCACAAACACAACAGGCGTAAGTCTGCTCTGCCGCAGTGTCATAGGACCTTTTCTATTTGGATATGCATGTCTGTGGTCGGGCTCATCGTGGTCCTGTTTCTGGTTTTCTTGTGGTCTGGCTTCTTCCTCTTGGTGTCTGGGAAGGGCTGCGGTTTGTGATTGTGGCACTCCCTGGACTTTTGTCTTACCTTTTTTTTTTTATTATTTCTGATCGCCATTGAGTCATTTGCTTTATTTTATCACATTTTTTTGTGAGTTTCGCTGTCATGTTTCGTACATATGACAGAAATTCTCTATGCGAACCGAATCATATCTTTGTAACTTAGAGCTGCATCAGAATTAAGGGTGAGATTTCTCGCGAGTAAACCTGGTTTAAGTCCCTCAGTTTCTTTACTGACCGTAGCAAGACGGCTCCTCT